>VDFB02086081.1:35929258-35968916 GCA_007258455.2 Sequoia sempervirens | reverse complement strand
TTTTTTGGTGTATAAGGGCCTTTAAGATGAATGGTGGGATGAACTTTTTTAATCACTCTAGCATCAACTACCCCATGATTTGTGACATTCTTCTTTCTAGACCAAAATTTTCTTTTGTCATTAGGAGTGTTTCGATTTTCTTTGAAGATTTTGACCAAACCTTTTGCAAGAAGAGCTTTCTCAATGGAGATACCTTTTTCAACAACATCCTCAAATGTATTGCAACAATGAATTTGGTGTTTGTGCATTAGTTTTTTATTGATATTTTTGACAAAGATATGAACCAACTGCTTTTCAAGTATATGACAAAGGAATTTGCTAGCCATACTTCTGCATCTCTAGAAGAAAGAGTTAAATGAATCCCCTTCTTTTTGTTTGGTTGTACACAATTTCACAAGGGTCGTATCACTTTAGATGTTGTAGGAGAAATTTTGCAACAAACTTATCTGCTATTTCATTCAATGTTCTTATCCCAGGAGGTAGATATGTAAACCACACTAGATTTTGGCTTGAGAGGCTACATGGAAATAATCTCATTAATTATGTATGTTCAAATGTGGCATCCATGCAAGCAGTATGAAACTCTCACATGTTCTACAGGATCTCCATTTCCCTTGTATTTTTTGAAGTTTAGTACATTTAAATGTTTAGGGAAAGGTGGCATGTATATACTCTAATCAAAACGATATGTACATAGTTCCTTAATGGAATAATTTTCAATTTCCCCACTCACTTGCATGTTGGATATTTGTTGTTACAATGTTTTGAATTTGTTGTCCTAAATTATCCATGGGTGAAGGTGACATGTTTGGCTGATTTGCATGGAAGGATGGGTGTTTTTATCAAATGTGTTGAGGTAATTATATGATGAGGATGGGTTTCGGTTTTTCGAAGTTGGATTTGAGTGTTGGATTTGGATTGATGTTTTGTTAGGTAGGATTTGTATTGCCTTGTTGGAAGTGAGATGTGAAAATGGTATTGGAACTAGTATGATGTTGGGATGGATTTTGATTCATTTTTTGGTATTGTGGCATGAAGGATTTGGATTGATGTGTTGTTGATATGGATGTGGATTAGAGTTGATATTTCACCCAAAATGCATGGTTGTGTTTGGTGCAGTGTTGGTCATTTGGGGTTGTTTTTTCAATGCAGTAGTATGAATCCTTCATGTCTTATTTGGTGGATTTTTTATTTGTGATGTTTTGAACCACAAAGATAGTATTGGTTGATGGTGTGGGATTTTGAGATGATGATGTGGTAAATGGATTTGAAAATGAAGTATCCATGGTGTTATATGTTGTAGAAAATGGATTTAAAAAAGAGTGATTTGGTGCATGAGATGTTGGATTTGTACTTTTTATCCCAAATGTTGGAGTAGGTGGTATGTTAACATGAGTCATGTTATGTGTGGTTCCCTCAAGTGGCATACTAGTGTGCATTTGTTGTGAAGTGGGATGGTTTGGTGAAAGTGTATTATGGACATGACCTTGAGTTTTTGTTGTTCCTTGTACTATTTTGGAAATTTCAAAACCAGTAAGGAGTTTGGTACCATTTTGACAAAGGGCTAAAAAGTATCTAGCAAGATTTGCTACAACAAGCTCATCTATGATAGGAAATATTCTAGGATCTTGGGAAGCATTGTAAATTTCTTGTAGGGTTCAACCTTGTTCCACCTCATTCAATGTGGGATTGGAAAATGGATTTGAAATTTGAGGTTGTGACATTGGTTGTTGGTTTGAAGATGACCCAAAAATTCATGGTGCTAGTAGGATTAAAGTTGGGGTCATTTGAGGGATCCATATCCTTTCATTTCCTTTGTGACCTACTGAGGACTATATAAGACTTGTGAATTTTGGATTTTGAGGCTTTTGGGATGAATGAAACTAAGGATTGGGATGCAAAATGAAAATAAAGCTATGCTATGATTTTGGGATTTTTGGATATAAAGATGCAATATGGAAATGCAACTAACTGTGCTTTAGGATTTGGATATGTGAATTTGAACCTTAAAAAGGAATGCTAGGAAAACTATGATGAACCAAGATAACAAATCTAAATGTTGAGACCTCAAGAGGATAATAACTAAGATGATTTAATGATGATGATCAGATAAAAGAGAACCTAAAATATACACATGAGTTTTAGTCCCAACTTGAGGATAACATAGATGAAATATAACAAGGTCAAGAAACTCAAATATGTGACTATGACTTGATCAAAGGTCTAATAAGCTTCCTAATTTCAAGACTCAAAGCTAATGATGAATGAGCTAAGATGAAAAATGTGAAATAGAAGATGCAAGCTAAGCTAAGGAAAATGGTAAAATGTGGTAAGAGAATAATGTAAACTAAAAAAGTCTTAGGTTTGACTATATGGTCACTATCTAAAAGAAAATTGAAAGTTGGATGTATAGATATTTCCACAAAATTTTAAATTATGATCGATGCGATGTACAACCTAGCAAATGTGATACATATTCAAACACTTGTAGTGAAAAATCAATAAATTATAGTGCACATGAAAATGTATGTTTTTAAATTTCTATGGTTTTCTAATAGTTGTGGTGTTATTCTGATAGTTATAGTTCAGTTTTCAACACATGCAATGAATTGGTTTTGGGTCCAAAATTGATGGTTTCTAAGTGGTTATTTTTTGTTTTGGGTAGTTTCTAGATTTGATCATAAAACATAGAAAACACTCATAAGATAGATTTGGTTGATTTGACTATTTGACTCTTGGTTGATCAAGTATTTTCACATTTTTTCTTCCACAAAACTCATTAGGCCTTGGTTCACAAATAATTGAAACAAGAACAACCTACCTAGTAGTAACAAGTTATCTACTATAAATTGGGCTTACAACACCTTTCAATTTTTTTAAATACAAGAACAAGGAGTGGATAACTAGAGTATTGCAAGGTCATGGACCACCTTCACACCTATCACTCGTGAAAAGGAAAAGGCCCAAAATAAGAGACAAAAACCACCTCAACCAAGAACCATACATGATAAGTAACTTCTCGTGACAATGCTATCATGGTGCACCACAAATAATAGATAACCAAAAGGTCTTAAACTTCTAAAATAATCATTCATAGTGGAGGAACTCTGAAGAACACCATGGCCTTATAGCGATGGGAGATAGAAATATCTAACCTCCATCAAGAATCACTTAGGACTGTAATGCTGACCCCCTAGGGAACAAGTGGATTGAGATCACCTTTCATTTTTTTCCCTTTTATATAGCATATTAGAGGTATATATGATGGAGGTTAACCTTGGGTTGAAACTCTATAGGAAATCCCCCTATTGAAATAGAAAAGTGAAAGATTGTGTATTACTCTTTCTCATCACCTAGGAACCATACGTAGCACAAGGGGATATGATACTTAAGACAATATGGTCCCACTATTTCTCATCACCCAAGAATCACAAGTAGCACAAGGAGAGAGGATACTTTAGACAAACACACTTTCAGTAACTGACTCACATGTGTGCAAGTGCACAAGACATGGAAGACACTTGTTCTTTTTAAGCACCAATTTTAAATGTTCCTAATTTAGAAATCACAAACACACAAGGGAACCTGCAAGAAATTAGATTAGTAGTTTAGTTCAAAGTATTCTCCCAATGATTCCCACATAGCTGAAATTTAGATATCAGTAACCTAAAATATCTACCCTATTGAATGCAAAAAGTAGAAAAATGAAAAAATCAATTTTATGCCCTCATTTTGCTTGATAGTAAAATGCAGTGTAGAAAGAGTCAAATGTGGTGTTTTATACAATGATTGCAATGTAGATATGTGTTGCATAATATGAAAATTATGGAATAGTATGGAACAGATGTGGCACACAAATGTAGACCTAAAAGACATAAAAATCTAACAAAATATAGCAAATCTAATAATGCAGATGATGTAAGCCTATTGTCAAGATGTCAAAAAAAAAACCAAAACCCTATAAAATGATCAAAAATAGCAATAATTAAAGAAATTATGAAATTTTCAAAATCATAGTCAAATGTGGTGTCAAAAATGATGAATATGGTGTTGAAAACCTCGCATGCATCACACAATAGATGTGGCCCTTAGGATTGCAAATGTGGCTTTGTAATAGATGACTGTGGTTCCAAATCTGAAGAATGTGTTGTAGGGATCAATTATTGTGGTGTTTGGATGTAAGATTGCAATGCACCTCCTAAAACTTAAAATTTCTCATTTTTTTTGCAAAAATCAATTAGTTCATGTCAAGTCCACTGATTTTTAAGACCAGTAAAATTGGGGGGCAAGCATGAATAATTGATAGAAACCACAAAACTACCTAAATTCAATCCATAGAGACCCTAATCTAAAAATTAATCACAAGATGACAATATAAATCCAATAATAAACCAATGAAACCTCAATTCCTATGCCAAAGTTGATTCTCCACCATTGCTCTTCTCAATTTTTTTTGTTTTCTCTCAAATTTGTAGTATGCAAGATATATGATAAGCTCAATGTAGATGATTGATAGAAAGATCTCAAGACAATATGATAGAAAAACTTCAACGATTGTGGTTAAACTTGAACTAAGAATGATAGGTTGCATTTATAGAAAACCTAATTCAAATGAAGGGTGAGGATCAAGTGATCATGCATGATGATCAATGGATCAGATTAGTTGAGAAGAAAAGAGATAAGGATAGGAAGTGTGAACATACAAGTTAGCAAGATCACATACAATTGAAATTGATAAAGAAGTCTAACAAATGATCTAACTAAGAAATATTCCAATGAGATTGCCTACAATTCCCAATTAAGACTCCATTAAAGCATGAAAGAAAAATGTAATTCAAATAGAAATCCTAACTAGATGAAAACCTTAATCCAATTGGGGGATTAGAGTTGGATTGATGTGGAATCCTCAACCTTTTCCTAATCCATGATATTGCAAAGCTTTAATTGATTGAACTAGATGCAAAGTGAAGGTAATTGATACACAAATGGTGGTTTGATCTCAAAGGTGAGTATGAAAATGGCTATAGTCTAATTTCTTGAATGCTTGTGAATTAAATTCCCATAGAAATGAGGACTATTTATAGGCTTCTTGGAGAAATGAATGGCTAAGAACAAATTAACAAATTAGCTAATCAATGGATGCAATTCCATGAGAGGAAATGACTTGGATCAAAGATCACATCAAAGGATGAGATTGAAAGGTGACATGGATCAAGGGTTCAAATTGCTTGAGACAATTGTAATCCCTTAATTTTAGGAAGATGGAGAAGATATTTCCACGTGGAGGAAAATGTTTGAATTCAAATTGGAGGAATATTCCATGAGAATATTCTTTCAATGATTGGAGGAATTAGAAGAAATTATTCAATTAAATAATTAAGAAATTATTTAATTGTGCAAATAGAGAGAATTTAAGAATTTAATTAAACAATTAAGAAATTATTTAACCAAAGTAGGATTTAGGACATTCAATTAAATAATTTGGATTATTTAGTAAAATGAGTTGAAAATTACCATGAAAGGGGTGAATTAATCAAATGATATTAATTATCCAATTAATAGAGGAAAGTGGTGAATTTAATTGAACAATTGACATAATTATTTAATTAAATAAATAAAAATAAGTGAATCATGGTAGAAATGGTGTTAGTAATTGAAATAAAATGTGTGATATTAATCGAGACATTTTTGGATGTCTATATTTTTCCCCTCTTTGAAGCAAGGTACTTTTTTCGGATGCCCCATTGTGCCCCAATGGAATAAATGAATGCTAGTATGTTGCCCCCTCAAGAGATCGAGTAGAAAAAAAATGTCTTTCAGGTTGATCTCATGAAAAAAAATTGGGATTGGTTTAACTAAAAAGAGGATGAAGCAAGCCTCTGGACATTGATAGAACAACAATGACAAGTTATGAAACTCAAAAATGGAGATGTGGGTTTGAAACCTTATATTTATCAATGCATCCAAGATGAAAACCCTAGTTTTTTCATGCATATATAGGATTTTAGGTCACTTTCAAGCTCATTTGCATACTTTCATTTGGGAAATTTGAGAGAGCTTAGAGTGATTTTATGAGAGCACCGGTAGAGTGTTGCAAGGTGTGTGTCCTTGGTCTCTTTGTCATGTGCAACATAGCGCTTGGGTTCGTGAAATGGCTTAACCATCTCCTATGGATTCATTAATTCTAGTAGTTGTATTAGGCATTAATAGGTCAATATTTTGGTACAATGAAAATTGTCTATACAACAATTGGTATCAGAGCTTAGGTCACAAGTTCAAACCCCTTGCTTATGCTAGGGGGTTTTTGCAAGGTGTGTACCCTTGGTATCCTTATGTTGTGCAACACAACACTCGAGTCTATGGCATGGCTTAGTTGTCGCCCTTGGATTCATTAACTTTGGTGGTTATATCAAGTATTAACAAGTTTATCTTTTTGTGCAACAACAACTTTCTATGCAACATAGACAACCTTAAAAAATGGTTGACCATGCACTCCCAACACACCACGCAGATTGAGTATGAGACATCCAAAGGCTAGAAAATGTAGGACCACCGATATGTACCCTGAAAAGATTTCCTTTCATTATTTTTGATGTAATGAAATGTAGGCTAGAATAGGAAAAATAAAGGAATTATTGTTTTAGTAATGCTTTTGTCACAGTTGGTGATGCATTTGTTGGATACAATAACACCTTTGCACTAGGGAATCACTCCAAATTACATGCATTGGGGTTTAGTATACTTCAATGCCTTTGTAGACACACCCATGCATTTGTAGATGAAATCTCAATGCAATTGCATAATTTTAGACCCACACTTTTACTCAAATACCAACACTTTTGCTTTACCACCATGCTTTTTCCTAATAGTGATGCATATGCTAACATGATAGAGCAACACATTTTCCCTAAAGGATTTCTTTTGTCTAATAAGGATTTTGACTTAGAATTTTTCCTTGATTTCTACAAATTGATGTTGTGCATGTAGGTCTTCTTTCCATTGCTTTCACATGAGAGGAGAACGAGGATCTTAGGACGGATGATTAGATTCAAGGATGAGGATGATGAGTTCTTGGGAACCATTGGACTTTGTCACATTTATTACTTGCAAGAGATCAAGACCCACTTAGCAATGCTAACTATGCTCATAGAGCGATGGCATTCTGAGACTTCCTCTTTCCACCTTTCAATGAGTGAGATGACCATTAACCTTGAGGACATGTGGTGCATCTTTCAATTTCCCACCCATGGAGAGAGGGTGATCTATGATGTAGACCTCAACCTGGATGCTCTGTTCTAAGTACTAGGAGTTGATGAGCTAGATGTAGAGAGTAGCCAAATTGATTTGTGAAGGCACTATGGATTTTCTAGTAACTTGACTTTAGTGATTGTAGGACTTATAATGGGAGTCCTAGTTCTTGACAAGTGCAACCAAGTGTTCAACATCAGTGGGGGTGTAGTATTGGAGGGCATTATGGAGGTTGTACACACTTATGCTTGGGGCTTATGTATTTTGGCCACATTATACTATGACATGCATCAGGTGGTCTGTATGAGAGGTGTGAGCTTATTTGTCAAGGTTACACAACTACATATATGAGCTTGGGAGCACATCATCATGATCAAACCAATTATTTCATTGAGGGAAATAGATGAGGAGGACCCTGCATCCTATAGATAGTCAGGCACAACTACACTCCACCACACTAGAGTGATAGATATAGCCTACTAGAGGAGGGTTATCGATGATATGATAACATTTAGATAGATACCTTGGCTATAGGAACAACCTTGGGATGATGACCAGGATCAAATTTTTTATGCTCGATAGACATGGTGGCTCATGGGCCAAAAAATTCTTATTATTGAGAGATATATTTGTGATTAGGTGGCCAAACAAGTTTGGGGACCAACAAGATATCCTAATCCCTGATTATAGAGGTGTATATGCACACAACTATAGAGAGATCACAGCTTGGGGACCTCAGACAGTTCCATAGGTAACTATCAATGATTTTTCCTAGCTTGCTCCTTTTCCTTGGGTTGACATAGGAGGACTGGATGATCTCAGTATGACTCTAGCTTACAATGTGTGGCTCTTACAACATTGCACCATCCAATTGACAGACCCAGTAGGGGTCAATGGGGGAGGCCAAGTTAGAGGCTAGGGGAGAGGTAGAGGATAGGTTCCTCAGTAGGTTGGAAAATTTTTGGGCTAGGTTCTAGGATAGATAGGAAAAGTTCCAAGGAAAGTTCCCCAATAGCCTCCACAATTTTGACCACCTCTATTTCAGACATAGGTTCATGCTCAGGTTCTGGGAGGTCTTGATCCACAAGTTTTGATATATCAACATGTATCCAAGAGAGACACAATGTTATAGGAGATGGATTTAACTCATCAAGAGTGATATTCCTATAGGGAAGAGTGGGATTAGGCTCACACTAAGCTAGCCTAGGAGAGACAGTAGTGGTACAAAGCATATCTATAGCTAGCATAGGAGACTACCTAGACGTAGTTGCTAGAGGTCTCCTCCACTCAACAAGGGACCATGGTTATAACTATACTATATAGATAGGCCATTGTAGAGCCCTTTTATTATAGGACCTTGTATCATTCATCATTTCCCCCACACTAGTGATGACCAAAATTTTCATATAGGAGTGCTCTTATGCTAAGAAGATCAGCAGGTGGGCCTTTAGTAGGCCAATCAAATAGGGGAGGTCTTCCAACCTAAGAGGAGGACTAGGGGAGTAGAGGATAGCCCTTGTGAATAGAAATTTTTGATATAACCTTATTATATGATGTATATTCATTTACGATCTCATATATATATATATAGATATATTGATGTATATCGCACATAATTTGATATGTATCATGACAATTATTTTTTTGATATATACATATATATATATGAGATAATAAAATGTGGTATTTATACTTATGATTTTTTATTTCATGCTTATGTTTATGTAATGTATGTATGGATGCATTATGATTATGATATGGATGCAGATGTTATGAGATACTTATGATGTGACATGGATGATTATGCTTATGATATGATATGATGTTATGCAATATAGATTAATGTATGTAGAATGTATGAAAATGTAATGGATATGTATGATCTTGCTTTTATATATTTATTCTTATGTTATGTGATGATTATGCAAGATTTATGCCATGAGATATATATGCTAACGATTTATGGATGAAGGATGGATGAATTTATATGTTATTTATTTTTGTATGACTATCATGATACCAAGCTAGAAATGTTAGTGTGGATAGAAGAAGATAGAAGAATGAGATGGATATTGATTATCCTTTATTATGAGATTGATTTAGAAGTCCAAAAAATATATGATTATTTAAGACTTTATTGGATATGTAATCAAATGGGATATATGATATTGACTTTCTTCTCATATTAGGTTGAATTCATCATAGCATTCCATATTTTTTATATAGAAAATATATGTGGTGCACCAAGGTATTGAAAACTAGGATGATGTTGTATCTAATGTGTGGAATTTGACTCTACAAACAAATAGGAGTATCCCTATTCATACCTAACATACATAAACCTTGTTTGATTGTGTGAGAGAACAAAGTCATCAAAGTAAGGAGACTAACACAAAATTTATGAACTTGATATGTCCTAGCCATTTTTTACTTGAGACTATCCATATACACACAAGGAAATTATTCGCCAAGGTCATATTACAAGAATATCAAACAAGCACAACAAATGAAAGAAATGATCAATACCCCATTCCTTTCTCTCTAAATAATTTTGTAGACATCATTGAGAGATCATCAAAATGGACCAATAAGATAAATCATAAGAAAATATCAAAATGAACAAATAGTCACTGTTATTCGTATCTCTTGCCAGAGTGGTGTGATTACTAGTGAATGGATTGGCCTTTAAGAAATATGTCTAAAAATATCAAATCTCTAGCCCATGATGCACTAGAGCCAAGCCACTAATAGCTCTAGAAATGTCACAATTGCATTTGTGACTTTCCTCTGAATTTTAGAGGTACAACTCCCTCATATGATTTAATGAAAAATTAATGTGCTTTTAACCAGAAAGCAATAAATTTAACTAACATCATCCCATAAATTTTTTTCTAATGTGAAGTAAACCTTAGAAGGTCATTAATCAACTAGCACACAGATTGAAATGGAAACTATCTAATGTAAAAAGAATAGAAAGGATTCATAATTGCAATAAATGAATTAAATGCAAAAGGATAGATTTCTCACAAAAAATTTATTCCTATTACATACATGACACACAAGTTAGTATGATCAACATTACATTCAAAACTCACAACTCACAAATTATGAGTTATTGCAACAAGAATTGAATTCAAAAATGAATAAAATGTTCCTCCCTTGACTACAACACAGTGCACTCTTCATGAATCAGACACTCACTACATCATTCTCTACCCATACATAGGGGTTCTTCTCCTCTCTTGATGGTTACTAATCAGTTACCAAACATAGTAACACTTTCTTTCCACTTAACTTTCCATCTTGAAAATTGATAGTTAGGAAATAATGAATAACTAAAATGCTTACATTTCTAATGATATGACTTAGTCAATAACCAAGAATTTGTGGCTTTAATTCCCACCTCAAGGCCATCAATTCTTGTGCAATCAACTGCATGCCTCACAAACTAAGCATTAAATAACTGTTGCAAAGGTACATTGGAGTCACACATATAAGCTATCTAGCCAGAAGATCAATTGGGAATATAAATTAAATCCTAGTCACATCAATAGTTAATTCCAACCACATTACCATCCTATCACCTTGATCAATCTTCAACTCAAATGTCTTGCCAACCTTCTATAAATTCAATAGGCACCACCTCACTTCACCATCCTGAGGTGTTTAACATGGTGAATTCCTAAAGTGATGAAGTTTCCATGAATGACTTCATTGGCATTGAGGAGATTGAGTGCAAGCCCCTCTTCAGGTGATTGTTTGACTAGCTAAAAGAAGTATTCCATATCCAAAGTGAGGTAGAAGAGGAGGTGTTGCACAGTATATTGGGAACAGTGTTCCTAAATCAAGTACATGTGCATAATGTTACGCTCTTGGAGGGTTTTGTATACACTATTATTTACACCTCTAGACACCATGATTGGGGTATGAGAGCAACAAAGCGCCTGGTTCAACCTGAGTTTATCCTTATATTTAATGTAGCCATCATTGGTCTTAGCAACTACCCACAAAGCGAACTAGTTGGTAACATCATTTGCATTACGACCATGACCCTGAATGAAGCGATTGAAGAGGTTGTGACTCTTCTTCGTGCAAGGCTAGTGAGGAGTGACATGGGTTTGTTTTCCCAATTCTTGCAGTCTCATGAGAACCTGTCGTCACTGGCCCAGATAGAGCACCTCTAGGTGGTGGTGGAAGCAATTCATGTGCTTATGTTTGACCTATGTGCCTAAAGAAAATTTTGTCTTGATATCCCAATTTTGTAATGCTAATATATAATACAAATATAGCATTTTATAAATTTGGTGTTGGCATACTTTTCTTAGCAATTCTATCTTTTATTTTGATTTCATTTACTATATCTGAATGGAATTTACTATTTACTTCTACATCAATGGATTTGTCATTTTAAAACTAGAATACACCTTAACAAAACACACTGCATTGTTTTTCCCTTAATCTCTTCTAAAAAATGCTTTTGGGTGATAAAATGGGAAGTTCACAAAAGCAAACAAAAAATTGCTGATAGTTTTAGAACCCACTTAAAATCCCGCTTAAACTTGAAAAAAATTGAAACTTATCATCAGCGATCCTTTCGGCTAGTTCATAAACCTTGAATACAGACCGCTAGCCTTCCAAATTGAAGAGTTAGAGTGTTCAAGAAGTTACACTAGGGTCACAAAACACCGCCCATGAGGAAATAAAGAACAACTTAATGATGGGCGATAAAAGGGGAAGTTATATGAACTAGTGAAATCACTGCTTAGGTTAGCAGCACTTCATGAAACACTACCCAGCTTAAGACTTAACTGAAATTTTGAATGGGGATGCTAATTTTTTAGGGTGAGAACCAAAATTAGGGTAATAGTGATTAAGGTGATTTCCAATGATGATGTCCATTGTAGGAAAGATAAATCCATATGACATGTTATTAGATATTTTGACTAATTCTAACTATTTAATAGGTCATTGATATAAATGCTAACCAAATTTTTTTACCACAATCAAGACTTAAGATTTTTGCATTTAAAGTTTGTGCTTCACTAATTGTTATACTTTTTTCCATTTATGTTACCAAAGGGTAAAGGTGATGATCAATTTATTAAGGATGAAAGTTAAATGGGATGGGTAATTATGTTTTTTCCAATATTTCAATGTTTTTTAGGTTTTGAAATGTTGTGAGGTTTTTTTTGAAATTTTATGCTTTCAAGCTTTTGTTGTTTTGGGTTTATGAATTTTTTTTGAATTTTTTTTATTTTCACACTTTTTGGCCAAAAAGTGGAAGTGTTTTCCCTAATTTTCAGAATTTTTCACATTTGAACTTAAAATTTGAAGCACTTAGAGATGGAATCTTGAAAAAGGTCAATAATCATAAAATGTAGTACTTGGAGTCTAGTTTCCAAATATGTAATTAATTTTAATACCCAGATGATACAAATTGATTTTCAATAGGCATTTTTTTAAAACCATTGTTTAAAAGTCACTTTTTTTTACCATACCATGCATGTTTATGTCATCCATATTTTGACCTGAATAATCATATTTTTCTAAATCCTTTTGGGAAAATCTTTGTAACTCATTAAAGTAGGATTTCAATAATTTTTTGTAATTTCTTATTTAATTTTTTTTTGTTAATTTTTTACTATCCATATTTGTTGTTTTAAAAAATCATGTACGTCACACATAAGATGACCTAAACTTATCATTTTTTGAATTTTTTTTCAAATTGAAAAGAATTTTCTGAAGTATGCTTTCATGTAATTTGTTTGTCAAAAAAATATTTTAATAAAAAGTTATTAAAATACTAAAAAACCTGATATTTCAAGTTTATGGACCAGTTTCATTAAAAATTAATTAAAAAATAGGTGAAAAATTAAATTGTAAAAAAAAAATATTTAGAATCCACACTATCTCATCTATAATGGGTTTTAATTTCATCAAAAATTATGTAAAAAAGATCTTCAAACATATGTCCAAAGTCACTATTTTCTTGTGACATTGATAGGACCTTCAACTTGTAGGTCAAACTAGGTCCAAAACTTAGGTTTGGGTCCCCAAGCCTTTTCTTGAACCAAAAAATAAAGCACAAACCCAACCAAAAATTAATATTTTTAAAAACAAGATCCCATTTTGAAAATTGTCAAAAATGGAAAGTTTCAAAATGGAAATTTTTCAAAATGGGACCCCATTTTTTTAAAAGTGCGATCCTTTTTTCTCATTTTAAATGGGATCTTGTATTTTTAAAAATGGGTTTCCAATTTTTTTAAAATGGGATCTCTTTTTAGTTTTAGGCTCAAGACCCCAAAGCAAAATAGGTTCCTAATTGCTAAAAAACAAGATCCCAATTCATTTTTCATGATTTTTTAATTTTTTCTAAGGAAAAAACTTCCACCTTAAGTGGACTCAACTTCTTGCTTTCACCCAATAGGAGGAACAACCATGGACCTATCATTATTAATAATATTGCTAAGATATAAATTTGTTATGTGCTTTGCCTTGAAATTTTGGTATGAATTGAAAAAGAAATCTTCATGAGGCTTTATAGGTTCCATAGGTTGAGGCTAAAATAAATCCAGTGAAAATTTCTCATGAGAAGACAAAGGATTAAACCCACTATGATGCACTGTAAATATCTCATTTTCAAAGGGGAACTTTATGCACTTGTGGATAATCGATGGGATGACATTCATGGAGCATAGCCATGGGATGGAATTCATGGAGCATATCCATGTGTAGCCTAGCTTCACACAAAATTTATCTGATACTAGGATGATGGAGAATGATACATCTAATTGATTTGGTCCAACTTTAAGAGGAAGAGTGATTGAGCCTATAATAGGGCGAGAAAAACCATCATGTATTTTCATCCATGATTTTGATCATTCATAAGAATATTAATAAAGCTCTTACACAAACAAGAATTCCTCGGTGATCACATTCTCTATGCATGCAGGATCAATGAGTATTCCTTGTGCAATTTTTTCATTAATGTGCTTGGCAATGTAGAGAGGACCATCAGGTGCATGTCTAAGTGTGTCATTATGGGTGAAAGCAATGTTGAGTAACATAGTGGTTTGGCCCTTATGAGGTTGAACATCTATGAGAGTCGCCATATCTTGTTGACCATCCTCATTAGTACTACAATCATCGTTCATGGAATTAGTTGTATCAACATTCATCTCATCATTCTTAACATCACAAGCTTGCACAAAGTGGGATGAATAATTAAGCATTAGGTTGGTAAAAATTTGAAAATTTTGATTAGGCGGGGCAATAGAATTATTCACTTGATTGTTAACACCACCCAACTAGATGTGATTAGAAGCAATGAGGTCTTGAACTTGATGTTTAAAATGCATGCATCATTTTTTATCATGTCCACTCGTGCAATGATATTGACAAAAGGTATTTAGATTGTAATTTGGAGGTAAAGGTTTGCTTGTTTCCATAGGTCTAACAAGAGGTAATTAGATTAAATTCTTACTCAAAAGTTGCAACATGATCAAATGGAGGGAGCCAGATAATGGGGTAAATTGTCTATCTTTTGATCTAAATTGGTATGGGGTTGAACTTATGGCAACAACTTGAGGTTCAATATGGTTGGTTGTTTGAGATGGATTTATCTTGATAAATTTCTTATTTTTATTCTTGAATGGTTGGCAGTTGTTTTGAGGTACGAAGTTGGACTTCTCAATATGAGTTGATGAAGATATATCTTCATACTAACTAACTAAATTTTGATAATCATGAAGGTTTGTACAAAATTCTATGAAGGATGGAAATCTCATTAATAATATTTTTTTCCTTGTCTGATTACAAGTTTTAAGTGAAAACTCTTTGGAAATTTGCATCAGGAAAAGTAAGATTTATCTGTGTATAAAGCAACTAATAGTGGCTTATGAAATCTATGACCTTTCATTTTTCTTTTGTTTGCATCACATTTTAAATTAGTTATATTGATCTTAGGACCAATTTTTACTTGGAAATTTGATGGGGAGAGGGTTGGATGAAAACACTCATTGTTCCATGCTTTGGATCTTGTTAGGAAGACCCTATGGTGTCACACTCCACCACCTCTAACCTATAGGACCTACTACTTGTGTAGACTCCCTTGGTTCACCTTGCCAACCCAACCATCAAGACATATCTTGCCAACCAAGCCAACCTTGGGGCAACACTTCAACACTTCCTTAGCCCTTAATCTACCCTAAAGGCTAACCTATCCTCAACACACAATTTGATCTTGCAGGGGTGTATAAATGTCTTCAGTGGCTTCAAACCAACCTCCTAGGATTCTTGAAGGTTCATCAAAACTCCACCTTTCCATCGCTTTCACTAAACCCTCAACTAGGGTTAAAAAGGCTACTAACCCTTGAGCCCCAATTAGGTCTCCATTTCTGAGAAAATTGTTTGTCTCTCCAAACTTTTCCAAAGAACACTCACTCTTTCTTTGAGATTCTTGGATCAAATGAACTCCTCTCAAGGATTTTTTAGGACTTAAGCCTCAGCTGACCGTACAATGCTTGAGCCTGAAAATGGGTATTTCCTAGGGTTTTAAAGCCATTGTCTGGCTGCTTGCAATCTATCAACTTGTTCTCACATCAATTGAACTGATGGAGCCTTCTCCTTCATACCACAACTAGGTAAGACACTTACCTACCACCTCCAAAAGGAATTTTTCAAAGAACTTGAACCCCTGCAAAATTTGTGCTCTGCACTTCTTGCCTTCCTAGCCGGGCACCATTCTGGCTCACCTAGGGCAAGATCTTTCCAACAGCTCTTGTTTCTTCCCTAAGCCTAAGACCTACCATATGTACAAACATGGAGTCTAGTCACTATTCCAAAGGGTCGTACAATTTGTACAATGGGAAAGTGGTCTAGCACTCCATTCTTTTCAACCTATATGGTTCAGACCAACAACAGGGTGCAACCAAAACTAATTACAAACAATGAATTAAAATGACTAAAGAAAGAAAAATAATGACACACAATGCTTGGGAGGTTGATACCCTACATCTTACATTTAACACAGTAACAGATTCAATCCATTTAAGCTCTACTCTTGAACAAAAATCAGAAATAACTCACAAAATGATGTTTTCCTTTCAATCCATAAAATGCTTCCACAATACCAAAACTTCTAACCCTACTCTTAGGTCGAGGCACTCCTTAAATAAGGTTCCTCAATTAGTTATCTTCATTGGTTGGACATATACATGACCTAATGGCCATAGTTACAAAAATCCACTGTGTTTTGCAATGTTTGCCAAATGTTGGCAACCTGAGCAAGATAAGTTTCTAAACCCATCCATTCTTCACAACTTCAAACCTAGGGATAAAACACATCCCCAAACTATCCTCTCTACACAATGGTCAACACGACCTTCATGGAAAACTTCAAAATCAAAAGAACTGCTTCCTAGACTACCTAAATGCCTTTCATAAGTGCTCCTACACCAAAATTATTGATGAATGCATCAACAAGCTCATTGAATAAGTGGAATGAATTATTTGGCAATGAACAAAACCATTCCAAAGCCATGTCTTTAAATGACCTAGGAAAGAGTTTTAGCCAGAATTTTATCCTTAAAAATGAAATCATTGCACAAGGTTGTATATGTTGATATATGATTGCTAGGGTCTCCCTTACTATTGGATGTTGCTGATATGTGGTTGTCATTGATGTCAACACTATTGGAATTAAGGTTGTATATATCAAGGATATTGAGAAAATTGTAATAAATAAGTTGCAAGTTGTCAGTGATGCAGTGGAGTTCAGTATGTTGGCTAGCTCAATATGTTGATGATAAGAGGTTGTGGATTAAAGGTTTTGTTGTCGAGTATATCTAGTTTATCCACATAAAGTTTCAGAGATATGCATGAAAATTTGATCGAGTTATGAGTATTTGTGTTCTAACAGGTTTTTGTTGCTTCAGTTGGTGTTCCTGAAAGATGATGATGTGATTCTAGTAATTTGAGTTGTTGTGGATGCTTCTATAGTGATTAATGGTGCTTTTGGATGTTTCTAGATTGTGCTTTATCTGTGTTGTATGTCCACATTGATCATTCTACTCACAATTGGTGATTTTCTTCTGTGTGTTCATGTTTTTCATCATCATGGCTGACAAGGTGATTGTAGCATGTTGTGGATCTTTGAGGCATAATTTTTGAAGGTGGCTCATGTTCAAGGGTGTTGTTTTGGGTCTTCACTATGTTGTGTCGACATTGTTTCATTCGCATTGTAAATTTTTTATGGATTGGGTTGATAGTTTGTATATATTTTATATTTTGTTGAAGCCAACATGTAAATGATGTTATCCCTAGTTATGGATATATATATGAGCATTTTTTTATCATTTTAAGGTATGTGTGTGCAAATGATGTGTGAGTCTTGTGTGGGAATAATGTTCTAATATTTTAAAGGTAGAATTAAAGTGTGAAGAAGAGTGAGAAAATTTTTATGTGCTTAACCGAAATTGTAATGAGGCATTAGCAGATGCTATTTTCTTAGTTCAAAATCTTGTGGATGTAATCTGAATGTTTTTGTAATACAGTGTGTCTTCCTTTGGGAAGTAAGCCTTTTTGTATTTGAGTAGTGTTCTCTAGGCAGTGTGCCTCAATGCATGTGCATTCTCATTTACAATTCTTTTATACTTTTAATAGAGTATAATCTTGTGGACTAACCTCCACAATGTTTTTTCCCCTAATAGGGTTTCCACATAAAAATTATTGGTGTTATGTGTGTTTCTAATGTGGTGATGGTTTATGATTTCATGTTTATTTATCAGATCTAAGAATAAGTTTAATTTATGAGACAAATAATTCACCCCCCTCTCAGTTGTCTGCCCTTGTGTTGCCAACAATTGGTATCAGAGTAGGTTCCTGGCAAGAAATTTAATAGCTTGAGGTGATCTAGTATGGCGACATATAAGAAGGATAGTTCGAGATTTTATTGAAAAAATTATTCTCTTTGGAAGACTTGAATGGAGTGTCATTTGAGATGCATTGGTGAACCCTACTCGACAATTACAAAGAATAGATATATCATCCCACAGAATGGTCCTTCTACTTCTACTAAGATTAAGGATGTTGAGTACAATATTAAGGCCAAGGAAGCATTGTTGAGTGCTTTAACTAATTCTGAGATGACAAATGTTATAAATTTGAAGACTACTTATGAGATCTGGAAAAATTTGGAAACTTTGTATGAAGGTGATGCTCATGTGAAGATTGTCAAGCTACAAAGCCTGAAAGGGAAATATGAAATGTAGAGAATGGGTGATGATGAGAACGTTACTTCTTTCATGCAGAGAGTGAATGAAATTGTGTGTAGTATCATATGTGTCATTGGAACATTCGAAGAATCAGAGATTGTTGCTAAAGTGCTCAGATCCTTTCCTACTGCATACAAATCCAAAGCTACTGCTACTAAGGAGATCCAGACTGTGACAAATGTAACTAGAGATATGTTGATTGGTAAGCTTACTACTTTTGAGTTAAGTGAGTTTGGTGATTCTCTTCCTAAGATAGAATATGCATTCAAAGATACTATCTCCAAAAAAGATAAGCAAAGATATGATTTGGGTGAAAGTTCTTCTAGAAAGGTGTTCAATTATGAGCAGGAAATGAGAGAGAGAGAAAACTAGACAAGGCTTGAAGCACTTATTGTCAAGAGGGAAGCCAAATGAGAAGGTAAGTATAAAGGGAAATTTCCTATTAAATGTTTTTCTTGCAATAAGATTGGTCATTTTGCATCAAGGTGTCTAGAAGGAGTTCCTAAGCCAAGACCTAACAAGCCTAGATTCCAAAGAAAGTGTTATTTTGTTGTTGATGAAGGTGTGAGAGATGATGAATCTGATAAAGGGAATATAAGTGAGGATGAATGGGTATTTATTGCTATCAAGGAAAATTATCTTGTACCTACTGAATCTGCTAGTTACACAAATGTGGAGAAAGCCCTAGTTGTCAAAGTTGAAGAAAAAGATGAATGGGTGATTGATAGTGGATTCTCTCATCACATGATAGGTGATAAAAGTAAATTTGTGAGCTTGGAAAAGTATGATGGTGGTGTTGTAAGATTTGGTGATGATAACACTGGTGTAATCCATGGTAGAGGATCCATTTCTCTTGATGGTAAGCATAATACTGATGATATTCTATATGTGGAAATTTTGAAGCATAATCTCTTAAGTGTTGGACAAATGATTGACAAGGGATACAATCTTCAATTCAAGGATGGAAAGTGTAGAATATTGGGGATTTCCATAAATGTGACTACATCAGGTACAAAAACAAAAGGTAATATCTTTCATCTGAATGCTACTGGTAAAAGTTGTCTGGTTGCTCAAGTTGATGAAAGTTGGTTGTGGCATAGGAGAATGTGTCATGTAAACTTTGACAATAGTATCAAAATAATTTCTACTCAGGTTGTGAGAGATCTTCCTAAGTCGATAAAACTTGCTAATGCCATATGCAAGGAATGTCAGTTAGGGAAGCAAACTAAAGTTTCATTTCAGAGCAAACAACATTGTTCAAATGAAGTGTTGGAGCTTGTGCATACTAAATTGTGCAGTCCTTCTAGAATCAAAATTTTACAAGGATACATATATTTCATGTTGCTTATTGATGATTATTCTAGAATGATGTGGGTCACTTCCTTAAGGGAAAAATATAAAGCTTTGGAGAAATTCAAGATCTTTAAAGCTATGGTTGAGACAGAGAGAGGTTTGAATATTAAATGTATGAGATCAGATAGAGGTGGTGAATTCACTTCCAGTGAGTTCAATTATTTTTGTGAACTGCATGGGATAAAGAGACAATTATCTATACCTCGAACCCCTCAAAAAAATGGAGTTGTGGAAAGGAAGAATGAGACAATTCAAGAAGCTGCTAGGACTATGATGTTGGAAGGAAATGTTCCTCATATCTACTGGAGAGAAGTTGTGAGTACTATTGTTTACACTATCAACTAGGTACAAGTCAAAGGTGATACTGGTAAGACTCCTTATGAGCTATGGTATGGTCATAAGCCTACTATTAAATACTTATAAATCTTTGGGAGTAAATGCTAAATCAAAAGAGATGAAGATATAGAAAATTTTGATGCTAGGAGTGATGAAGGAATATTTCTTGGTTATTCTACTAAAATTAAAGCCTACCAGTGCTACAATAAGAGATTGAGGAAATTATTTGAAAGTGAAAATGTCAAACTTGATGAAGAAATAGTCAAACCATCTAGAATCTGTGGATATGATTTAGACGAATAGAATGACAATTCAAATAAAGGAAAGAAAGTTCAAACTCCAAATAAAGTTTAGATCATTTCGGTGAATCAAGAAAATCAAGAGGAAGGAACTAGTGAAAGTGGAGAAGTGAGATCACAAGAGCTTCAATTTCAAGAACATCCTAAGACTTTGAGGCATGTAATACTAAATCATTCAAAAGATCATATTATTGATGATAAGAAAAAAGGTGTTCAAACTAGGAGAAGAATTGTAGAAGAATATTGTTTGATTTCAAAGATTGAGCTAATAGTGTCAATGAAGCATGCAAAGATGAACATTGGGTGGAAGAAATGAAAGAGGAGCTATTGCAAATTGAGAAGAATGATACATGGATTCTTGTTCCTAGACCTAAGGACAAAAATGTAATTGGAACTAAATGGGTCTTTTAGAACAAACTAAATAGGCAAGGTGAAGTTGTTAGAAACAAAGGAAGACTAGTGTGTAAAGGATATTCTCAAATGGAAGGAATTGAATTTGAAGAAAATTTTGCTCCTATTGCTAGGATTGAAGTTGTGAGACTATTTCTTGCTTATTCTTCTTACAAAAAATTCAAGGTTTATCAGATGGATGTCAAGTCAACATTTCTAAATGGTGAATTGGAAGAAGTGTGTATTGAGCAACCTAATGGATTTCAATTGCCTGATTAGGGAGATATAGTTTATCGGTTGAAGAAAGAATTGTATGGACTTAAGCAAGCCCCAAGAGCATGGTATGCTAGACTACACAAGAATTTGTTGAAGCTTGGATTTAATAAAGGTACTGTTGATAGTAATTTGTATTTCAAGATTGATCATGATAAAGATTTGATTGTTGAAGTCTTTGTTGATGATATCATTTTTGGAGGAGATGATAGTTTGTGCATGAAGTTTTTTGATGAGATACATAGTGTGTTTGAGATGTCTATGATTGGAGAAATGAATTTGTTTTGGAATTGAAAATTACTCAACTAGATAAAGGGATCTTTATATCTCAATCCAAGTATGTGAAAGAATTTCTAAAGAATTTTGGTATGGAAGATTCAAAGTCATTTGGTACACCTATGGTGACCAAATGTAAGTTGACACAAGATGATAATTCTCCTAAAACAAACCAAACTAGATATAGATCCATGATTGGATTGCTTTATTTGACTCAAACTAGACCTGATATCATGAATGTTGTATGCATTGTTGCAAGATTTCAAGCTGATCATAAGGAATCTCATGTGACAACTATGAAGAGGTTTTTCAAGTACTTGAAGGGGACAATTGATTTTGGCCTATGTTATCCTAAAGAAGTTGACCTTACTTTGAGTTATTTTACTAATGTTGATTGGGTAGGAGATGTGAATGATAGAAAGAGTACTAGTGGTGGTGCATTTTCCTTGGGAAAGAATTTAATTTCATGGTTAAGTAAGAAGCAAAATGTCATTTCTTTATCTACGGCAGAGGCAAAATACATTGTTGATGTTAACAATTATATTCAAGTATTGTGGATGAAGCAAATGTTGAAAGATATCAGATTTGTGTATGATGAGCCTATTGCTATATTCTGTGATAATTCAAGTGTAATTAACATTTATAAGAATCAAGTAATGCATTCAAAAACCAAACATATATCTATCAAATTTCACTTTTTGAGAGAGAAGGTGAGTGAAAAGGAAGTCAGATTTGAATATGTGCCCACTAAGGAATAGATTATAGATATATTTACCAAGCCTTTTCCTAACGATAATTTTGAGTATCTTTGAGGGAAGCTAGGGGTGATTACCCCTCCTAATCAGAATTAAGATGCACTAAATTGCATCAGTCTGTGTGTTTCATAGTCATATCTTGATCTGGATTGATGTTGTGTTGGCTGCTACTCAGGGGGAGTAGTCAGATGTTCAAAAATGTGGTTCAGAGCTTGTATGGAGAAAGATAATGTGTATCTTTGTCATTGATGTCAAAGGGGGAGAAGATTCATGTGAAAAACTATGAATTATCTAGGGAGAAGAGTCAAAATCTAAGGGGGGGAAGTGCTAAGAGATAGTTGTGTTGATGGTGTTTTTCACATCATGTGTTGCCATCAATGCCAAAGGGGGAGATTGTTGGATCCTTCTAATATGTGGTTGTCATTTATGTCAACACTATTGGCATTAAGGTTGTATATGTCGACAATACTGAGAAAATTATAATAAAATAAGTTGTAGGTTGTCAATGATGCAGTGGAGTTTAGTATGTTAGCTAGCTTAGTATATTGATGATAAGAGGTTGTGGATTAAATAGTTTTTTTTTTAGTATATCTAGTTTATCCACATAAAATTTTAGAGATCCACATGAAGATTTGATCTAGTTATGAGTATTTGTGTTTTGACTATTTTTTGTTGCTTCAGTTGGTGTTCCTAAAATTTGATGATTTGATTCTAGTAAATCAAGTTTTTGTGGATGCTTCTATGGTGATTCATGATGCTCGTGGATGTTTTGAGATCGTTCTCTATCTGTGTTGTACGTCTGCATTGATTGTTGTCCTCATGATTGGTGATTTTCTTCGGTGTGTTCATGTTTTTCATGATCATGGCCAATAGGGTGATTGTAGCGTGTTGTGGATCTTTGAGGCATAATTTTTGAAGATGGATCATGTTCAAGGATGTTTTTTTGGGTCTTTGCTATGTTGTGGCTAGAATTGTTTCATTTGCATTATAAATTGTTTATGGATTAGGCCGATAGTTTGTACATATTTTATATTTTGTTGAAGTCGACATGTAAATGATGTTCTCCCTAGTTGTGGATATAGATGAGAAATTGCTTTATCATTTGAAGGTATGTGTGTGCAAATGATGCGCGAGTCATGTGTGCAAATAATGTTTTGATCTTTTGAAGGAAGAAGTAAAGTGTGAAGAAGAGTGAGCAAATGTTTGTGTGCTTAACCAGAACTATAAGCAAGCATTAGTAGATGTTATTTTCTCAATTCAAAATCTTGTGAACGTAATATGAATGTTTCTATAAGATAGTGTGTCGTCCTTTGGGTATTAAGCCTTTTTGTATTTGAGTAGTGTGCTCTAGGCAGTGTTCCTGAATGCATGTGCATTCACATTTAGAATTCTTTTATACTTTTAACAGATTATAATCTTGTGGACTAACCTCCTCCCTGGTTTTTCCCCTAACAAGTTTTCCACGTAAAAAATATTGGTGTTATGTGTGTTTCTGATGTGGTGATGGTTTATGCTTTCATGTTTATTTATCAAATCTGAGAATAAGTTTAATAAGTTTAATTTCTGAGACAACTAATTCACCCCCCTCTCAGTTGTCTACCCTTGTGTTTCCAACACTTATCATTGTTCTTTTCTAACCAGGCTATCTCTATGTTTTGTGGCATTTGTGCTTTCAATATTTCAAGTAATAATGGGCTCATTTTGACATATTGTGGTGGTTATCCATTTTGGTTTAGGTTCAAATTTGTTATTTGTTGTTGAAGTGAGGTTACATTTTGCAGAAGTTGGTTGATGATGGAATAATTGGTTGACATGTTTTTGGAATGTGGTGAATATGGTGAAAGTGTGTATGTGCTTGGTAGGCTACTATGTTGCAAATTTATGAGAGGGGATGAAGCTTGAGGTGTGATAAGGGAAGATCCAAAACCATAAGGATTTCGAGTGGAAAGTCCTATTGTTGGAGTTATACCAATTCTTTGTTGTATTGTTGAAGAAATAGTTAGATTTATGTATGAAGGGATATAGGCTATATTTGTAGAGAGGGAGACTTTATTTCCTATATTTTGAATGTTTATCAATGTTTGAGTGCAATTAACAACAAGTAGGGATGTTGGCATCAACTATGTGAGCTATTCCATGCAAAACCTCTAATACATGAGCATCACTAATCAATTTACTCATGTTATCTATCATAGGGACCGCAAGACCGACTAGAGAATCAATAGTCACATAATCTTGAAATCCTTCTAATTATTTTTTCAATTTTTATAATTTGTCTTTAGGAACATGGGAGACCATAGTCTCAACATCTATAAAGAGATTTGTTTTTAAGGTTTTCATTAGTATGGTAGTGTTAGGGATGTGGGAGTAAATGGTGACTCCCCAACACCCCCATGAATAGTTGCTAGACCAAAAACAACTTCCACATGAGAGAGAATGGCAAGAAACCTTGCTTCAACAATGCAAGATTGAATATTGGTTGAATATACTTGAATACAAATGTACATGAGATGCCTTACTTAGAAATGAAAGGTTGAGAGATAGAATTAGACAAGATCATGAAAAGTGTCTTAATCCTACAACATGAGACAACTAACAAACTAACTACTTAAGAATCAAGCATTACTAGCTATATAAGATAAGTTCTAGAAAATCCAACTAAAATTTCTAGAAAGAATATTATATCCTAAGTGAACTTAACATGTGAATATGTCCCCTAACTACCTAGTGAGTGAATTATCTAGGTACAAAACATTTATTCACACCAACACCCCCCCTTAAGTGCAACTTAGGGAGAAGATTATTATGCACACTATGCAAAGATGAAGATGAAGATGGGTCTCGGTTACTAGGCCATATTATGTACCCATTTACAATGCAAATGATGCAATCAATCTCTCAAAAGTAGAGAAAAGGAGAAAACCCAATGGGACAAAACTCCTCTCCAAAAGAGAGAAAAATTAAAAAAAACATCATGATGTATGGAGGACTCAATGGTACCACCCAAGGACTACATCCATCATGTACATACAATCAATTACCCCCCCCATAAGAGGGAAATAGAGAGATAATAAATCACCAAAAAATGTGTGATCTCCTAAGAAAATGGTTAATGTTTGGAGACAAAACCTAATTCAATTCCTACAAACTATGTTTCTCCCCTTAGAAAGAAGATACACATGTAAAAATGCAGGAATGCTTCCCATTCTAGACAGGAATTTTTAGGAAGAGGGATCCAATTGTATGAAGATTGTGTCTCTAAAATCTGCTTATGTGCTACCAAGTTCTTGGATGAAGATGATGTCACAATCCAATTAGGTACATGCCTAATCACAACAAATTGTGACTAACTAGGAACAAGTGGAAACTAATTTTGAAAAAAATTTGAAGACAAACATGAAGTTGATCCATGACTATCATTAAATGGGATAGATAAACCCTCGAATTGGTCATCCAAATCTGAAATGTGAGACTCCACAAACAAAGAATCATTTTTTTGTCAAATAGGAATCCCAATCATGAAGACTATCAAATACTTGCTGCAATGAGTCACTAGAAGTACTCAATGAATCATCAATAGAAGATGGATATGTAATCTCAACTAGAGAAGTAGGAGTTGCAGGAGAAGACTCTGGATCATCAAGATGCTCATGTTCTATGTCATATTAAATCTACTATGAGATGTGTGGGAGTAAATGGTGACTCCCTAACAACCCCAGGAATAGATGCTAGACCAAAACAACTTCCACAAGAGAGAGAATGGCAAGAAAGCTTGCTTCAACAATTCAAGATTGAATATTGGTTTAGTATACTTGAATACAAATTTACATGAGATTCCTTTCTTATAAAGGCAAGGTTGAGAGATAGGATTAGACAAGATCATGACAAGTTTATTAATCCTATAACATGAGACAACTAACAAACTAACTACCTAGGAATCAAGCATTACTAGCTAGATAAGATAAGTTCTAGAAAGCTAACTAAGACTTCTAGAAATAATCTTATATCCCATGTAAACTCAACATGTGAATATGTCCCCTAATTATCGAGTGAGTGAATTAGCTAGGTATAAGACATTTATTAACACCAACAAGGGATAGAGTCCAAAATGGGTTGAGAATTGAAATCACTTTGCATGAAAGAGTTGGAAGACTCAAGATTCATAATGGATGTAACAATAGCGCGAGATGCCATAAGTCTAGAACTATGTCTCATTAAAGTATTGGTAATAGGAAACTAGGTCATGAAACTCATACAAGTTTAAAAACACTTGAGTGTACCCAAGAAGAACACTAATTGACAAACAAGCACAACAAAAATATTCAGAAATAGAAATCAGAAAGAAAAAGAAAGCATGCAACACAACAACAGAGGTTTGGGAAAGAGTTTGTCTAACCAAGAATAGCAATATAAAGGTGCCCAAGGGTATCTAAGTCCTGGTCAAGGATTTTAGATATTCAAAATATGACTATGTATTACACTATTTAAGGATTTTGATTCTACTTGCAAACAACTATAATAGTAAATAATTTTCTAGAATTTTCTTATTTTTAGGCCAATTTGATGCTAAATACAAGTATGGAACAATGTTGAAGATGTTTGACCAAATTTGAATACAAATTTTAGATATGAAATGCAATAATTCATTGATTATAAAATGCAAAGACCTAGAAATGATAATGTTGATGTAATTTTGAAGCACAAACAATGCACTTTCTTTCACCACTATATGCAAAATTCCTATAAAAATGCAATTATGGATTCCAAAAAAGAGATGTACAAGTATTGTTACCTATTTTTGCTAATAGATAAAATAGGTAGAGCTCTTATGATTTTCAAATGAAGACTAAGGAAAAAATTTATTTCTACTACCTTACATCCATCATATGTTCAGTTTTTATCTAGCATGTTTGCTTCTTGTGTAGGTATAAGTGAAATCCTTGTTTCTATTTTGATTCATCTGATTAAAGAATGTGGGATAAAATGTGGGATAAAATGTGGCTCCCACAAGGGTTGATCCCAACATGCTACCTTATTGTGCTTTAAAGAAGGATAGAAAGGTAATTCATCTCCTTATGGTTCCCTCAAGCAATCATACATCAGCTATGATAGTGAGATTTCGAGGGCATGCGGGATCATGAAGTGGCAATATTATGAGGGTATGTGGCTGACGACTTTTTTTTCATCCAAAATTAATGAAACGAAAAGGTTTTTAGAGGAGATTCTCATATTTCCAAAAATATAAATTATGATTTAATTTGAATTTAATAAATAATTATTATTCATTTTCTATTAGAATTATGACTAAAGTCTGACGATAGGCTGATTGAAAAACATCTATAACTTTCAAGCGGTATCATATTTTTTGAATCCAAAACATGCGTCACATTCTATGCTTCACATACTATAGGATTAAAAAAGAAAAATTAAATTTCATGAAGTTTTACCAAGTTAAGGTGGTTTGTGCATATTTTCTAAAAGTTGTAATAAAAATTCATAATTAATTATTTACTTGGAAAATTAAAAAAATATGCATCACATCGGACATGAGTCCTCTACTTATATATAAAATCTTAAAAAATATTATCATTTTATTATGGTTAGGGTGGTCAGACAGACACCTACTTCTTCTTTTTTTCACGAAATTTAAGTACTCGCATTGAAATTTCAAATTTTCACTAAATAGATTTTATTTATTTTTAAATAAACCTAGTATTTTAGAAACTACATTCAATTTTCTACAAATTCTATTGTTACATTTTTTGAAATAATATAGATAACTTATTCAAATATTTTACGTCAAGTTGCCTAACACTAATTTTTCTGAAATTTTTGCCACTTAGGGCTATTTTTTGCATGATGATCCTGCACATACCCTTTGTCATAGGTGACATATACTTGTTCAAAGTAATCATAAAGGATATATATAATGTCATGTATCAAAACAAATAAAATAGATGCAATAATGTATTATTCCATGAAGGCACAATATTCACGCATATATGTGTTTCTGAGACAAGATGAATGAGAAAAATAGAATTGTGTACTATTCATGTTGGATTGTCATGAATAATGGTCAAGTAAGTAGCATTCTAGATAGTAGCATGAACAAAAATCATAAATAATAGTGGATTTTGCAAGACTCAATTGGTACCATATGGTATGCAAATTATTGTCATAGATAAAGTGGTAGTCTTGAGAAAGTCAGAGGCATAATATTACAGTTGATGCTCACTCCTCTACTAGGTGGAGTAGTAGTCATAATAACTAGATATGATAGTGTTCAAGCAAATGAACATTAAGTAAGATCTTGTATAAAGGGTAAAATAGAGCTTCAAGAAGCTTGTGACCGATTGTGACAAGTGAAAAATAGAGAAAGGTAGAGGATAGTCCTTCTCATAGATCATGACAAAGAAGTAATTCCCAATACATCTCAATAATGGTAATGACAACATTATGTATTAAAGGCACACTAATGAATCTTGTTACTGTTGGTTATCAATTTTTCTACTTTTCAAGGACAAGCTATCATCCATTGATAAGGTAATACAATTCCATTCATAAAAATATGTATTTCCAAATATTAATGATGCACCAAATGAAGGTCAACCTAAAAAATTTAGGACTATGTTTGATCCATAATAGGACAATCTATGAAGTAAACAATGTGTAGCATGATTATCTCAAACAATAAGGACAAAGATCTTGAAAAAATAATGGATAGACATGTATATTGTATAATGAGAGATAGTGTTATTGGGGGGGAAGTCATTGGGACAATCACTAATCAACAAGGTTGCATGTGATAGCACATTCATGACAAAACACAATGGTGGTAGTTCAAGTTCAATAATGGATGAATGCCAAGAATACAATCATGATAGTTTTCAGGATGGTCTTGTAACATGACAGCAAAATGATGGCAGATAGCTCAGGTGAAATAACATTATTTGCAATAGAGACAATAAATTAACCAAAAGTAGATCATAGACTCAGAATGCATAGACATAGTATGATGATTGTTAAAGTAAAGAAATAGAGAAGATATTGTAGGAGGGAATAATACATCTTGAAATATGGCATGATTTTCCATTTTAATCAGCCATAACAAAGTGTTTGCAAGATTCAGAAGTGAATGTGTAAAACAACAACCTGGTTGTGCCTCGATAGTGAGGTGGTGTCTTGTACAAATATACACATGGTTGCGGCCATTAAAATGCAGGGATTCCATTTTATTTACATTCTATTTACATAGAATGGTGAAACCCAAGCTTGTAAGGAGAAAGGAAATATCTGGGTGGAGATTATCTAGAAGAAAATAAATGGAAACAAATTACTTGTACCCAGAAGCAATTACTTGTATCTAGAAGCAATTAAATGGTAAAACCTGGGCTTGTAAGAAGAAAGGAAATATCTAGGCCTGAAAAACTATTTTTCTTCTCAAAACACTAAACCCATTTGGGTTTTCCTCTTATATCAAATACAGAGAGAAAAGTGATTTGCAAAGTAGATATTTAGTTAATGGAGAAACCCGTGACCTAGGGTTTTTATAAACTTCAAAGTTTTTGCAAAATCAAAAAGTGCATCTTCAAGATTGAATGTTTTCAAGCTTTTGATTAACTATTCAGAGGAAAAGTAGGGAGTAAGAGCCACAACCTATTCATTTTTTTTAAAACCCTAGTTCTTGTAGCATGAATGGCTGAGACCATAAAAGGAAAAATATATCTATATTTTTAATAAAAAATAGAAGTAAAGAGGAGAAAATGAGCTTTCATTAGCATATCTGGAGGAGAGTTTTTCAAGCCTTCATAAACTTTCAAGAAAAATGAAATACATAGATGGTTCAGTTCAAGCATCTTTTCCTTCAAAAGAATGAAACTTTGTGAGCAAAGATAAAGCCCAAGCTTGGGGAAAATAAAGAGAAATAAAATTTTGTTCATTCTTTCAACACAATGAGCTTGAAACAAGCATTGTTTCATAGATAGAATAAAGGGGAATGCATAATTTTTTCTCATAAAAGCTTACCCAAGCTCGGCGTTGCCTTTTTGGCATGAGATTTGTAAAGAGTAGCCTTTGTATTTGTAGAATACACCATGAAAGCACAGAAAAAAACCTCTAGGGAAACCCTATTGTCTACGCATGGAGGTCTCCAGAAAGCTCAAAGATAGAATGAAATGCTTTTGCAATGTTTTGCATCGGTTTTGTTTTAGGGTTTCAACCCTAATTTTTTTTATAGGTGACAAAGGCGTTTTTTCCTTTTCATTTTATTTTTTTCAAATCAAACTAATATTCATGTGGCCCCTTTGTGCCTTAGTGAGTTTTTGTAAGACTCTTAATGACTTGTATTTTTGCTTTGACTCAAGTATGGTTGGATATGTGCCTCATTTTTGTATTGTTTTGAATTGTAAAGCTTTTGATTCAAATGATGTTATTATAAATCATTAAATCAAAGTGCTATATTAATGCAAAATAGAGGAATCACTCTTGCAAGTACATTTAAGGGGTTTATTTATGTTTTTATGCTTTTGCAAGCATCTAGGGGAGTTGAGAGAATTGGAAAACATGTACCATGAATCAAGGATGTTGTTTTGACCATTCTTAAAACATTGGGAGAGCATATACGAAGCCTTTATTTACTTTTTGGAGCACTTGGAGAGGATTTAGGCATCATTTTCTTGTGCCTTTATGATAGGATTGGTCAAACTTGACCTTTTCAGCCTATTGGAGTCTTTTTGGAGGAGATGCAATTGCTAGATTCATGGCTTTTTGGGGGCATCTGACCCAAGGCAATTTTTGGTTCCTAATTTGGTGTAACTACTTGGGAGTTGATGATATAGTCATTATTTTGACTCATTGTACTCAATTCTTTATGCAATTTTTGGACTTAGTGACTCTTTTAGTCGTCCTCTATCATATTTTAGCATATTTCTCTAATTCACATTTTGGACATGAATAATAGAGGAGACCTTGAATATCAATGATTTTGGAGTTTTTCCTTCTCTTTCCTTGCTTCACTGTGTGCATTAAAATGATTTGATCAAGTTATTTATGAGGTATTGTCATTTCCTTATAGATTTCTCTTATGTCCAGTACCTTTATTGAAGAGTTTGTTTATGCAAGTCATAATCTGTGTCAATTTTTGTGAATGGCTTATAGCTATGAAGTCATTTTCCTTCTAGAAGTCTGAGCATCGGGATCTTGTTATGAAATACTTATGCAAAGACATACAAGAATGAGTTGTGCAAGTTTATTTTTGTCATTTTAAGCAAGTGTTGATTATCTGAGTTTATGTCCAAGTTCAGTTTGGCGTATCACCTCTTTAGTCTTTTTGGTCATTTTTAGTTTCTTAGTTATGTATATTTATCTTCCCTTTTTCCTTGTTAATCAATAGAATAGGGAAGTAATTTAGGTGATAACCAGCTAGGAAGCCGACCTTCTCTAGAGGTTTGGTCCCGTTTGAGTAGTAGTACAAAATAAACAATATATGACTAAATAAACTATTAAAAATTGCATATAAATGACTAATTTTGGTCATGTGACCATTAGTAGTTTATTTCCGGTCATTTATAACATGACCAAATTTATGACTAAACTATTTTAGTCATTTATCTAGTCATTGATTTAGTCATTGATTTGGTCATTGATTTGGTCATTGATTTAGTCATTAATTTAGTCATTGATTGTTGTTAACTGCTCATTTATTTAGTCTTAATAGTCATTTATTTAGTCATGGTAGTCATTTATTTAATCATATATTTAGTCATTACTCAAGTCATCTATTTAGTCATGTATTTAGTCATAAATTTAGTCATTATTTTAGTCATGGTAGTCATATGTTTAGTCATTGTAGTCATATATTTGGTCATTGTATTCATTTATTTTAGTCATAGTAGTCATTTATTTGAGTGAATGAATGATTCAAGTTATAAACCAAATCTAACTTAATTAATTCTTGCAAATTTATGCATATAAACTTCAACTATCATACATATTCAAAAAAAAAATTTGTATTTGATTAACATGAAAAAAATATATAATCAACAAACAACTTTATGCATATAAAGCTCAAATATCATAGATATTTGAAAGTGTTTTTGTATTGCATGAAAAAAAAATACAAACAACAAACAATTGCATAACCAAAGGAATTACAAACAACATAGAGCTACATAAAAAAAGATCCAAGAAGTGCACCCTTCAGTGCACTCTTGGTGCCATGGAAGACAAACAACATACAATTGCATAAACAAAGATCCAAGAAATACATCCTTCACTACACTCTTGGTTGCCATGGAAGACAAATCCAAGATACAATAAAATGCTACAAACATTGAAGGGAGAAAAGACTTGAAAATATATAGTAAATGTAGTTATATTATTTATGTTGCATATATTGCTCGATTCAGAGTAGACTTTCCCTCCCATTCTAGCCGGAAAACCCTTGAGAGAAGATTGGAAGGATTCAAATGAGAAGGATGGAAAATTCCTATCTAGAAATCTCATTGGTCATGGTTAGATGAAAGCAAAGAGTGCATGTTCACCTCTTCAATTTGATGAGCTGCAACCTAAAAATAAGATTTCAACAAGAGTTTTAGAATATGTTTATTAAAATTAAAATATAGTTATTAAAATGAAAATACAACCAAGATCTAATAATGAGCACATTTATATGCTTAAATCGTTAAAATTTATACTTGCTACTCTAAGTACTATTATTAATCTTCACCAATAATCAGAAGTAGAAAGCAAGCAAACTTTTGGGAGGATTTTTAGCTCCTCCCAGGTTTACTTATTAGCCTACACCATATGATGAATATTAAAACAAACAAGAACAATAACACCAATAATCTAGTAGTAAGAAAAACAATAACTTCAAAATTAGAAACTCAAATTAGCTAATGACTCTCCTAGGGAGACAAAGGAACAATGCAAGGATGGACTATTGTGTATATCATACAATGATATATGATGTCCCAAAGAAGTGTGAGCTATTGACTCTCCTAGGGAGACAAAGGAACAATGCAAGGATGGACTATTGTTCATGTCATAAAATGATATATGATGTTCCAAAGAAGTGTGAACTATTGAGCCAATGTCTTTGCCTTTGTACTTATCAAATTTCTAATAAAGAACATGCCCATAGTTTTACAATTGATAAAGAATCCTTCAACAAGAAAAATGCAGCGATGCTACTACTATGAATACATCTCACCATTCCCATAACCATAAAAATTGTCATAGGAACAAGAAGATCATATCCAAAAATGTAAAATACCTCTTAAGGTTTCATAGACTAATAGTAATATCTAATCAATATCATATAAGTGTTTGTGTTCCCTGGATTTCATTTAAAGTTGCAAATGTTGTTTCCCATGTTGTCACTAAGACAAAGCATGAAACTAAGGACATACTCATACGTAATAATGACTAACTTTCAAAACTAAAACTCTAGCCAAATTAGTTCATGATGGTTAATTCCTAACAACATAGGAAGCTAAAACTAGAGAGTTATTTCAGATATATGTTGACACTGACCTCAATAATGTGAAGTGGCCTTGGTTCCTCACATACTTTCTTTATAACTGGTTTAGTTGTTTCATCTGAAACTTCACGTACTTCATCTGTGACTTCTGATTGAGCTCCTCCATTTGAGAAATTATTTCCTCCATTATCTTTTTCTGAATGGATTGTATTCACAACAATAGCCACTTCACTTGTTTCATCGTCAACAGCTGATGCAGATGCATCCAATTCAGAAGAATTACATGCTCCTAGTTTGGGAGTAGCCTGGGTGCTAATTGCACCTATTTTTCTGCCATGTTTCTTAGCCCACATTTCAGCATACTCTTCCTTACATTTAGCCACAAATGTCTGTAGTAATGCAATTGACAAAAAAAATTTCACAACCTGGAACCAAATGAATTATTTGTATCGATCCATTTTCATATGCATAGGAAATTAAATATAACAATCTGCAAGAGGTCCATTTCTCTATTTTAAACAATCTACAAAAGGTTCATTTCTCTATTTTAAATTATCCATTTCAGATGATCTCTCTCTCTCTCTAGCACAAATAGAAACAAATATTCAAGAATTTTTTCTGAAACATGCAAAACAATAATAAAAAAGAACTACAGCAAGCCAATTGTACAACTATAAAGCATATAATTCTCTCTCTCTCTCTCTCTCTCTCTTTCCTCAAACATGTAAACCAATAATAAAAAAGAACTGCAACAAGCCAACTCCAAAGCATATAATTTTTTACTGGAACCCTTATACAACAAAAAATATAAACATTCTAATCCTACATAAACTTGCAAAAAACTAGGAACTAAATTTGGAACTAATATTTTAAAACTACTAAACAAGCTATAATTTCAAACTTACTTTCATCCTAGCTCAGTTTGCTAAGCTCAGGAATGCATTTGCACTCGTGATGCCTTAGATCTTACACAACAAATGTTAAATAGAGCTATTGTAATTTGTTGATTTTAATGTCTCATCAATTCTTATAAAGTGGACTATTGCTTGTACAACTTTTATAACATTGCAAAGGAATTGAATGTGGAAGTGAGTTGGTGCATGGGATTCTCCTTTATAGCCAACCCTTACCTCCCTCTTGGCTACTAGCCTGCATGTCTGAAAGTGATGCTCAGTGTTCTATGCTTTACTACCCCATCCTCCATTTTCCTATTATGGTTTCTTGTGGTCCTAATGGAATTCTGTATTGTTTTCTTTTGAGCTCAGCTACTATGGTTCATGGGAAGAAGGGTTCAAAACCTCAGTACCCCTTTCTCTGCAAGGTTGTTTTGGATTGGAGCTTGAAGGAAATTTTTGATTGTTTGGCCTCTAGATCCCTTAATTTAGTTAAACGTATCTTGGGGCCTGATGGCATGGCAGATTTGAGAAGGGTACCCAATAAATCCTCCATTTGGATAGAATTTTTGCAAAACTTAGATGTAAAGGTCTCTGAACGTGAGCTTCGTAGGTGGGTTAGGAACTTTGAATTTAGTGGTAAGGCTTTCTTCTGCTTGGTCTGGGTTGCAAGAGCCTGCTACAATAGGGGAAATTTGTGTGCTAAGTTTCTAACCAATAAGTGTTGGTAATATATCATCATTCTCTTGAACTGTAATCATTTTTTCTAGATTTGTGCTATCCTGAAGCACCTTATGGCTACCCACTCGAATGGTACACTTAAGGTTTACTAATGTGTTCACCTTACCACTGTTCAAAGATTATGATATGGCTTCAAAAGGGAAAAGTGTGATGATATTGTTGGCCCCCTAAGTGGGATCCTGCCCTAGCTTTAGCAGTGGAATTGGTAGTTAGGGCATCTAGTCCCTACCTTAGTTTCTCTATGTCTATGGAGGTAAGTTTTTTTTCCTGATCACTCGTTTCTTCAACTAACTATTTCTTTGTTGGGGAGGGTGGTTTCCTCAATTGGTGGGCCTCTCTTATGGCTCTATTTTTTTGTATGTTTGGTGACCTTAGGACCAGTGTGTCTCTAGAAAACAAGCAAATCCAATAGAACCAAATATGAATAGTATAAATATAAATAAATGTAACTACACAAAAGAGAGTTGGGAATGACCTGTAAAGTGTAGAGAAGGTGTGAATTAGTAGCAAATTGGGTTTGTAATAGCTACTGAGCTTCAATTTTATTCCTTTGATGCAAGCCCTAACATAAATGCATTGTTAAAATAGAACTAGAAATGGAGAAACATAAGTATTGAATACGATGAAATGTAATACTAACAAGGGGATTGATCAACTATCAGTTGTCTCAAGAATTAGTGCCTCTCGTGATAAATGGGGCCTATCTCATTTACTACATGATATATTTCCCCTCCTGAAATTAAAGTCAATCCTACTTTTAGATCTCTGTGTGAATTTTTTTGGCTTGTATAGCATGATCAAGATGGTACAAGGGATTTTATTATTAGCTTGTTCATTATTGAATGGTCAGATAGGGTGGAAATCAACATAATGATGCCACGTCACAAAGCATATCATTAATCAGTCAAATTGCTTCACTCATTTGTAAGATTCACAGGTGCTTTTTACAACAATTCAGTCTCTTCCTAGATGTTCTATCCAATTCAATTTTTCCAAACAAGAGACAAAATGTCATTAATTCAGTAACCAAACTACAAAACAGAAGTGTGGAGAAGAGATACTAACAAGGAATGAGATCACCATGGGGAAAGGAGTTTTATTGGAAATGAATCATACCATGAGAAGCTTATACAAAATAGACTCCACATCTTCTCCTACATACCCTGCCTGCATTCGTAGGAATGTAATTAGACAACCAAAACAAGAATGGAAGGAAAATCCTAGACAAAATCAACGAAAAAGAACCAAAAATGAAAATTAATATATACATCAGAACCAGCTCTGGACCATCCTAATAATTAAGTTCCTACCAATATTGATTTTCCAAATTTAACAAGACAAGATTGGGCCTCTCTAACCAAAAGCACTGACATTTATTCACCTTAAAATTTCTAAAGATATTTTTTCATCATTTTACAAAGAAAATCGTTGAATTTAGCTCCAAAATTTTGTAACATAGTTTATATAAGTGTTCATTTTATTTCCATTCATTTTACTTATCCATAAGACAATACATTATGATTATAATCAAGTCAATCTTTGTGTCTATATTGCATTGGTTTTAGCTTCAACTACACCAAATTTTTTCCTTTTTCCCATAAAGGAGGTCATAAGTTTGAAACTGGTGGATGTTAGGGTTGCACAACTTGTCAAACAATATCTAAAGTGTGAAAAACAATGGCCTTGTGGACTTCCACAAGGAGAGCCTCGTAGATAAAAGTGTCTCACTTTGTGCTAACCTAAAAAACTACCTTTACCTGTACCTTTTATAGCTTATTTAAGTATTCATTTGTCTCTAATTTTGTTTGAATCTGAGTGCTTTTGGTTTAAACTGTGTGTTGACCTTAAAAAAATACACACAGTTTAAGCTAGAAGCACTCAGATTCACTATTATGGACTACAGAAACATCAAAACTCTAATGCAATTTTGTTTGCTAATCAACAAGGCAAAGTACAAAGAGTTTAATCATATTCACTGCCAAACTGATCTAACAAAATGAATACGACATAAAACAACTTAGAAAATTTCCATAAAAGTTATACTAACTCATTAAAAGGAATAGAACAAATAGACTTAATAAACAATACCACTAGACACCAGTTTTGCTTACACTAATATTTAAGCATGTATAATATGTGCTTTAAATTTTGTGACCTTATAAGCATTTTGATGTTACTGTGATTGGATGGAATATAACAGACACCTGGAAGGGGACATTACTACTTCAATTCAACTACTTCTACATTGCTTCACTTTTTTCAAAAATATGAACCATTCTCTTAAATGAACAATTTAAATGTTCACCCCAATAGGTGCTTGGTTAGTAATGGTGCATGCTACTAAATAATAATTTTCCTCCTGTGCCTGCTAGGCTTGGTTCAATAACAAGGTTTAGAGTTTCAATCCATCCATTAGGGTTCCATCCTAGCTATAGTACACACCCCACTCCTCAACCACACCCGACCCCCTCTCCCACCTGCCACCATCCAACTACCCCCTCTCACCCTCACTTAAATGTTACTGTTGTTGCAAGTCCCACGACATAGAATAGTAGCTCTGAGCATTAGCATCCAATCCAAAAAGAAGTCTAAATTTTGTAGTTCAATCTCTCTGAGCATGTTTCTTGAAGCTTCCAACAAAACATTGCTTCCTATATTTGTTCCAAAATACATCAATGCTACAAGAATGAGTGAAAAGATGGTTGTCGGTTGGAAGATATTATTTTACAATACATAAGAATGTCATCATTTTAAGGCATTACAAGATATGTGTTATGACACTTGAAGTAAAAAATGCCAGCTATATTAAAATACAAAAATTGTTCATTAAGGAATATCCAAAGAATGAATAAAGTCCAAAGCAACAGCCAATAGTATGATACATGTGTCAAGGTTGCTGCAACAACAATCATAAAGGGCACATTTACAAATATGGAAAAAGTTTTTGCAAGCAGTGTCTTACCTGTATCCCAACATAATTCAGTTGTAATAGATGAGCAATCAAACTAACATGTAATGAAAATAGTAAAGGTACCACATATCTAACTAGTTTTCCAGAAAAACACCTGTATTTAATATACTCTATTTGTGATGGTTGTCAAAATCGACAATGGGAAAAAATAGTAGAGGTAAATACCACAGCCAGTTGGACCCATTATAAGAACACTGCTTTTCTCCAGGTCCACATTATCACCATCATCAATTTCCTCCTGTTTACGGGACATGCCATACCTACCATTCAAAACCAGTGCCCAAATTAGCTACCAAGAACATATACCAGACATCACCCCCCAAAAGGAAGACTAAAAAATAACATTCAACACTTCTAAATGATGTGTGTGATACTAAAACGTTGATTCTAAAAAGTAAAATGTTAAACCTGCCAATCTATACTAGAGACATCAACAACATACATTAATTTTACATTAATTTCATAATGACAAAACTTTGAAAGAAAATTCAGTGCTTGATAACATGTAATATTTGCTCATCCTTCAGTTAATATATCAATGAAATTCTCTCTTTATTGACTCATAATATATCTGTTTGTAGTGATTATGTACTACAACTGCTAGCACCTGTCATAAGAAAGGGAATGACTGAGTAGTTTACCAAGAAAATCACACTTTAAAAGGCCAATTTCTATTAAAGTATCTAAGTTGTGTACCAGCCATTAGTTTATAACTTAACATCATAACATTTTCCAACTTTTAGAGCATCTAATAGCAACTCTTATGTAGATAATAATTAATTAGCAATGTAGAACTCCAAACAGGTGTGCCATATGTAAAATATGCATGATGATTCCTAAAGAATAAAAGTAGTAAGAGGAAAGGAGAGGGAAGGGAGGGATTAGCCTCCTCACCCGATGGGAAGGATAGAAGAATGATAAAAAATAAGAAACATAAATACCTATTAATCAAAGAAGATGCAAAAGGAACAAAGAATAATGAAAAAGATAAACCTTGAGTTAATTGATGGGTTAAATCCTTATTATTAAAAGAACCAACCACAACATTCATCAGTCCATGATATATGAAATAAATAATTTATTGTAATTCATTACAAGCTACTAAAACTTTTATCTGAACTTGTCTTAAGAAACACACGAGTACATCAAGGTCATTAACAGTTTGCACAAGGCTCACTTTGGTTTATGCACATAAAAAATGGCCAAAATACCTAAGTATTTTCATATTTGTAATGATATTAAAGGGGCATTCTCTACAGTTTAAGGAAAAAAATTAAAAGGGAAAAATCAGTAATAGTATGTGAGGAATCCTATAGACTCAACATAAGAGGCATCAACTTGTGGCATTTCAAATTTATGATTTGCATG
>VDFB02086081.1:35818973-35928721 GCA_007258455.2 Sequoia sempervirens | reverse complement strand
GGCTTGCCCTAGCAAGGGCGGAGTCGCCCTACAAGGGGGCAGGCTCACCCTAGCAGGGGGTGGAGCCGCCCCGAGTTGGGGCAGGCTCGCCCTGACAGCGAGGGTGGAGTCGCCCCGGGAGGGGGCGGATCCGCCCTGCACTAGGGATTGTGAGATGGGATGAGGATAAAGGTGAAAGAATGGATCAAGAGATAGGGATGGGGTATGGAAGGGATTGTTTGAATGGATAGGAAGATAAGGATGGGGAGTTGGATATCATGACAGATGGATAGGGAGATGAAAGGATGTTATGATAGATGATGTCTCCAAGGACTATGTTACAAAGGAAGATAAATGCCCCCACTCTAGATATGTCATGTATGATGATGCATGAGAGATGGAAGATGAGTGGATGGAAAGATAAAGGAGATAACTGGAGGAGGATAGGATGAGTGACTAAGGAATATGATAGAGCATGGATGAAGGGAATGTATACCAAGAGGTGGCCAAAGCATGTATAGATAGGTACCCCTGTTTTGATCAAGATAACAAGAAGGATGGAGGGATGTGAGATAAATGTGATATGATGGTAGGATGCAGAAGATAGGTGGGATGGAGGGGATTATAGGCACATAGTTGGAAGCATAGCAGGAAGCATAGCGGATGGAGGGAATGCATATCAGGAAGCTGCCCCCAAGTGTAGATGGGGATTTATGCATGATGTCTATTTGCCAGGTTTTCATCATGGTACTTATCCAAGGTGCTTGTTTGCCAAGTTTTCACCATTGGACGAATTATTTCTCTTTACTATTTTTTTTTTTTTAACCTTTTTTTGTTGATTTTTTGAATTTTTGGATTTTTGGATAGTAGGGGGATGAAAATGGATAAGGATAGGGATGTGAATAAGGGAATTTATAAGATACATGATAAGGATATGGATGAAGGACTCAAGCATCAAGTTCTATATGAGGTATTAAGAGCTCATGTTTGAAGCGATTGTTGGATGTTAGTACAACCTTATTAGGATAAATGGATTATGCAAGAGGATGAATTAGAGGGATTTGAGAGGGGAGATACATGGGATAATGGATGGGATGCCACAAAGGGTATGGATGGAGTGATGGGGTGGATATGTGATGGGGATATGTGTTCAGGACCAACATTGGCACATGTGGTGGTGGATGTGAAAAGATAAGAGGATTAATTGATGGAGAATGTGTGGATAATGGAGGAGATGGGGTGGTGAAGTTTGGAACATAAGGACCCAAAACAAACTTAGGAGATGAAAGGGCTATATGACTAGCTTTTATATTAGCAAATTTGGATGTTCTTATAGATTTTTCATTTGATTGCATTGCATATTTTTTCTTTGGGATCCACATGGTTTTGATCTTTGCTTTGGTGGGCCTTTGTGGCCTACAAATTTGATTTAGATTTAGATTTATATTTTTCTTCTCTTCACCATGTCTTTTGGAGGGGGCATGGGGAGCCTTAGATTCATGTGGATGTTTGGATTCATGCATGTTTTCTTTAATAGCCAAAGTATGTTTAGTAGCAATGGGATGGGTGTGAGGAGATGGATGATGTGGAGTGATGGAGGTAGGAGTATGGGGATTATGTGTAGATGGAGGATGCTTAGGCATGCGCCTTTGTTGATCCTGATTATGGGATATGTGAGAGGGATGTTTATGATGGATGAGATGGATAGGTGATGAATGGATGAAAGGATGGATAAGACAAGATGGAGGAGGTGATTTTAGGACATAGGGGCCCAGAATAAACGTAGGACTTGGAGGAAACATGGGCATGGTAGATGGAGGGATGTAAGGACCCAAAATGGATGGAGCAGATGAAGGAGGAATATGGATAGTTGTTTTGAGGTGATACGATAGAGGAGGAGGGATGGCAACATATGATTTGGTGGAGCGAGGGGAAGAGCCGACATTTCTTTTGGAAAAGGCTCGTTGAGGATGTCTAGAGGTTGTACCAACATCTTTAGAATGTGAGTCTTGGGAAATAGGTCCAAGACCTTGCATGCAGACTTGTTCTTTGACTTGGATGGGCTCCAAAATACCTTGCTCATGAAGGCCTAGACCTTTTCCTTGATAGTTCATTTTCTTGAGCATGCAATCCATGATAGGATTTGTGTTATTTTGAAAACATGATGCGAGTCCATTATTAGGTGGAGGATGATGGGTGGTATATACACTATGTTTTTCTTCTACGACGAGGCCACCATGGAAGAATGTGAGAGTACCAAGGGGATATGCAAGCGGTGTGGGGATAACAATTTTAGGTGATGATGGGGGATTATGAGAGGGAGATGATGGGATAGCAACATTTGGATGGGTGGTATCAGGAGAGGGAGTAGGGGATATGATAGGATCTTGATTTGTGGTAGTGGGATCATGCGATGGAGATGGATCGGTGGAAGCTTGAATGACAAGGGGATCATGGGATGGAATGGAATGGATGGGGGACTATGATCTTGAGGCGGAATAGATGAGATGGTAGGATCTTGATCTGGAGCAGGGGATATGTTGACATGCTTTGGATTAGGCTCTTGGCATGACTCATCGTGTGTGAGAGGCATGATAATGGAGTCTTGGTGGGACTCTTCAAGTGGTGAAGATGGAGGGATGGAAAATTCAAAACATTAATGGTAATGGATTTTAGTGGATTTGATTTGGGTGTCATCGATGGGTTCAATGACTCTTGGAGTAGGAAGTGGGTGTTCAATGGGTTTGGTAGATGTGTTGGTAGGAGATGGGGGCTTAGTGGATTCAGGGGATGTGATGGTAGGAGATGGGGGCTTAGTGGATTCAGGGGATGTGATGGTAGGAGATGGGGGCTCAGTGGATTCAGAGGATATAATGGTTTTGATGGTTTGAGTGGTGCTAAGGGTGGTACCATCAATGATAGGTGTTGGGTGGAGAAGGGTCTCGGCACTAATGACCATGGATGATGGGTTGGGATGACATGATTCCACTACTTCAAGGTGTGGAGTGGGAGATGCATTCTTTGCTATAAGTCCTTGGAGAACTTCTGGAGTGAGAAACTTGCATACTCTAGGTTTGGATGGGGAGGTAGGAGTGGATGAAGGATTATGGATTGGTGGGGGATTAGGACTAGGGATTGGTGGACTAGGATTAGATGCGGGAATATGACTGGGAATAGATGGGGGATTAAGATTAGATGAAGGGTTAAGATAGGGATATTGGAATGGTGAATTAGGACATGAGGATATGGGTGGTAGATTGTAGTAAGGGTATTGGGATGGTGGATTAGGATGGGAAGATTGAGATGGAGGATTGAGATAGGGAAATGTGGATGTTAGATTAGGATAAGAAGATGTGGATGTTAGATTAGGATAGGTTGGTGTGAATGTAGGATAAGTTGATGTGGATGTTGGATTAGGATAGGAAGGTGTGAATGTAGGATTAGGGTGACCAGATTGGTGTGGAAGATTAGGGTAGTGGGTATATGCGAATGAAGGATTTAGATAGGAGGATGTGGATGAGGGATTAGGATAGGGGTATTGTGATGGCAGACTAGGATAAGAGGATGCGGGTGTTGGATAAGGGGATGATGTAGATGAATGATATGATGGATATGATGGATATCCCTTGTCAAAGGTAGCATAAGCAACATGATTATGCATGGATGAAGATATAACGGGATAACTCGAAGGGGTGATTGGATTTTGGAAAGTGGGTGGAGAAAGCTTACTAGAAATGATAGTGTCAAGGGAGTCTATGTCATATTCCTCTTGATCAACAAGACTTTCGTTATCATTGTCAATGTAATTAGGGATTCCCTTGACCACTATTGATGGAGGATAAGGATTCATGATGGTGAAAGGATAAAGAGGATGGGTCAACGATTTGGGATGGAAATGGACTAAAGCTCAAATCGGGATTTAGGTTAAGCTCAGATTTGGATTGGATTAAAGCTCATATTAGGATGATGGGATTGATTCTGACGATTGACACCGAAGCTGTTTCAAGATAGAAGTAGATTGATTGGGTCAAAGGTGATGTGATGTGATGTGATTGGATTGGATTAGATTGGAGTGGATTGGAGTGGATTGGATTGGATACGGTTGATTGATGATTGATAAGATCAACTGATGGATCAGATAGGATGATGAGAGGGATTGAAAAACCCCGTTTGGAGATTATCCTCGGTGACTTAGGATGCTGATTGATTGGATTAAAGGATAAATGGATGATTGTAGCACCGAATCCACCTTGAGATTGAAGGTGAATTGATTGGGCCAACGATGATGATTAACTTAAGACAGATGAAAATCCTAAGTAAATGTTGATGAGGACGATCAGATCAGACACTTAGGTCAATTTGGATAATAACCTGAAACAAAGTTATGAGGATTTGGATGGGGAAAATGATGATTTGATTGGAGGAATGGATGATAGAAATGGATGAAAAAATACTCAAAATGAGCAAATGATTGATCGGGATGGATGAACAATTACTCAGAATGAGTAAATGACTACTAAGAACAGATGAATGACTCTCAGAATCAGAAGATGAAAGCTTAGAATGAATGATAGATCACTCAGAACGAGTAGATGATTGATCAGGGTTGTAGAATGAGGAGTTTAGAATGATGAAGGTGTGAAGCAGGATGATGATTGAAAGGGAGCAACTGTGTGGAATGGATGATGAAGAAGGTTGAGGCGGCTAAAGCTCAGTTAGGGTTTTAGTTAGGCTGGTTAGATTAGATTAAGCTACAAGTTAGAGTTGGGTTGACTTAAGAATAGTTGGAGGATCGTTGGGTTCTACACCCAAATTTTAGGGTTTAAAAGAATGAAGTCTTGTGATAAATTTTTCCAGATTTGTAATTTTAAGAATTATTAAATTTTTCCACAAACCTCATGAACATACCTTTGAGTTTAATTTTTCCCAAAAAAAAACAAGATAGGATGGTGCCAACTAATATCTAAATTTGGAACATGCGTTAGGGTTATTGTCAAATTGATTTTCAAAATGTTGGAAAAACACTAAATTGCGATTTTGAGGGGTCAAGATGAAAGTTGAGGGCCTCAAAGAAATGTATTAAACCAGATCCGAGGACTTCTAGTGCGGGGTTCACACCATCTCATAGCACCTTCACACATGAATTTCAGCTCAGTAGGACACAAGGTCAAGTTATAGCCTCCAAAAGTTTCGGCACAAAAAACAAAATTCTCAAAATGAAGTCTAGATGATTGGGATGGATGATTTGATGCTAGATATGGACTCTAATGATGTTCTAAGTGGCACTTATGTGATTTTGGTGATGAAATGATGATTTTCAGAAAAGTGTTGATGACGGGCAAACGGGTGCTCAGAATGAATGAATGACTCTCAGAATGAGGGGAGGAAGATTTGAAATAGACGAATGAATGAACAAGTGCTCAAAATTAGGATTGGATTAAAAGATATGATGGGATTGGTTCCACCGGTCGGATTTGGGAACTGGATATGTTTGTAAATTTTTGCGAGAAGAAGCGATAACTTGCTTTTGATTGGCATGCCCTCACGGAGAATTAGATTCACCTTTTTCGGGAAGGTCGCCCAGCATGGTGAACTCTTTGGGTGGGTCAGCAGGCTTAGAGATGGAAATTGGAATGGGGTGTTAGATAATTGGATTGAGGAAATAGATTATTGGATTGGGAAAGTGAATGATAGGAGTGGATGAACAAGCACGATTGATTGGAAGGGATGAACAACTCTCAGAATGAGGAGATGGATGCTTGGAATGGATAAAATGGAGCTTTGTAATGATCAAATGGAGGTTTTTAGAGGTTTAAAATGATAAAAAAGAGGCTTGGGATGATGAGAAAAAGGTTGGGAATGATTAAATGATGGCATAAAGGCTAAACGGATCCAAACAGGGTGATTTTGAGTGTTCAAGGGCAAAGTCACTTGCTTCACGATCATCGAGGTGTGGTCACCAACCTACGATGGGGTAAGTGCGTTAAGCCTTCTCTTTGAAAATCGGGGACTTGGTTTGATGAAAATGACTATGGCAAGGACTTTAAAATGACAATGATAAGGCCAGTTTGTCAAAAATTTCACTGGTTTCTCACAAGAAGACACTCTCAAGCAAACACAATCCTATGATTAGTATTAAGAGTATAGCCAAGGGTCTTAATCCCAGGATGCACAAAGGTGTCTGGGGAGTCCTCGAGTATACTCTCGGTATGTGAGGCCTGGCCAGCAGACACCAACCCGTCCTGGCGTGAGTCAGGGAGACTGACCGAGATCTTGCAGAGGGCTCGGACCAACTCTTCCACGTCTATCTAGGTATCACCCCTAGCTTCAACACTCTAATTACGAAATGTGGCCCGGATTGAGGTATAAATTTTGCTCTCTCCCCACAGCCGATGGCGTGGTTGGAATCATCCCTTGGGGTGATGAAATCCCCAAGCAGGTCCCACTAGAAAGAAAGCACTAATCATTTCAAACTACTTCCCAGGCTCACACGAAGTGCAAGGGGAAAGCGAAAACAAGCTAATGCTCCCTTTGTGTAATAGAAAAAGATAGACACAACAAGCAATGAGTATTACTCCCCCCTAATTAGACTATGTTCTTAGATTAACGAAAACAACGAGGATAGTTTTAAAAATTTGAGCAAACGGATAGCCTTGCAAGAAACTGTTAGTTGTTTTATCTCGCTTTCTTCATCAATTTCATGAGAATATGCTATAAAAAGTTAGCAAAAACACTAATATCCTTGCAAGAAATAGTTTTACCTTCTAAAATGTGTTTCTTTGCGGTGACAAGAGGGCGCAATTATACTTCTGCAGTGAACAGGAGGGCGCAATTGCACTTCTGTAGTGAATAAGAGGGCACAATTGCACTTCTACAGAAAAGGAGGGCACAATTGCACTTTTAGTGAATAGGAAAGCACAATTGCACTTCTATAGTGAACAGGAGGGCGCAATTGCACTTCTGCAGTGAACAGGAGGGCACAATTGCACTTCTGTAGTGAACAGGAGGGTGCAATTGCACTTCTGTAGTGAACAGGAGGGCGCAATTGCACTTCTGCAATGAACAGGAGGGCGCAATTGCACTTCTACAGAAAATGAGAGGGTGCAGTCGCCCTTCTGCAAAAAATGAGAGGGCACAGTCACCCTTCTGCAAAAAATCAGGGGCGCAGTTGCCCTTCTACGGTCACCAAGAGAGCGTAGTTGCCCTTTTGCGACGTATTCCTGCAAACAACTCAACAACAACAAACGTGAAATTGAGGGACCCGCTTGCAGGTCCCACCGGGTGTGCCAGAAATGTGATATCCAAATGTCTAACCTTTTCTAAGCAAGTAAAATGCAATGGAAAAACATGAAGAAACACCTCAAGATTAGCTTAAGAAATTTGTAAGTGCAAAGAGGAAAAGTGTAAAATGATGCTAAATAAATATACCTCCCTTTTGCAGCTGAAACTCCTTGGTTGGCCCTTGATTTTGATTTGGTTTGTATGCTCCTTGATGGCTCTTGATATGGCTAAATGCAAATCTTGACTATACACTTGAATGCAGATGCAAATGGATGAATGTTGATGGCTAGATGAGTGCACAAAATGGCAGCATTTAGTTGCAAAATGGCTAAGTCTTTTAAATGCCTTAGAGGATGGGGTATTTATAGAGAAACTTGAATTCTCTAGAGAATTCAATGGTTGGGATTTATCCAACAAGGCCAAGATGAAGGGCTAAGGTGAGTTGAGGACTCACAAGCCCTCACATCTTGACATGTGGATTGTGAGATGGCTAAGGGTGAGATGATGTGTAGGTGATATGGAAGGGAGGTACATAATGTGGAGGAAGGACAAGTACCTTCCAAGTACTTTGATGTGACCTTTCAGTGATCACATGGGGAAGGGGAAAGCTTTGGGAGAATAAAAGTGAATTTTAAATTCACAATGATTGGAAGAATCTAGTGGATAAGACAAGGTTCCCAAAAGGTGGGAATTTGTCACATGTGACTTGATGTGACAAGTCGAAAGGTTTATAAAGATGCATGGGAAAAGGATTCGGGAGGAATAAAAAGTGAATTAAAAATTCACATGGGGAAGGAAGAGCCTAGGATGAATAAAAAGGAATTAAAAATTCCTTGGGGGATGGGGAGAGTTGACCAAGGTACTAATTAGGTTTAACTAATTAGTAATTAGAGGATAATTAGGGGTTAATGAGGATTATAAGCCAACTTGCAAAAGTTGGAGGATGTATTTTGTCTAATCAAGGATTAGTATGTGCATCATAATGAAGAGATTAGGAGATGGATTAGGATTAGATGAAAATGACATGTGAGGAATTAAATAAATGTAATATTTATTTAATTCATTTGATGAAAAGGGGATTAAGTAGGGTAAGGTATTTAATTATTAATTAAATACCTTAGGGAATTGGCAGAATTAATGATATTAATTAAATCATAGTAATATTACTTAATTAATGCAAATAATAGGATGTTTAGACAGAGAAGTGATAAATTTGGATAAATTAAGTGTCCAAATTTGGATCTCTACAGGTATACAAATATTTGTGCAGGTGAAAAGGGTAGCGAGAAAGGTGGCTAGAAAATAAGGAATTCTCTCAGAGATATTCTGATCTCAAATATGGTGATCTAAAGCTATATATTCATTAGGTGGGGGCAAGTGGATCTATTTTTTTTTATCTTTTTCAATACAATGCTCATAAATCTTTGAGTATGTGTTCTCTGCAACCCTTGTCTCCTATGTTTTCTCCCTTCCTTTATACTTTATGGTATTGGTTAGCAAAAAGTCCATAAGGCTTTAAATTTCCTTTTAATCTCATTTATAGTAGTAGGATCTAGGTTATGTCCAAAGAAAACTATGGTAGCTATTTTCTTCTGGACCCAACTTAGCTGGGATGATATTGTTAATTATACCCTGTTCTCTTTTCTCAACCTTATTCCCTTACAATCCTCTCATGAGTCAAGCTACTAGTTTTGGTGGTGTCATGTGCACTTTTATGGATTTTGACCATTTTGGATTGGTTCATTGAAGAGGTACAAGATATGGGGAGTAATCGAAAGAAGTGGAGCAGAAACTAGGATGCATTATATTGTAATTACATAATAATATTGCATTCAACATTATTAATGAATATACCCATGTTAATGGGGAAAGCAAGAATATTATCAAGTGAAAAGAAACTAATTGTATTCCACCTAATTACGATTTCTATGAACTCAAATTTGATGGAGCTTCAAGGGGAAACTCCAGCCAAGAAGGAGTTGGAGTGATTATTAGATCACTCTTGAGTCTTTTTATTCAAGGGGTTGTTTTTTCTTGGGCTCCAAAATGAACAATGAAGAGGAAGCCTTGGACCTTTTGGAAGGTCTCATGATGGTTTCCTCTCTTATAAAAATATAGAGGTAGAAGGTGACTCTTTATTGACCATTTGAAGGATGGTCAAACAATCAATGATGAATTAGAAATTGCCTGTTATCAATAAAGAGAACCTTTTGATTGCTTGGCATTTTAATAGCATTTCATTCAAAAATTGTTTTAAGTAATTGAATCAAGTGGCAGAACACTTTACTAACAAGGGGATTGATCAGCTATCAGTTGTCTCAAGAATTAGCGACTCTCGTGATAAATGGGGCATATCTCATTTACTACATGATATATTTCCCCTCCTGAAATTAAATTCAATCCTACTTTTAGATCTCTGTGTGAATTTTTTTGGCTTGTATAGCATGATCAAGATGGTACGAGGGATTTTATTATTAGCTTGTTCATTATTGAATGGTCAGACAGGGTGGCAATCGACATAATGATGCCAAGTCACAAATCATATCATTAATCAGTCAAATTGCTTCACTCATTTGTAAGATTCACAAGTGCTTTTTACAACAATTCAGTCTCTTCCCAGATGTTCTATCCAATTCAAGTTTTCCAAACAAGAGACAAAATGTCATTAATTCAGTAACCAAACTACAAAACAAAAGTGTGGAGAAGAGATACTAACAAGGAATGAGATCACCATGGGGAAAGGAATTTTATTGGAACTAAATCATACCATGAGAAGCTTATACAAAATAGACTCCACGTCTTCTCCTACATACCTTGCCTGCATTCGTATGAATGTAATTAGACAACCAGAACAAGAATGGAAGGAAAATCCTAGACAGAATCCACGAAAAAAAATTGAAAATGAAAATTAATATATACATCAGAACCAGCTCTAGACCATACTGATAATTAAGTTCCTACCAATAATGATTTTCCAAATTTAACAAGACAAGATTGGGCCTCTCTGACCAAATGCACTAACATTTATTCACCTTAAAATTTCTAAAGATATTTTTTCATCATTTTACAAAGAAAATCACTGAATTTAGCTCCAAAATTTTGTAACATAGTTCATATAAGTGTTCATTTTGTTACCATTCATTTTACTTATCCATAAGACAATACATTATGATTATAATCAAGTCAATCTTTGTGTCTATATTACATTGGTTTTACAGTTACACCAAATTTCTTCCTTTTTCCCATAAAGGAGGTCATAAGTTTGAAACTGGTGGATGTTAGGGTTGTACAACTTGTCAAACAATATCTAAAGTGTGAAAAACATTGCCCTTGTGGACTTCCACAAGGAGAGCCTCACAGATCAAAGTGTGTCTCGCTTTGTGCTAACCTAAAAAACTACCTTTACCTGTACCTTTTATAGCTTATTTAAGTATTCATTTGTCTCTAATTCTATTTGAATCTAAGTGCTTTTGGTTTAAACTTTGTGCTAACCTTAAAAAAATACACACAGTTTAAGCCAGAAGCACTTAGATTCACTATTATGGACTACAGAAACATCAAAACTCTAATGCAATTCTATTTTCTAATCAACAAGGAAAAGTACAGTGATTTTAATCATATTCACTGCCAAACTGATCTAACAAAATGAATACGACATAAAACAACTTAGAAAATTGCCATAAAAGTTATACTACCTCATTAAAAAGAATAGAACAAACAGACTTAATAAACAATACCACTAGACACTAGTGTTGCTTACACTAATATTTAAACATGTATAATATGTGCTTTAAATTTTGTGACCTTATAAGCATTTTGATGTTACTGTGATTGGATGGAATACAACAGACACCTAGAAGGGGACATTACTGCTTCAATTTAGCTACTTTGACATTGCTTCACCTTTTTCAAAAATATGAACCATTCCCTTAAATGAACAATTTAAATGTCCGCCCCAATAGATGCTTGGTTAGTAATGGTGCATGCTACTAAATAATAATTTCCCTCATGTGCCAGCTAGGCTTGGTTCAATAACAAGGTTTAGAGTTTCAATCCATCCATTAGGGTTCCATCCCAGCTGTAGTACACACCCCACTCCTCAACCACACTCGACCCCCTCTCCCACCTGCCACCATCCAACTACCCCCTCTCACCCTCACTTAAATGTTACTATTGTTGCAAGTCCCATGACACAAAATAGTAGCCCTGAGCATTAGCATCTAATCCAAAAAGAAGTCAAAAGTTTGCAGTTCAATCTCTCTGAGCATGTTTCTTGAAGCTTCCAACAGAACTATTGCTTCCTATATTTGTTCCAAAATACATCAATGCTACAAGAATGAGTGAAAAGATGGTTGTTGGTTGGAAGATAGCATTTTACAATACACAAGAATTTCATCATTCTAAGACATTACAAGATACGTGTTATGACACTTGAAGTAAAAATTGCTAGCTATATTAAAATACAAAAATTGTTCATTGAGGAATATCTGAAGAATGAATAAAGTCCAAAGCAACAACCAATAGTATGATACCTATGTCAAGGTTGTTGCTTCAACAATCATAAAGGGCACATTTACAAATCTGGAAAAAGTTTTTGCAAGCAATGTCTTACCTGTATCCCAACATAATTCAGTTGTAACAGATGAGCAGTCAAACTAACATGTAATGAAAATAGTAAAGGTACCACATATCTAACTAGTTTTCTAGAAAAAACACATGTATTTAATATACTCTATTTGTGATGGCTGTCAAAATCGAAAATGGGAAAAAATAGCAGAGGTAAATACCACAGCTAGTTGGACCCATTATAAGAACATTGATTTTCTCTAGCTCCACATTATCACCATCATCAATTTTGTCCTATTTGCGGGACATGCCAGACCTGCCATTCAAAACCAGTGCCCAAATTAGCTATCAAGAACATATACCAGACATCACCCCCCAAAAGAAAGACTAAAAAATAATATTCAACACTTCTAAATGATGTGTGGGATACTAAAACATTGATGCTAAAAAGTAAAATGTTAAACCTGCCAATCTATACTAGAGACATCAACAACATACACTAATTTTACATTAATTTCATAATGACATAACTCTGAAAGAAAATTCAGTGCTTGATAACATGTAATATTTGCTCACCCTTTAGTTAATATATCAATGAAATTATCTCTCTTTATTGACTCATAATATATCCATTTGTAGTGATTATGTACTGCAACTGCTAGCACTTGTCATAAGAAAGGGAATGACTGAGCAGTTTACCAAGAAAATCAAACTTTAAAAGGCCATTTTCTATTAAAGTATCTAAGTTGTGTAGCGGCCATTAGTTTATAACTTAACATCATAACATTGTCTAACTTTTAGAGCATCTAATAGCAACTCTTATGTAGATAATAATTAATTAGCAATGTAGAACTCCAAACAGGTGTGCCATATACAAAATATGCATGATGATTCCTAAAGAATAAAAGTAGTAAGAGGAAAGGAGAGGGAAGGAATGGGAGGATTAGCCTCCTCACCCGATGGGAAGGATAGAAGAACGATAAAAAATAAGAAACATAAATACATGTTAATCAAAGAAGATGCAAAAGGAACAAAGAATAATGAAAAAGATAAACCTTGAGTTAATTGATGGGTTCAATCCTTATTATTAAAATAACCAAGCACAACATTCATCAGTCCATGATATATGAAATAAATAATTTATTGTAATTCATTACAAGCTACTAAAACTTTTATCTAAACTTGTCTTAAGAAACACAGAAGTACATCAAGGTCATTAACAGTTTGCACAAGGCTCACTTTGGTTTATGCACATAAAAAATGGCCAAAATACCTAAGTATTTTCATATTTGTAATGATATTAAAGGGGCATTCTCTATAGTTTAAGGAAAAAAATTAAAAGGGAAAAATCAGTAACAGTATGTGAGGAATCCTATAGAATCAACATAAGAGGCATCAATTTGTGGAATTTCAGCTTTATGATTTGCATGGTGGAAGAATAAGGAGGAAAAAATACCCAAGCTATGGCATTATCCCAGCCATTACCTTAATCTGGACTTGTCTTAAGAAACTCACAAGTACGTCAAGGTCATTAACGACTTACACAAGGTTGAATTTGGTTTATGCACATCAAAAATGGCTGAAAGTGAAATACCTAAGTTGTTTCATATTTGTATTCATATTCAAGGGACATTCTCTAAGTATAAAAGAAAAAATTAAAAGGGAACAATTGGTAACAGTATGCGAGGAATCCCATAGACTCAACTTAAGAGGCAACAACTTGTGGTGTTCTAGCTTTGTGATTTACATGCTGGAAGAATAAGGAAGAAGAAAGGCCCAAGCTATGGCATTATCCCATCCATTACTTCTATTACTATTGCATTAAAACATTCAATTGTGATAATTTTTACAAAGGCTAAGTTTTATGGCAATAGCTGTGATGTCAAATGTTTAGTTATAAGTCTAATAAAATGGGTGAGTTGTATGTTTTACAATAGAATTTCAATAAGCAGCCCTGCCCAACATAGAATGAATACAAAATATAGATACATAATTCTATGAATTTCTTTTATTAATCCTCTTGAAAACAAGTCGTGTACATGCAAATTCAACCTTCCTTCTCAAATGAACTAGTCCTATGCAAAGTTTTATTCAGAGAACTTGCTCCTGGAAGTGGATTCATCTAGTGAGTTGTCTTCCTTGTTGGTGGCAATATATAAAAGATAATTTATCGATATCGTCCTGCAATGTTTTCACTTCTATCAATATATATTTCGTTTTAGGCTTCTCTTTTATGTGGATCACAACATGACTTGCTTTAAATAACTCTTATCTTCCAAATTTTCTTTTACCAAAATCAGAAAATATTTTGTTACTCTCCATCCTCTTCCTTCATTAGCAACAACTCAAGTTTCTCTGCATATGTGGAAAATATGAAATTCATTGCTCCAATGTCATGCTACCCCACTTTTCCTATATTACATGGCAAGCACCCACTTCCATCACATTGCACACCGCCTCATCATGATCTTTCTCCAATGTGGACCTTTCATCTTACACTACTAATTTAAAGTAACGTAATGATTATTTTACAGCCGAGACAATTTGTATTGATGCAAATGTGGGGTGTGCTTCATATTCAAATTTTCATCATACTAGGGCAACAATCCTCATTTTCTCACATCAGGCATGTCAAGATCCATTTAATTCCCTTCATTCATAGTCCATGCTCCAGGGGCATACACACATTGTAGAATTTCCCTGTACCTTTGGAGGATCATCAACCATGGAAGTCAAGGGGGGCTCTAGGGTATGTACCTACTTTTTGGTTTGGTCCATCCAGCCAGGTATTCTTAGACAAACTTTTCTTATGGCCATCATCAAAAATCACTTTACAATGGATCATGAATTTGTTGGTTCTTCTACTACAAAATTCAACATAGTCAGCTTTGATCTCCAACCTTGGTCTTTAGCTTTGGGCTCCATCTGTTCCCATCTCATGTTTGCCGAGCAACCTTTCACATAGATATATTCTTACTTGTGCCAACTCTGCTCTCTGGCTTTAGTGCCTTGGCTCCCTTCTCATGTTTAGTGAGGTAACTTTTCACATGGTTAATTTCTACCTTGTGTAAGCTTTATACGATTTGGGCTCACCATTTATGTTTTCATTACCTAGTTTTAGTCACCTTTTTTTAATTCTTTAAGTTTTTATAAACATTCCTTCTTGTACTCTCAAGTCTCGTTGACCTACTTTTGTCATTCATAGAAGTTAAAATAGTTTTTCCTCTTTCTCCTCAATTCTCTCCATGTTCCGATCCAGCATGAACTGCTTTGTCATCTTGCACATGTTTCTCTACTTGAACCAAATTGACTCTAAATGCTAACCTTCTTCAATCATTGCTTCTGGAGATTCAAATGAACAATGTTCGGCCTCTTCTAAGTTACAATCTCTTTCCTCCATATTTTATCCTCCTGCGAGCTTATGTCTTGGTTATTTGTCCTTGGCAAGAATGGGATTCTCCTCAGGTAACAATATTATTTATATGAGGGCCATTTTTCTTCTTTAGTTTGTCAACATCTCAATAGACCATCTTAATCCAAAAGCACATGCTTCATGGATTCCCTTTCTCACTTTATTTCAAGAAGGATGTGATCAATAGAGCTATCATGATGAACATCTATTGGCAATATGTCATGTAGCATGGAGCTTTCCCTTGCAACGTAATTTTCCTCTGTTTTCATCTTGTTTCCCCCCCTGCTTATAAATTCTTGGAAGTTGCATTTGCTTTCTCTCCTCAGATTTACTAACTAACACAGTGTAGCAGGTATTGGTTGCATTCATTTACCATACATGCATGTGAAGGCACTGGCAACTTGCAAAATCCTCATTTTTTGACAGCAAGAGTTTCATTCCTTTGTAGTTGTGAAATTAACCCTTGCTATGATATTGGCTCTCATTTTAGCAAAACACATCTTGCTTCCCTTCACATTACTCTGTTTCTAAAGTGCAGTTACCATGGCATTGGCTCAAAAAAGTTCTCTTGTGTGGCTTTGATCTGTAATCTAAGATGGTTATACCATACAATAGTCATCAACATATAGCTCTGAAAAAAGGAATTTAGAACTATACTCTCTAAAAAATCAAATAGACTAAACTCAGAAGGGAAACCAGTAGAAAATTACAAAACAATTGAAGACACGAGGATTTTACCTTAGAGAACTCATATTCCAAGGGAAAACTCCAGCAAAAGTAAGCCAAATGATCCCCTTATCCATTATCTCCAATGAAAAATACAATATTAAGCCTCTTTGGCACACATCCAACTTGCAACAATACTATAGATTTATATCTATATTTTATTGATATTTATATTCATTTTATTTATTCATTCGTATTTCAATGTTTAGGTTTTTAGTGTTGTAATTTCAGGGACATGACAGATCTCCAGAACATTGAGGTGGAAGGGGATTCTCAGTTGGTGGTTAATGCTTTGGATAAAGGCAACACACCATATTGACATCCAGAAAACCTTCGTAACAAAGCCCAAAGTTTGTCTCCAAGGTTCAAGTACATCAACTCCAAACAGTGTTTTAGGGAACCCAATAAACCCATCGTTACCATAATACCAGGAGACTTGTACCCTAACCCTTGGTACTTGTCTCCCATACTGGAAACATGTCCCTATCTTGGAATATGTGTGCAAGATTTCTTCCATTTTTATTTTTATTTTTAATTTTGTTATTCATTTTTCTACTCAACATTTATATAAGCATCCAGACAAGATTTACTAGTAATCCTCTTTAATCCAAATAAAATGGTTTAATAAAGGAAATTTGGTGTTGGATGAATTGAGATCTAAAACAAAGAAGTTGAATCTGTCCAAGTTATTCAAAGCAGAGATAATAACTCCCCTTGACCATTTAGGAAAAAAACCTCTCAAAGTAAAGCAACTCTATCTTTTTATGTTTTTGTTAAACCATCATATAAATTAAAGATTATTTTTTGGTCACTTTCAAGCCAAACGCCAATTTTTCGTATGGGACTCCCTTGTGAGAATAAACTGAACCGTTTTGATCCATCAACACTGGGATCAAAATGCATAGTTTCAAAAAATTGAAAAACACATCATGTCCATATTCACTTAGTATCAAGATATCTTTCATGAGAATTTTGTGATTAGTACTTTTTAAGCTTTTCTCAAAATAAATTTGAAGATTCAGTCCTCACTAATCCAATCCACCTAAAACCAATAGCAACCATTGAAGTATGCCTTGAGCATCACAAGAAATTGTAGCTATTGGAGTTTCAGCACAATGGAAATTGTTAAGCTGTTACACATAGAGAACTCACAAATGTGAGGGAGAATTTTTTATATCTCAAACATAAGCTTTTGTGGAACCAATAGCTCTATAAGAAGGGAGGTATGATCCACAATGGATCCAAGAGTGGAAAAGATCATTTAGAGATGAAAACACTTACATTATAAAGTTAGTGGATGAATTTGCATCTATGGAGTTGAACCTGCATCTGTGGTTTTTACACAACCCTACGGTTTTGACACAGCTGACACTAAATGGAATATGAAGCAAACAATTAACTCTTCCATTTTGAAATCTGTTTGGGAGTCTTTCAATTCAACAGGGGGGATCTTCCAACATTAGCAGCTATATTGAGAAGATACTACAATTTTAATCATCTTTTGGATCAAAATGGACAAGAATTTAAATTATTGTATATCTAAAAAGTAGAATTGCTTGATAGAGAATATAATACACCTGTACTTGTCCATTTAAGAAAATTGTTGCGTAGAAGAGCAATACACTCTAGAAGATCAATTGCCTATACCAACTAGGTTTTTCACCCCTTAAGAGGATTCTCCCAAGATAAAATTATTGTGTTTGTGTTGTTTCTTTTCACTTCAGTAGTTCATTTCTTGGTGATTGGTTCTTTAATTCCTCCAAATTAATAGAGTCATTTGGAAGTCCAAGTAAAAAAGTAATTTATTTTCTTGATTTCATACTTTCTAACTAGTTTTGGTAGAAATTGCATATCAAAAGTGGATGTGTGTATATAACCTGTGGAAGACTATCTCTTTTCCACATATAATTCCCATAGCTAGTCAGCTTGGATTGGTACCCATAGCTTCTCCAAAAAGTGAAGTCCCTTTTACCAAATGTACTAGTTAGAGATACTATTTTGAAGACAATTAGTGTAGTTTAAATGTTTTGAACTTATCTTTCTATAATATTTGTCTTACTGTGCTTCACTTCAAGAAACTCCAGGTTTCAACATTTATATGGGTTTTTTCTCTATAGTAACTTCAAGATTAATATCTTATAACAGCAGAAGCAATAGCTGATTATTTAGTATAGACATAATATAACTGCAACATATTTTAGTTAATATTGTCTACATCTCAATTTTTTTAAAGTTGTAGTTCTTCTGTATCAACAAATTTCATGATAATTTTTAGAATTGGTGCATAACAGAGGTATTTGAGCACTTCTCTGGCATTATGCACTGCTCACTAACAATGGATGATCAATGCATTTCTTAAATGGAAAATAATTTGGGGACCCAAAAGTACTACCAGAGAAGGATGTCATAACAAGTCCCTTGGAAGGAAAAAAGGAATTTATGAATGAGATAATCCATACCCTGTGTTCAATAATGGTAGTTAAAATATTTGCATCATATCGAAATGCAAAGAAGTTTTAGGCAACATTTTAGAGTATTGGCCTATTGTTGTATGGTGTAGTACCCATATGCAATAATTAGAAGTGATGCATCCCAAGCTAACTTCACTTATCACTTATAAGAATTAGTTGGTGAGATGTGCAGTACTTGTGATTCATGTCTTTGGATTCTTGACTACAAGAATATTTTATCAGGAGTCTAATTAGCAACTCACTAAATTTATAAACGAGGCACCTAAATAACATGTCTTTTTAGGAGTTCATCTTTTATATAGATTGTACTTTATCTTTTCAGATGTAAATATGAACTTTCAGCTTATTTTTGCAACTTCTAGTTTTTTGTTTCCAATCATTGTTTTGTCTTCTCAGCTTTGTTGGACTTCCTTGCTATTGTTTGTTTGTTGTCTCTCTATGTATACTTTTGTGTGACCAAATGATGCATATCTAATTCTAGGGGTTGATTTAATTATTTTCCTCATTGAATAAAATGGATTTTCTTACTCTTTTTGCAACTATTTTTGTTAATGCTTTTCGATCTTAGTTTGGCACTTCAACTATATTTCCTTGTGTGAGAAATTTAATCTTGTATAAAGAAGACCAAAAAAGATAACTTGAATAAGGGAATAATTGTTGTCAACCATGTCTTGCATCATTATATGAGTTTATTTAGATTGGGTTGTCCCCTAGGTGGGCCCCAAATCAGCTATGCATCAACAAGACTGCACAGTAGGTCTCAAGTTGAATTTCAATGTTACAACAGTTTGTTCTAAGCTTAATCACGAGGTGCAAGGTGGTAGCAAGGCATGGTTACTCAGGGAAAGAAACCATTGTGTTTGCAGGGTAAGTGCATTACAACTGGGTAGGGCTGCAAAATAGTTCACAAACTACATTAGGTCGCCAAAATATATCTGGAGCTATAGATGGTGAGGTAGGTTGCAAAGCCAAAAATCTAGTACATGATTGCACAATGTAGACATGAGGAGGCTATGATGAGAAGCTTGTACATTACAGGTCTTGACTTGATCAAATTGCCATTACATGTTTCTCTTGTATGTTAATGAATAGGTGCACAATAAGTCTGAGATACCACCTTCCTGTATTGGTGAGTCCCTAAACAAACATAATTTAGTTGTCCTATAGATTTTAGGGTATTTCAAAGCATTTTCATATGTAGTGACATGATTGCATTCTGGAATCATTGAAATTGACTGTTCCAAATCAAACATGGGAAAACTTGGGTTCAAAAACAAAATTGCAGAAAGTCATTGACTAACAAAGTTCATGTGTGTAGTGAATAGTATGCAAGTGCAAATTTTTCTATAGTTGTGGCAGCAAAAATAACTATGAGGTGAGATCATGTTTTCTTGGACATATTCAAACTTCTTCAAGAAAAAGTTGTTCCATATCCGCAAGGAATGAGATCATTGATCATCATATGTGTTAGTGCCTTGAATCCAAACATCCTTGTTTATGTCATGAGAATACTAACTACCATCTCCCACATTTCACATTGATGGACAAGGAAAACCCCATAAAAGTTATCTTTGGGTGAGTGAAGAACCAGCCTTGTACAAAATATGTTTTCTTTGATCACATTGTTACAAAAAAAATTCAAGTTGTTTCTCTTATATAATGTAGAATGAAAATTTGTGAGATAAAATTGTGCCAGAATATATTGGAATAGAATTTTAATTTAAGAATTTATAACTAAAACTACACTGTATTATAGCTAATGTGCAAATGATTAATTTATTATCACAAGGCATAGAGATTGATATCAGCATCAAACAAGCTGAATTACCAAATGAATGAATTTCCAATAAAATATAATACTATTACAAAAGTACGACCTACAAGATAGACTACACTATCTACAATAAAAAAACGTGGACAATACAAAAATGGTTTGCAAATGCCATTCCATAAAATAGAAAATGATATTTATTGAAGCTCCTCAGAATCAGTTACTAATGAAGGTTGTGGGAAACAGAAAGAAAAATGACTACTTATCCTATGATGCTACTATACAAGTATGATCAAAAAATTCTTGTATATTTTTTACAGTGCAATTCCATAGTAGAATAACTTCTATGGAAATTTAGTAAAGATATTGATGAAAGATAGAGGAAATAAAAAGATACCTGGATGTAGTAGTCTAATATCCCCAAAAAAATCATATAATGTGATGACAATCATGTAATGTAAGGACTTTCTTTTGTGAATGTTGACTATCTTATCAGGGACTATAGGTTGTCAATTTGTATGTGTCCAGAATCTAAATCCCCTCCATGGAATACCCTTTTATCTAGTACGGCCCTTTGTTTGGTATGCCACTTTAATCTCATGTCTGTTTGATAAAGTTTATCAATATGAAAGATCTTAAAAAAGTAAAGATATAGGATCTAATAACATTTGACAAACCAAAAAGAAACTCAAGACCAAAAGAAACATTGCCAACTCTTTTCTCCATTGTTACTATTTCACAGTGACTATGACTACCATTTGTAAGATCTTCCATGGCTTAAAAACCAGAAAATCACTCTACCCAACTTACAAGCATGACTTTATTCCCTTCAAATGTGATGTTACTTGTTCAAAAATTTCAAGATTCACATCCTTTCACTCTCCTTGTTTAGGCATATGCTTGTTGTAGATTGAATTTAAGACTATTAATCAAAGTTTCGATGCATTTTCCTTAATATTGCCAATCGTCAATGTTGACGATTATGGTACACTATAGGTTGTTTCTATTCTCTACCATGCAATATTGTGGGTTGTCATTCAATCCCTATTATACTTTGCTATGAATAAGCCTGCCATGGTTTGAGATGTGTTTGTTATGGACTATCCTTGAAAATTACGATCAAGATCCTAATACTGAGCACATTTAGGTTTTAACATTAAGGCATCTTTTACCTGCGGATTTTGTTGCTTTCCCTACCGCTATTGGTTTCGACTCCTCCAAACTCTTCCTCGCTAGTTTTGACCTTTCACTTCTTTGATTTGGCGAGCTACAACCTGAAAATAAGGTTTTGACGAGGGTTTTAGAATCCCTGAGAACAATGGCTTTCCCAACCCCCATTCGACATTAAGTGTGTTTATTAAAATGAAAATTATGGCAAGGAGTTTGAAAATTATGGGGGGAGTCTGAAAATTATCGCCAAGATTTGCCCACCCACTATGCTCGACCATTAGGGTACGAAATTAAATAAATAGATATTATTAAATAATTATATAATAATATTATATAATATTAAATATAATATAATATTATATAATATTAAATATAATATAATATAATATTAAATATAATATAATATTATATAATATTATAATATTATAATACTATTTAATATTATAATACTATATAATATTATATTATAATATAATTTTTTTTTTATTAATAAAACCTGGTTTAGGTCAGGAACTAGAGAAAACAAAAGAGTTCAAAGCCATAGATGCCAAAATAAGCATCGATGAGAAAAATACAAAGAGGCAGAAAAGAGAAACAACCCAATGCCACACACAGAGCAAAATCAGACAAAGAAAGAGTGGCCCAGTCGGGACCAAACACAAGCCACCCTACACTGCTCTAGCAACATCTTGACGCTAGTTGGGAGAAAAATCTTGAGGATCCCAGCTCGGGATAGCCCAGATATCATCCTGGAGGAGCTTGATCAATGGAAAAGGGAAGTCATTCCACCACTGAGAAGCTCAAACACCTTTATCCCTAACCAACCATATACCGATATTTGCTAACCAGTCTGTAATGTGGTTGCCTTCTTCCTAATGTGTGACACTTTCAACATCTCAATATCTTTAACCACCCTTCTCACACTTTGCATTATTGCATTCAGTCTCCAATTCACCAGATTTCCCCCTACAAGGGCATTGATGATCAATTTTGAGTCTCCTTGGCTCCACAACTTCTTCCACCCCTTTTCTCTGACAATCAAAATACCCCACAACATTGCATAGGCCTTAGCTTTATTGTTTGAATCCATCCCTAGGTCAAGAGCAAAGGTGCCAACAGGTTTCCTGTGACCATCCCTAAAGATCCCACCTCTTCTAGCCTTGCCTGAGTTGGATTTTTCTGCTCCATCGAAATTAAATTTAATCCAACATAATGCAGGGGGGGACTAGGCCACATAGCTCGACCTAGTGACTGGCCCAAGCATAGGAGCACATAGCCAATGGAAATGGAGCCAAGCATCCCCCCAAGCCTTCTCGCTAGCATAGACCTCTCTTCTTTTACTTTTCTAGATTTCCCCAACTTCACATAGGGAGCTTTCCACCTTATCCCAAACACTCTCTAGACAACTCTTCTTTTATCTTGAAAAATTCTTTAATTGTGTTCAATCCAGATGTTCCACACAATGGTAGCAAGGGAAGCCTTCCAAATCATTTTGAGACCTGGGCTATGAATCTGTGTCTTCCAACTCTCTAAAAGTCTTGGGATACTCTTGGGAAGAACCCAAGCAAGCTTCCATCTGCTCATAAAAGTATTCCACAGTTGGCTAGCAAAACTACAATGGAGGAAAAGATGATAATTACTTTCTTCATTTGCTTCACACATGACACATTTGGATGGCCCCGCCCTCTTGAAAAGTCTAAGCATGTCCCATGTGAGAGCCCTGTGCCTTCCAGGAATCTAAAGAAAAGAGTTCAACTTGGGAATGTTATGCTTATACCACCCACCATTGGACGCCCAAGCCTCCTTCTCAAAATTGCAGAAATTTTCTTTGAAGACATCCTTAACTGAGACTTGGCCGCTGCCTCTATCACCCCATACCAGCCTATCCTCACCTCTCAGGCCTAATAAAGTCCATTTCTCGATTTCACCTTATATCTTCGAACACACCTAGTTCAACTCCATGACCGGGGGCAGACCCATCATATAGTCTCTAGCTTTGACTCCTATGCTATCTTCGAAATGGCTAATCACAGGCCTAAACCTGGGAATATCTTCCAAAGCACCAAAGTCTAGCCACCTATCCCTCCAAAACCTGATTTTACTTTCATCCCCAAGGAACCAATATTATATTATATAATATTATAATACTAAATATATTATAATATTATATTATTATATAATATTAAATACATTATACTATAAATATATAATATTATAATATTAATAATATATTATTATTGTATTATATTATAATACCACCCACTCCCTCAATTCAATTTTTGTTAATTATCCACTTTAATTAGGAATTTAGTCATCTTAAATATCAAACTGGCTTCAAATCATAGTTAAAAACATTAATGATTCATTAACATAATGAGTAATCAAAGTTAAAGAATGTAAATGTTTATTTTTTTTATAAAATATGTGAAGGCCTTAAGATTGCATCAAGAGGCAATTCCTTTCATGCAATAGGTATTTTTGGTGCACCAAGCAACCTAGGCAACCAAATGGCCTGCTTAGGTAGGGGTCCCATGAGGGGGGCTTAAGCTTTTTGGATTATGATCAAATTCAAAAGAAAAAAGAATAGAGGAGTAATAATCATTTATTTAATCATTAATTTAGTCATTTATTCAGTCATTTATTTAGTCATTTAGTTGTGATTTTACTCGATGAACAAATTAGTCACTTATAAATGACCAAATTAGTCACTTATAAATGACCAAATTAGTCATTTATTTGCCAAATACTACTAGTGTTTGTCATGTGACTAAAATTTTTAGTCACATGACTAAAAGTTTTAGTCAGGTAGTCATTTATTTTCCAAATTCTACTAGTGCAAGGGTCTTAGAGAATTCCCAAGTGGTGAACCTACCATAACTTGGGTAACACTTGGCATCAGTCACTTCTGTGCATACGAGTGACAACCAATGAAACCCTTAAATACAATGGTGAGCCCCAGATTACCATTGCTCATACAGATGGGTCCCTACCCATGCAACCGTTATGGTTGCATCATAACAGGGTAGCTCATAGCAACCTTCACCTCCATGAAACAGGTGAATGCTAGCTAGATGCTAGTACTAGCCTAGACATTAGTCACTGGTACGGTTCAATGACTGCCTGTCACTACTCAAATAACCCAGAGGTTCACTCTTGGGTCTTCTCTGGGTCGGTCCTACTCAATATTTTTAAGTATCAATAAACTCAACTTGGTGGGAATCTTAAAGTAGTGTAGGAGTTGATTAGTTCTACTAAATATAAGTATTGTAAACCTTCTAGATGTACATGGTTTGTCATTAACAATGAATAATCTACTATTTTGGTGATATACTGAGTACTCCTTACGGGGGTAAGAGCTTACACATAACCCATCTATTGGTTCAAATAAGGCTGCAATCCAAGGTTTCCCTATTTGGTTCTTCCCTTAATGATGTTCTAATCAACTTATCATACAAAAATCAGTCATGGACTTGGCTGCAATACTCTTAACATTTTTAGTTTATTAGCATAGGTGTTAAATTGTTACAATAGTTGGTAAAGTGCTTCCAAGATGTCCAAAGTGTTAATTATTCTTTCATGGCTTGATGGCTATGAGTTAACATGCACTTGGCTTCACTCTTTCCCCTAACTTGTAACATATTGAGCCTATTGGTTATTAATTATCAATTTACTATCCCTAGCATAATCCTCTTGAGTTAGACATCAGTCTACATAATTTTATTAAATTCTTCATCTTTTTATAGCAAGGCTGGAGGGTCATAGAAAGAATAGAAAGACTAGTTAGCCCCCACCGTGAGCAACTCTAAGAAAATTAATTGAGGGTAGAATCTCTAAATATTAAGGGAGATATGTCAGACATTTGGTGAGAAGGAGAAAAAAAGGACAATATTGATGTTAAAGATTAATTACTTCCATGCCTACAATAATTTTTTCTACGATATAAGGCTACTAGGCAATTGCAAAAGGGTCAACATTCCCAATGGATATTTATTAGTTGCATCTAAAATTTAAAATGGTAAACTTCTGCAGAATATTCAAACATAATTGCACTTCATAGAGATTGTTTTCTTCTGTTCTCACATTGTGTATAATTTTCTTTGTTTACAAGAGCTAATACTTGTTCTTGGTTGTATTATTTTGGGCAAACCTAAAGGGGCAGCTGCAATATTTCCCCAATCTCAACAAGTTTTGTAAAATTTTATATCTAAAAAGAATCAAATCATATAATCTTAATAGCTGAAGATGGATTCATTTATATTTAATAGAGTATGTTAAGCTTGTGCAGTGCTATCATTCTTGGTTTGACTGCTTCCTAGAATTTTCTAAACCATGGCATGATTTTTGAAAATAAAAAAAATAAGGGAGATTACTTTATTGCATTGCTAGCTCAACAAATTGAGATTTTAGACCCTAATTAGTTGCATAAATAAAGAAATATAGAAATCTTCTAAACCTAGTAAGATTAGAGGAACTTGTAAGGTGTCTACAACTGGAAAAGACTAAATTCTTGATGTGCCTGGCTCTCCTAATCCTCTGCTATTCCCTTCATGCCTCTCCCTTCTCTCGCCATGAGGATTTATCTCCCCCCAAAAGGGGAAAGGTTGTGGGTTTATATGGTGAGATGCTTGTCCAACTTTCCTAGGCGTTTGACATTCTGGAAGGCTCCCAAACATGGACACCATACCCTCTTTAATGGAGCAGTCGTGCCTTCAGACGAGTGCCCCTATCCTCATAAATGTTGGTTTTCTATGGCGTGCAGTGTGAAATTTTTTTTCCCTTCAGGTCCCAAAAATCATGACTTCCTTTCTCCTCATTTCTATTGCTTATTTTGTATAGTTTAATCTTTAGCTCTTTTATTCCTCATTTAATTTGTATTCTTTTCTTCTTTTTTATTTTATTTTATTTATTTTCTTGTGTTTTGGTTATTATTTTAGTTTTATTTCTATTTTACCTCCAAATGGTAGGGTTGGTGTATAAATTAGTTAAATCTTATTTTATTTTATTTGTATTTTATTTATCCACCTTATGGCTAAACTTGAGAATTTCCATAAAGGGATAAAGGGAGGGGGTTAATTAATCTACCAATGAGGAAAATAGGTTCATATGTATCAAACCTTACTAACAGTGGCAAAAAGGCTCTAAATTTAGGTGGAGTAACTAGAGTGGCACGACTTCGACTAATGAAACTAGGCTACTAGGTTTAAGGTTCCTTCCCAGAATAGGTTGTCAGGTGCATCTATTGTTGCACCCCGAGCACCTGCAAAATTCATCCATATTCTTCACAAAATTGTTAGTACCTAGTTAGTCTGATAAACACACACACACACACATATATCCATGCTAGAATCAAATAACTTATATAACACCATTAAATTCATAAATATCAAATTATTTAATAGTTTTTCTAGTGGAAATTTAAAATATTCAAGTCTATTATATTAATATTTAAGTTCTTATGATCATCAAAATAAAGAGTGCAAACATATATACATATTTTTTAGGTTTAAGGTTTCACCTTCAATGAAATTACATCGGGTCGATAGAAGATTAACACAAATTAAGTCTAATGTTTATAGGGATGTGACAACATCACTAATACTAATGAAATTCCAATACTCTCTTTATACAAGGTGTTGATATCAATGACAACACCCAAGAAAGTCACAAACAACTCAGGCTTCTAACATCTCAAAACTTTCAACACACTAATGGTGGAGATGGAGAAGAAGAAATCACCAAATCTAGGCATGTTTGCATCAAAGGAGGATGTTCAGATTTGAGCATTTATAAGGTAACTTGTTCATGAGCAAATGCACATCAAAGATTCGTATGCTCATGTGCAAGTTTATTACGTCGATGATGGGGTCCATGCACAATTTCCTGAGGGGATCACTATAATCTGATTGTCAAGCTATCTTCACTTTTAGGATAGAAGGAAGAATATTCTTAGTAGGTAGAGGGAGAGAGAAATAGGGTGTGTTGCTTATAGCCTATTTCATAGGTGTCTTTCCTCTTTTTTTTTCACGAGGATAATAGGAGGAACAAGAGGAACCACTAAAGGACAAGGCACAAGCAGTGCATTGGAAGACTTCTATCCACTAGGTTTCTTTCCTTTTAGTACTAGAGGATTTCTAGGAACAACAGGAGCCATGAGAGGAGAGAGAATTTGAGAGGAAGATTTACCCAACATGGGTGCTTTTTCTTGGTTTATGTTTTTGACATTTACAAGAGGAACCATCTAAGGTTGGAAAAAATTAGGGGGAATGGGAGGTCTACTCAATAGAGCATGCTTGTCTTTAGCCATCGAAGATGTAGGAATAAATGCAAAAGCATGCTACTATGATGAAGAGACAAAAGGTGAAGCGACCATTGAATATGATGATGATGATCAAAGAACTAATAAAGAGGAAATTACTAAGAACTCACTTTGAACTTAAAATATTATTTAAATAAAAACACATCATGAGGTCTTATAGGGGCTAGAGGAAATTGAAAAAGTGGTCAAGAGAAAATCCTCCATGAGGCACAAGTGGCGTATATCCACTATATTAGATAGTCTGCACTGTGCCACAATGAGGAAACTTTAGATGTTTGTGCATTACAAAAGTCACTACATTTGTGGAACTTAGCCATGGAAAGCCTAACTTTACTTTGAATAATTCATATATTGAAATAAAAAAGATGTGATTTCCACTGCCTTGGGTCCAACTTGGAGCTTCCAAGTGAAGGAATCCATGGAACAAAGAGAGAGACCATCATGCATACTAATGGTCACCAGAGAATCATCATATTTTTCTCTATGAAATGAATTAATAAAAAATATAATGATATTCACCCTACTAGTGAGATCAATGAGAACACCATGAATGTTCTTCTCATTAAAATGAGCAAGGATATAAAGAGGCCCATTGTAAATAGTTGTAGGATTTTTTTTTTGGTAAAAGACATCGTTGGTATGGTGATTGCATGACAGAGTGTCATCCCATGACAATGTCAACCATAAGAGTGATTTTTTATCTCACTTTGAGAATTTGTAGAAGTCAAAGCACCATTTGAAACAAGGTTAGAAAATGTGTAGGAAAAGGATTAATATAGATCTATAGTTTCTAATTCGACTTGGAAACTGATTTATTAGTAGTTTCCTTCTTATCACGAATCTATATATTACCAAATTAATGTGGTCTTATGCCAAATGGTGAAGACACATACATCTCTTGATATCATGACCTTGGACATGGTGAAACAGACATAAAAATTTTGGATCATACCAATCCGGATAAGGTTGATTAGTTGGAAGAGGTCTTATTCTAGGAAGATAAGAAAATTTATCGATCAATAGATTTTACATGATACTATACAAATAATCAAATAATTTTGTAAATTATTTGCACCTCTTGGATAATATAGTAGATACTCTAGAATTATTTGGTACAATAATGTTTCTTGCTTGCTAGTTAAAATATTCATTTCTTTTATAACTTAATGAAGAAGATGCACAATCCTAGTTATTAGAGTGAGTCTATGAGGTAGAGCCCCCATACTAACTAACAAACTATCAATAATATTTTAGAGCAGTAGGCAAGAAAATTAATTATATTTAATCAATAATATTTTGTCCCTAAACATTGGCTATAAGTTTTTGATGAGTACACACTATACATTAGAATTAAGGAGCACACAATGAATCTGTGGGAACAATGATATTTGAAAATAAAATAAGTCACTTTCTCAATAGGTCCTTGCTTATAATAGTAGAGATCAATGAAGGTGACCTACAGTCCAATGTGTGCTTAAAAATGTTGGAGAAATTGATTGATTAATTTCTTGAATGTATAAATAGAATTTTTAGGAAGGGAGAAAAACTAATCTCACATAGTATCTTTCAAATACCATAGGAATATTTTTTCTAACAACATGTTCTAAAAAATTATAATAGGTAGAGGTGCAAAAGTCTTCATACAAGGAAAAGAAGAAGGAATATACAATAGAGATGCAATAAATAGAGGAACCAGAGCAACCACAACCACCACTTGGTGTTATGGAAACTACAAATTCCATCTTCCATGACGGTATGCATCTACAAGTCCTCACCATGTATGAATATGTAGATACAAATAACTAGATAGGATAATACAAATTCTAGTACAGTATATAAGAAAATTCAACAAAATCTTAGAGGTGGTAATGAAGTATTTTTTCAAAACTAATAGTTATTAGACTCTGATAAAAGATTGATAAAGCCCTTAAAATAAGATAAGGAGATAAGGGAGAAAGCCATCAAAGAGGTAGGGTCTAACCTTATGGGCTGATACAGGAAGTTGGGTCCACAAAAAGCTCAAAAAGTGGAAGTGTTTTTGCTATTTTTCAAAACTTATCACACTTGGACTGAAAATTTGAAGCACTTACACATTCAATCTTAAAAGAAAATTGTACTAAGAAAATTTAGTATTTTGAATCTAGTTTTTGAATACGTAACTTATTCTACTATCAAGATGATACAAATTAAATTTTAATAGGCATATGTAAAAACCACTTTTTAAAAGTCACTTGTTTTACCATACCATACATGTGTATGAACACCACTTTTTGACCTCAATAAAAGTATTTTTCTAATTCCTTTTGGGGAAAGATATGTAACAACCTGAAGATTAATGAGGATATTTTTTTGTAATTTTTTTCTAAATATTTTTTTATGAGTTTTTATTGGCCCTAATTGTTGTTTTTAAAAATCAACATGTATAGACAACATAACTAGACCTAAACTAAACATTTTTTCAAATTTTTTTCATTGTGTAGAGAATTTTCTGAAGCAAAAAAAATATCAAATAAAAAGTATTAAAAAACAAAAAAATCTTGATGTTTCAAGTTTATGGACTAGTTTTCTTAGAAATTAATTAAAAATAGAAAAAAAAATCAAATCTTAATAAAATAATATATTTGAAAACTAGACATCATGATCTATAATGGGTTTTAATTTCATAGATTAATTCTAAATAAAAATTCCATCAGCTATATTGCCAAAGTTGGGCATTTCTCTTGAATTTTTCTTAGTTTTTTAATTGCAGGTCAAAGGCTAAGAGTTGGGTTGCCAAGCCTTTCCTAAGCCTAAAACCCAAGAAAAAGGCAGCTTGGAATTTTGAACTTTTTTAAAACAAGTACCCATTTTAAAACGGGTACTTGTTCTAAAAAATAGAACGGGTACCTATTTTAAAACAGGTACCTATTCTAAAAAATAGAATGGGACCTATTTTAAAATAGGTACCTATTCTAAAAAATAGAACAATTACCTGTTTTAAAGCGAGTACCCATTCTATTTTTAGAATAGGTACCCATTTTATTTTTAGAATGGATACCTATTTTATAATAGGTACTTGATCTAAGGCTCAAGTTCCCATTTAAAATAGAATGAGTACCCATTTTATAATGGGTACTCAATCTAAGGCTTGAATTCTTGTTCTTAAACAACTACCCATTTTTAAAAAATGGGTACCTATTACTTTCGGCATTTTTTTTGGCTAAAATTTCCCCTCTTTGTGGACCCAACTTCTTGCACTTACCCTTATCATGGAACAAAAGGAGAAATTGGAATAAGCATAAGTGAAAGAGTTGCACACAAAATAGAGTGTAAACACTCTAATGGAGGGTGAGAGATAAAAATCAAACAAGCTACAGAAAGAAACAATAGAGCTCACCAAGAAGATTTTGGATTCCATCTTATAAGAAGAAAATTCAAAGAAGCAAGTGACACCTCCTTCCACAAGTGGTAAACCAAGGGGTGGAGAGGATGGGGGACAAGAAGAAAAAACTAAAGAAGCATATGTACCTATCTCTCCAATCCAATCCATCAAATTTTTCTTGGTGCAAAAGAAACAATTGCAACTAGTACCCACACCACAACTACTCTAGTTGCCAATAACAAGATCCTAAGTAAACCTAGCCAATATCTCCCCTAGAAAAACTTCATCTTGGAGATATCATTTATGTTATCACAAGAGAATAAATACTCCAACATATGGAAAGTACAAAGAAATTAGAAGATGTGATGCAAACATTACAAAATTCAACACCACACATACAAAGGGACACTTCCCTTTCACTACCACAACTTAAACAATTGGTAGATGATCTATAGTATAACTTGTAATAAAAAAAGGCCATGATATGCTAGGAAGAACAATAGGAGATGTTGAAAAGAAAACAGATGAGGCCATAAAAATGTACAACAACGCATTCCCAACTGGAGCTACAAATAAAACATTTAGGGAAGCACTATAGAGGCCAATGTATTATATCAATTTTATCTTCAATGGCCAAAACTCACAAAGAATCTAAAGGATCAAATCACACAATTGGAGGCATATATAGTACATGTTACATCCTCATACGACCCCCTCAAGGACATGGATGAACCATTAGAGTATAAATAAAAAATATGCATACCCAACTACAACAAACATATGAACAAAGTGAATATATCAAAATTCAAGTCAAGCAACTAAGGAATACCATCACAATCAAATTGACACACTTGAGTGGTGTTCTAGGAGAAGCCAAAAGTGCAACATAATAGATTTATATACCTATCAATCTTGTAGAGGAAGAAGCCATAAATATAAAAACCCAAAGACACATTAAGGTACTCCAACAAGCAAAGAAGCATTGGGATACTGCATTGTTACAACTCAAAGTGATATACAAACATATCCTTCCAAGGAACTGAGCAACTTGTCTTTAGTACAAGACATAATTTTGAAAGTGGGGATGATGTTAGCAAGGTATAGGACAGGGAGTAGAAGCTATCGTAACTTACCACATATGACTTGTGAAACCTCAGGCTAACAAGGAAGATAGAGTAAGGAGTGTCCCATAAGGGTCACATCTCTATAAGAGAAAAAGCATTAATATATTAATGTAATAGATATCTAATTAAGATATAAGAATAAGGCAAAGCAATAAGGAATGAGACAAACTATAATTTATGGAGTGGAGACTAAGACCTACTATTGCAACTATTATTTGAATATATATATATATGGAGTAGCAAGGATTTAATACATGTATGTGTATGGATTTATGTTGTTCTTATTTAAGTTATATATGGAATGTTGTTAGATATAGATTCTTACCTCACTTACTCTTTTCTCTCACTATACCCTCTTGGGTATAAATAAACTACATAAGGCATACTAAGGTATAGATCTCTAGACTATAATTCCCCATTTCCTCTTGCCAACATATCACTAATAGTTGATGCAAGATATTGATATAGGTCTAATATCACTTTATTCTACTACTTAGAACACTACTATCATAAAAAAAGACTAATTCATTATTGATAGCTCACTAGAAACACCATTCACAGAATTGTAGCCACTACTTAGATGCACTCCAAAACACCCCAACACCCCAACTAATCTTAAGATGTAAACACACTCCAAGAATCCACAAAACACACCTAATCACAAGAAAAAAATGAAAATAAAACTACACTTAAAATCATATTAGTTACAATTATGGAAATGAGTATTATGACTACTAGTATGATAGGTACAATAGGTAAAAATATCATTAAATTCACCCAAACACCAAGATTTAGTAATAATATCAAACTGATCTAATTTCCAATCATATATAGGTTTATTATGAACCTAGTACTGCAAGTTCCAAAGTGTATGACTCCCATAAATCATTACTAAACCTTCAAATACTTAGTAGAAAGTGCACAACCTACAAACATAAGCTAGTAGAAAAATACAACATCAAGTTAAAATCCTTTTTGCTAGTCAAAATAAAGTTTTAATAGTAGTACAAACATCTAAGAAAGGTTTGGAAAACAAGGAATGAGACGTCCTACTAAAGGAAATTCTCAAAATCTACAAACTACCTTTTCAAATATGTAACATAACCTTTGCACACCAAATTTTCCAAAACACATAAAAAAATCCATTAAAACACAACTGGAAAAATAAATTAACCATGCAACACAAACTAAGAAAACATCACTTTCCACACCAAAGTGATCTCTAAATAATATTTCTCCAATTGATAATGAGGTTTTTCATCTCCAAAATCCAACATCGTGAACACACTAGTTATCTTTGGATGAAACCACTCTAGCTAGGAGGGTTCTTGTCATTGAAACTAATATTCCAAGAGGGTTTTTACCCTCAAGAAATATGAAAATACAATATTCAAATTAACCCTTCTTCTTAATACCCAACCCCTTTTATAAATTTTTCGTTGTTGTTTTGAAAAAAGAATTTGAAAATAATAATAATTTATTTATTTAAAAAAATAAAATAAAAATTTCCATTGCTTTTTGGATTTTTCTTTTCTTTTTTCATTAGTTTTGAAAAATCACCTTTTTTTTTTGTGATTTTTTTGAAAAAAATACTTTTTCCTTAATAGTAAAATAAAGTGGCTTTTTCATGAACTTTTAATTAAATATAACTTTTAGTTTTCCATTTCAATACCACTTTTTAAATAATAAGCTTTTAAGTGACTTGTACCTCATGACTAGTGCTAACACTTTTTGGCCCTCTTTTAGAAACAATTTATGGTGTAGCTCAACCTTCTTTAAAATAAATAAACATAACTTATCTTTTTAAAATAAAGTCACCTTAAAATAACTTAAATTATTTATTTAATTAATTTATCCACACATCCAAAGGTATTTGAAAAAATTGGAGCCTCCAAGGATGTTGGAAATCTCTGAGAACTATGCAATGTTTCTAGAATGTTGACACTGCATTTGAAAAGAACCATTTGACTCCTCTTTCTCTTCTGAACTCACTGTCATTATCAAAATTCCTTTTTGAATAAGTTCTAGTGTTCTCCAAGAGTCTCTAAACTTTCCAAGAACATTGGAATGGATTGAAAAAGGGGCATTCCAAATGACCTATAATAGGTCAATATTCAAATATAATAAAACATGTAAGCAAAGAAAAAGACTTAATTTATTCTATAAAAAATTTACCATGATAATTATAATGACACATGGCAAAGACATGATGATGGGAAATAAACATAAGACCAAAGGTTGAAATACAAAAGTATAAGATAATTAAAATCAACAAAATTAGATTTCTCAAATTGATTATTAACAAACAATTCTATAGAATAACATAAAGAGAAATCTAATTTAGGAGAAATAGAAATGAGTGAGAATAGGTATCCAATAATAGATTTTCTAGTTGCAACATTAATTTACCTATTTAAATCATTATTTACATTTTTTTGAAACCTTGTAAAAAATATAAACTATGCAATTTTTTTATATCGTTAGGTTTTAAATCCTTGTGGTAGATACCCCTATTGTGGCAATATCCCACCACATCAATAAACTATTAAAAATACTTCCTTGTTGCATTTGTATATAGCTTCATATCACACATTTTTTTATCACAAAACTAAAATACAAAATAATAGAAAGAAAAGGAACACATTTAAAAATAGATTTATTACAATCATGATTTTGTCCAACAATGCAATTCATCAATAATAAATAAAATAATCATATATATATATATATATCATCTTCTTTCTCACCAAGACTTGTGAGAGATTACCATAAAAAAATCATATCAAATATTTATTAAAAACTACCTTTAAAAATTTTCATCATAAACAAATATATATTCCTCAAATAATATCTTAATTTAGATATGTAATGACCTTTAAGATGTATATTTCCAATTTAATCTACAATCAACACATTAAACTATTATAGTTTATCATTGTACATTCTGCATGGCTCATGATGTTGTACCACAAAACTTTCTTGTTTAATATTTTTATGACATAATTTTATCACATTTTCATAGTTGATTTACAATTTTCTTCTTTTCAGTTCGTTCTTATCAAATATGAATGATTAGATATGAAGAGACTATTATTAGTACTTGTTACCAAGTTCCACACATTGTTTCATATCCCATTCTCTATGCTCATTTTGTATAGCATTCCTTTATATCAATCACATTTTTATTTCCAGTGACTTACCATTACATTTAGCAAATATATAAAAAACTAATACATTGTCATATGAATGCAAAATGTTTTGACCTTATAAACATTCACACGTATAAACATAAATAATTAATTTAGTTTTTAAATTTAATTAATTTATAGCATATTGCATTTTTCATAAATATATAACTTGAAATTATAGCTAATAAAATTTAATTCTTAAGTAATGAAAATGTTAATTTTTAAATTTGATTAGTTATAATTCATATATAAATTGAAATTATAATATCTTGATAGATTAAGATTTATCTTATTTTAATTTTTTGATTTGAGAATATTCTCTATTTTAAGAGCTATCATATTTGTCATTATTATGCTAGAGGTATTCTAAAATGAAATTAAAGAATCACATGTCATAATTTGATAGTGTACAATTATTTGCACACCCAATAATTAATATTTAATAATAAACATAATATTAATACCAGCTAACATACTTTTCTTTAAAAAAATCTCTATAGATTATACGAGAGATATCATTTTACATATGTACGCATAAAAATATTATTACATTATAAAAATATTTATTATATTATATTTAAATGTATAGATAATTATATTCTTATTAATATATTAGTATTATTTTTATCATTATATTTTATTATTATATTACTATTGTTTTTATATTATTATTATTATTGTTAACATATTATTATTTTAGTATTAAAATACTATTATCTTATTATCTTATCTTATCTTATCTTCACTTTTTGTTTTTATGTACACAAATTTTTTAACTCCATTCTCCCACAGAATTATAATATTATTATCTTATTATCTTATCTTATTTTATCCCCACCTTTTGATTTTATTATTATTATTATATTGCTATTATCCTATTGTCTTGTCTTATCTTATCTTATCTCATCATCATAACTTATCTTATCTTGTCTTATATTATCCTTACCTTTTAATTTTATGTACACAGATTTCTAATCCCATTCTCCACTATAAAATAATAAACATTATACATATATTAAATGTATCTATCTAAAATTAAGAATCTTTCCAAATATAATTTAAAAAATAATGAATATAAATAAAGAATAATAATTTTTAAATAAAAGAAATAAATTCATATTATTATTATACAAGTTACTTTATCTTAAAAAAATCTTTAAAAAAATGTTTAGGTATATCATTTTGAAATCTATTTCACTTAATTGCAAATTTAATTAGATAAATATTTCTGAAAATAAATATGATAGTTGATTTATAAGAGTCCTAATATTATCAGACTTCTAATATTATCAGACTTCTAGTATTATCAGACTTCTTGTTGCGAAGCAAAAACGACAAAGAAGAGTAGGTAGAAATCATAAACAATAAACTACAGAATTGAATAATTTTAAGCTCAGCCAAATGACAAATGCCCTTCTCATTCCTCTTACTGCACATAAATCCCATGATGAGCTCAAGGAAATAGAAAAAGGTTTGAGATTTCAGATGGTCAGAGGGAAGGAAATAGAAAAAGCTTTTGAGATTTCAGATGGGCAGAGAGAAAGAATAGAGCTGAAGGAAATAGAAAAAGCAGCGGCCAGGCTTAACTCCTCCTCCGCTTTCTCTATTTTCTTCAGCTCTATTCTTTCTCTCTCACCATCTCAAATCTCAAAACTTTCCCTGCAAAGAGCTTTCAGACTTACACAGAAATCTGCAGAACACGAAGAACACGACGAACAGAAAACGAAGGTGGGTGAGCGAGAGTATTGATATGACGATTTTTAACCCCTGCTTATAAGCGGGCGCATATCTTTCCATCTCATTGAAAGACATGTTTGTGTTTTTGGTTAGCCCATGGCAAAATATTTCTGGCTTACGTAAACCTTCATAATATTTCGCCCTTTTGGAAATCTGTGTACCCTCTATTTATCTTGCTTTTTCTAGTTAAATGTAATTGATCGATTGATTTCTCCTAACAGATTTGGCAATTTTAGATTACCTGAAATTATGGTTTATTTTATGTTGTTCTGTGAGGTCTTAGAGCTAATGGTTTTTCATCTACTTTCTTGGAAGAGGCCTAGCGTATTGAGTATAGTAGAGGATTGGAGAAGTGACATGTTTGCAAGAGCCGAGATTTGATTGTAGGGTACTAGTAGATGCAAGTAGCCACTGCTTGGACGTTAGGTGGGATATGTGTTTTTTGGGTGAATGTCAATTCTAGCTTTCCTGCATTTGACATTTAGTCCAAATTTTTAGAGCATTTGGAAGGGCATCCTTTAACAAAGAAGCATGGAAGTGTGGCTCCTATGCCCATCTCCAACCCTTGAATGCAAGAGGAGATCATGCAACTCTTGCAATTATCAAGTAATTGCCTTTTTTCTGGGCTTTTGATTTTGTATTATTTGTTTCTTGGGTTTGGTTGTGACGACCCTCTCAAAGGTGGGTTTAGAACCCACCTTTGCAATTTAGTTGTGTAGAAGCAGAGAGGGAAGGAGACAAAGACATCCATCATAACAGCGATAAGATCAGAATGCTTTGTGTTCCTGGAGGACTGCCGCCCAAGGTATCCGGCGCGGAGAAGCAAATCCAGGACGTCGAATTTTTTTAAGGATGGTTGAAAATTGGCTCGGGCTTTCAATAATCGACAAAGTCGTTCAGGACATAACGACGAAGATGAAGAGCAGAACGTTACATGCATATTAGCAGATATCTGGACGTGTTTTGGCCTGCAGACAGTGGCCAAACGCCATCATATTTCGCTGGCGGCTTTCCAAACGTCGCTTGTTTCCACCTTCGCCATCCGCTACTTCGGTTCCAAGCTTGTCTCCCTTGGGCTTCTTCCTTCCGATGGTAAGAGAAATTATGTGGGTTTTTGTATAATTTGATTATATAGCTCTGGTCTAAGACAATCTGTGACTTTCCAAACGTCGCTTGTTTCCACCTTCGCCATCCGCTACTTCGGTTCCAAGCTTGATTATGTGGCTTTCCAAACGTCGCTTGTTTCCACCTTCGCCATCCGCTACTTCGGTTCCAAGCTTGTCTCCCTTGGGCTTCTTCCTTCCGATGGTAAGAGAAATTATGTGGGTTTTTGTATAATTTGATTATATAGCTCTGGTCTAAGACAATCTGTGACTGCTGTTGTTGAAGGTATTCCAAAGGACGATAAAATACAACAATATCTTCCCTCTATGTCGCTGCTGCAGTCTGCTCATCTGCCATGGTTGTACGGAGGTGAATACATGTTTCGGCACGGGATTCACCGGGGAAAAGAAACGGCTAAGATCGAATGGATCTTGTTCAACACGTTCTACGACCTAGAGCCTGGTGTAGCTGATGATTCGTCCAAAGAAGCTGGTGTGTATCCCATTGGTCCCTTGATTTCTCCTGAGTTTCTGGACGGCGACAGAAAGATAGCGACCATGGCGACCCCAAACTCTTGGGAAAATGACATGGAATCTTTGGAGTGGTTAGAAAAATAGTGTGACCGAGAGTATTGATATGACGATTTTTAACCCCTGCTTACAAGCGGGCACATATCTTTCCATCTCATTGAAATACATGTTTGTTGTTTTTGGTTAGCCCATAGCAAAATATTTCTTGCTTACTTGAACTTCATAATATTTCGCCCTTCTGGAAATCTATGTACCCTCTACATATTTTGCTTTTTCCAGTTAAATGTAATTGATCGATTGATTTTTCCTAACAGATTTGGCAATTTTAGATTACCCAAAATTATTGTTATTTTTATGTTGTTCTGCGAGCTCTTAAATTCATCTATTTTCTTGGAAGAGGCGTAGCGCATTGAGGATAGTAGAGGATCGGGGAAGTGACAATGTTTGCAAAAGTCCAGTTTTGATTGCAAGTAGCCACTGCTTAGACGTTAGGTGGGGTATGTGTTGATTGGTGAATGTCAATGCTAGCTTACATGTATTGACATTTGATCCAAATTTTTAGAGCATTGGGAAGAGCGTGCTTTATGAGAGAAGCATGGATTTGTAAAGTGTGGCTCGTATGCCCATAGATCCAACCCTCCACTGCAACAAGAGATCATGCAACTCTTGCAATTATAAGTAATTGCCTTTTTAATAGGCTTTTGATTTTGTATTATTTGCTTCTTTTGCTTGGTTGTGATAACCAGAATCCATCTCGCATGCATTTTTTCTTCTAAATTTACTCAAAACTTGCAATTTAGTTGTGTAGAATTATAAGCAAGAGAGGTGAATTGTTCAATAGAGTGTCTCAAATAAATGTGATGCTATGGACTGCAATGATTGTAGGATATGCACAAAATGGATTTGTTGAAAACGCTCTGGAAACTTTCAACCAAATGTATTTGGTAAGTTCAAACCTAATTCCACAACCTTCACCAAAATCCTTGCTAATTGTGTCGATATGCGAGCTTTAGAATAAAGTGTGGATATTTCTCTCTAAATATTTTCATAAGTAGGAGAGTATGGAGTGTAAAAATGATGAATAGTTTTATGCGTCATTTAAAGAGGAAGGGGAAAGTTGACATTCAAGCAAATTATAGCTATGGTAATATGTTAACAACTTTAAAAATATTTTGGCTAGTAATTTTTTTTTTTTTTTAATCTATATTTGGTTTTGATTATTTTTTAGGATAACTTTTATGATAGGGTGATTGATGGTTTCAATGTATATTTTTTAAAATTTATGTTATTACATATTTTCTCCATTTTAATACATCATAGAGACTTAAAAAATTCAAGGAAATTTACAATGCAATTTCTTATGATTATTTAGTTTGTTATTATTTATAACATGTTATATCTTTGAGTTAATGAATTAAATACCTTTGAATCAAGTTGTAGTAGTTGTTGAAGTCAAAACCAAAATACTACATAGAGTAAGAATGAATTTTGTGTCATGAAAATAATACTCAAAGTATTGGTGAATGTGCATAAACACAAGTGATCATTTAGATATCAAAGAAGGTGGTGATAATGGATGTGATATACAAGTGAGTTTTTTCATTTATAACTTTCCTCAAGAGATTACTTTTTGTATGATACTTCAATTGTAGAGAGGCATTGACATCAAAAGTGGAAATACAAGTGAAGATATTCTCATTTATGCATTGCCTAAAGAGGCTACATTTTGTGTGATGTCATTTCTTATAATTAAATTACTAGTTGTTTCTATTTCAATTTAGAAACATTTAATATAAAATATCTTTTGTTTAGGTATATTTTTACTTCAAGGGTTCCATTTACCTTATATTTCACATTATTCAAAATAATTCTGAAGCTAAATTTGGTTTTTTGAAGGGATTTGGTCTTATATTTATTATTTTCTAGTCTTCTTTGGGTATTAATTAATAGAATCTTTACAATGTAGACTAGTCAAAATTTTGAAGACATGAAATTTAGAGCTAGTGATGATACTTCTTTAAAATCTATTTATAAACTTATTAAAATAAGTTTCAAAATAGGGTTTGTAGTGAAAACTCTATTATTTTATAATTCCCCTCTAATTGTGTTACATATGTCTTATGTTGCAGAGTATTGTAGGTATTATTTAATAAATAATTTTTAGAATAGAAGGCATTATATCAAAAAATTCCCCAAAACAGATATCTTTGCAATGAATATTTGGTCTTTGAAATATTAAACATGTCATTTAAAATTAAAAATTAGTCAAGATTGCATTAAATGATGGATGAAGACTTAAATACTTATATGCAATAAGTTTCTTTTGGAAATGAGGTCAATATGAAGCAAATATATATGGAAATAATAATATAAAAAATTATTTATCTTTGATGTTAGATAATGGATCTAATAAGTTGTCAATATCTAGATGCAAAAATTGTAATGTATCTAATCCTCATTTTCTTCTAAAATTTCTTATTCTCAATTTTATCATTTATTTCTTTTCTAACAATCTTACAATTCATTTCCAATTTTGTAAATATTATCTTCCAAACAATGTTCTTTTCATTTTATAAAAAATAATATAATAATTGAAGCATGATCTATTTTTAAGTTCTCAACGCTATGATGCTTGCAAGATATGATCTTGGTATTATTTTCTTTAGAACTACTTGATATGATTCATGTGGGCTCTATTTCACTTAATAAACATGGAATAATGTTTTACTGAAGAATCAAGTCCAAGATGTGCCTTTTCTTCCTACTTTATTAATTAGTATAGTATCTTCAATTAGAAATTGAGATCTTCGAAACAAGACGATAAAATGACAAGTGCAAGATGATCAAGTATTGTCTATTTGGGATATTAGTTATTTTTATCATTAGATCATATTAGTAAAATTGTTTTATCATCTTTCCAAATTGTTTTTTATTCTATAATGGGATTGAAAAGCTACATTTGATATTATTCTTGTCATTTTTATTTTTTCCAATGAGTTGTTAATAAACTTTTGAAGGGGGGGAAATTGTTGCTTCTATGCTTAGCAGATAGAATAACAATCTTCCCACTCTCTCATTCAAGGATATCCCTAGAGATCTCAATGCAAAGAAGAAAGAGATCTTGCAATAGGAATATCCTAGGGATTGATTATAAACTAATGAGGGGTTCACCACCAAGCTAGGGATTGGAAAGACAAATGCAATGTAAATAAAAATGCTTAACCCTAATATGATGCAATCTTTAACTAGATGACCTAAAAATGCATGTAAAACATAACAAAAAGGTGAGATGTCAGAAGTATGCACCTGGAAACCTGAAGAAGACGAGAATAAGCTTTGAAACATTGAAAATCCTAAAATTTTGGCCTACTAGCACTCATATGCTAGTCTACAAAAATTAGTCCCAGATTTGAGTTTTTGCATGTAGGAACAGGTTTATAGAAAAAGGGTATCTGAATCTGCAAAAATCTTGAAAAAAACTTGTAGTGGGACTCATACACCACTTCTAGTGTATCAATCTCATTCCACTTTTTTAGAAATTTAAATTTTAGATCTGTGCTCCAATCTCTATCCTTCCCTTCCAAACTAATTTCTGAATCCAAATTTGTGAAAAGACCTGCAAAAATAATATAGACTTGGTTTTCTTATGGGGGGTTTTCCTCGGTCAAACCCCTAGTTTGGTAATTAAACCAAGTGATAGAAATAATGAAATATGTATGTAAATAGGAATGTAAACCCTAACCTTAAGTGTGTCTAAGATTAGGAAATCTAAAGTGCAATACAACCTTATTCTAATGTGCAAGAATGAGATGCATGAATGAAGCTTGAATGATGAATAACTCACTTTGAGAGACCTCTAATCACCCAAATGAGCAGTAATAATGTTGGTACCTTCCTTAGGCTAAATGTAGAGTGAAAATGGAGAATGAAATCACTTAGAAAACAAGTCATTAGTGTTATTTTTATGATCAGATTTAATGCATAGAAATTTACTTCAAAATCAGACACAAGACACAACATATACCCTACGAAAACCGTCCTCTTGAGGGAGAAAAACCCAGCAACAATACATCACTTATATATTGAATGTCACACATAATATCTCCTTTACAAAGGGTCAATAAGAAGTCCAATAAGAAGCACCTCAAACAAATGCAAAAATATAGTAACAGAATGATGCAATTTGCTTGTAGTAGACTCAGACTTCTGCAAAAACTCAAACTCCTCTTGATGAAAAATTCACACTTGTAATGAATATGGAATGGAATATATATCAAAGATGATTTCTCCACAATGAAATGCCATGATTATATATACAATGTGATGTGACCTTTCATAAAGAAAGTCTGCCATAAAGAATGACTCTTGGAAAGTCACGTCCCAAGGATGTATGAGGTCAGCCTCATAAAGATGTGTCTTCTCATTAAATCATGCCTATTCAACATGTCGGCCTTGGATCAAATTGAACCTCCATAACAAGACGTGCCTCTCCAATAAGAAAATATTAATCATCATTAATAAGTAGCACCTTATTTCATAAAGATGATTTCACCAATTAAATAGTCATAAGGCTATGATTTAATTGTATTCGGTCTGGGTTGGAAGGAAACGACCGATGTTGTAAACAACAACACTCCCTCACAGCTAGGGAGAGTACTTCTAGCTGTACAAGACATATCACCTCATCGTGATGTCTACCACAATGGCTATAACCATATGTGGAAAAGAAAGATATCACCTCATTGTATGGTATGTATAAGTGTTCATCACTTGCGTGATGTTGTCACCTCAACATGACTTACACCATGGCTCTCCCAAAGGGTGAAACAAAAGTACAAGAAAATCATCACAGACTCTCACATGATGCTATCATGGAGTCACACACATGACATCCACCATGGCTCTCCTAGAGGGTGGAACAAGGGCTTTCACCTCAAACTTCTCTCGTAGAGAAGAATACATTAACAAGGGATTTCACCTCGAACTTCTCTCATAGAGAAGAACTCATTAAATAGGATCGTTGATACTGAGACTCCTTCTCAGTTAGGGTTGTATTCTCCACCATACTAAGCTTATCTTGAAAGTACATGAACTTTATCCTGGAGAGAGGCTTGGTGAGAATATATGTCATCTGCTCATCAGTGTTGATATACCTCAACTATGTAGCTTTCCTCAATACCATATCTCTAATATAATGGTATTTGATCTCAACATTCTTGGTTCTATCATGAAACACAAGAATGAAAAAAAGATTCTCATAGCTTTGATTATCACAAAGGATGACAGATAGCTCCAATGATTGTCCAAACAATCTTGCAAGGAACTTCCGAAGCCACACTGCTTCTCAAGTTGCCACACAAGCTACAATATACTTGACCTTTGCGGTGCTCAGTGCAACTGAAGACTGCTTCCTCCTACATTAGGATATCATCACAAACCTCAAACTGAAGCAACATCCAGAAGTGCTCTTCTGATCAATAACACACTCTGGTGAATCAGAATTAGTATAACCATGCAATTTCAAATCCACACCTGAAGAATATCTCAAGCCATATCCAACTGTGCCATGCAAGTATCTCAGAATATTATTTGTTGCAACTAGATTTATTTTCCTTGGTTCACACATGAACTGACTAAGTGCACTCACTGCATAGAAAATATCTGGTCTAGTGTTGACTAGATACATCAAGGATCCAATCAACTACCTATACATCCACCAGATCTAAACTAGTTGCAACCTCTTTCAACTTATGTAAGTTGGTCTCCATAGGCGCAGTCATGGATTTGCAATCCATCATACCTCCAGTAAGAAATAAATCATCATAAAGAAAAAAGATCAACTAGATTACCATCTTCTTCAAGTTCAGTAGGCTCCCTCTGAATCTTTAAGTACTTGCAACAAACTCTTGACCTCATCGACAAAGATTTCCTGCAACGCTTGCTTTAGATAAATGCTTTTCTAGTGCACACCTTTGGTATTGTAGAGAGTTCAAGGTGGACCTCCTTGAACTCATTGTAGATCACACTATTCTGAATAGGTTTGCGGAGCTACCAATATCAAATCCAAATGACAATCTTGAGCAATTCTGATCTCAGCAGCTAAAGGGATCCTCTAAGGGTTTAACACCTAGCCTTGCAATACAATAATCTTCACTTCTTCTCAGTGAGTTACAAAACTCCCTCTTGATCCCCACTTCAGAGATTGCAATGAAGACTTCTGGAAGTGAACTCCTTCTAGCCACCAACTCGGTCCCATGGATGCAAGTTGTGACTTCATGCTTGATCATTTCTTTGGTTGGCATGACTTCCTCACAAGATGCCTCAAGTTTTTTTTTTTCATCACTAAGCGATCTATCATCACCTTCTTTCTCCTAGAACTATCCTAAAAGAATTTTAGAGAGAGATTACTAACAGTTTATAACTATCCAAAGAAATATCAAGGCTAGGATCATACAAAGTTTACTATCTCAGGTTATACATAAGAATTTATGAACAATATTAAAACATGAATAAATAAATCAACCTAAAGAGAAATATATCAAAAGATCAGAATGAAGGAATAAAGAAAATTATCTTTATTTAATTTTGATATAACTCTTTCTTCCATCTTTTACTCCTCTCGAGAGTGCCAAACTCAGCACAACAAAAGGATAATCTGCACAGCTACAAATTTCTTGAATGCATTAAGCAGTTAGCATGTAGAACCAAATCCCTCCAAGAGTTCAAGGATCTAACACAGTTCATGCATTAGATAATGAAATCGATGTGACCAACTCATCATCATCGAAATTTCAATTCTCTTTTTATTTTAGAGTCACACTCATAAATCTTCACAATCAACATGAACTAACTTGCAATGAAAAGATGAAATCTTCAAAGGATCTTATGCTAGTGAACACAATCCAAGAGAAACCACAATCTCTCTTTACTAATTACACAAGATCCAAATAAATAATTTAACTAAAATTTAGTCTAGAAAGGTGATTTCAAAAAAAAAACAAGGAATACTTATCTCTTTAGATATTCTGAAGGTACACCAAAGAGCTAGAACTGTGGTTGTGACACTTCTTTGCCACCTTCAGTGATACCACCCTTGAATTATGTCTATCATAGAAGCCAAGTCACAGAGTTTGTAGTGACCCATAGATCATCACCAAACACAGATAATAACCAATGCTACCTAGACTTCATATTATATGATGAATTGCCGGTGATCCCATAATAATTGGTTTTACACAGTGCGTAAAATTTGGACAGAAATTATTATTTTTAACTAAATCTTCACATTCGAGGGCTTCCTATAATTTGTGAGGAATTTGAAGATAAGTTGAAACTAAGAGTCTCATTAAATTTTTATTACGTAGATTCTAAAAATATTTTCAAAATTTTTGGAATCAAATTTCATACATTTTGCATCTCCCACGAATATTGTTTTGAGAAAGCAAACATTTTAAAGAGTGACACATCATTATAATGTATAACTTTTTCTATGAGAAGGATAAAATTCTAATTCTAACAAATTTAGATTTGTAACTCTGATATCTAGTGCTTCCACTTGGTTAGATAGTTTTTATTGAGTATTTTTCCTTAATCAAGTTTCAAAGTCAAATGAATTACAGATTCGAACCAGTACGTGACAGTATGTAGCGTAACTTTTTTGTATATCAAAATTTTATTTTATTTTTAAGTTGGATCAAAAGGACTTCAATATCTGGCGTTGCCTCATATTTTCAATTTTTTTTTTTGATAATCTTCTATTTTTCCACATGTGAAGAACAAAGAAATTTATTTTAGATAGAAAAACCTATGTTTAATAAAACTTGAAAAACAAATACATAACAAAAGCAAAACATATTAAAATTATATTCATTGGATAGCTTGTTCTAAGGAATACCATAATCATTTGAAATAAATTTTAAATGAATTCATTTGATCTCGCAAAATCTAAATCAAAAGTGATTTTTATCGGCATTTTTGATGAGTGTAAAGGAGGCGATATTTATAGGTATGGTTTAAAACTAAGCGGGTTCTATCAAGGGTTTGATCTAAGGTGATTTGATCAAACCCTCTTCAATTAGATAACCAAATGGAACTTTTTAAAGGGCTTAAATCATTATATTTTATAAAAATATGTATTGATTTGACTAAAATTAATTCCTCTCGAGGGAATTGTAAACCACTATTATGACAACACCCTTTAAATCAATGCTTGAATAGATGTTCTCTTCATCTTTAGAATTGATTTCTCATGGCCTTTCCACCATCGAACCATATGCTAAGGTTGGTTGGCTTATTCTTCTTTAAGTAGACCATAAATCATGATGGAGAAATCTTCTTAACATTTGAATGTGATCTAAAGACCATTCAAATCTTATTCCAATGATGTCCTGGGAGACTGTATTGGCCACAATCTACAACTTTAGAGATGTGCTGAGAACTCTAGTAAACATATCCCGGTGATGACTTCCATAAAGCTAAAGAAAATGTATCCAAGGAATCCTTGGCCTTTTGCCCTGATGGTGTCAATCCAAGGAGAGAATTACAAGAGCATCCTCAAAGACTTCAAGGCCCACATCAAGGAATACAACTCCACTACTGAAATCACAGCCAAGTATATTACACGATAGCACCATTGCTATTCATGTAATTATTGCAATCCCATATTCACACATCCAACATTGAATCCTATGCTGCTATACAGTTTAAGTCCCTTTTTATTGTCTTCTCCAATTCCTTATTAATTGAGCTCAATTACACAAATTCCTGAAAACAACGACGTGACTTCTTTCCCGGTGGCAATGATATAGAGACCACAATATGAATCGATGTAGAGCTCTCTTTGATATTCGAATAAATAAAATTAAGCGACATCTACCCAGAATTAATCCCGATACACTTATATTTTGCCATAGGATATTAATGAGTTAACTTCGGTGCCTTCAATGCTAAACATGATTCTTCATATCTTCTGCAATGATTTTTGACTCTAGATGCCAAAAAAAAATGTCTTATTTTAATAGCTTAATGTGTCAGGAATAAGCCAAATTCACAGTCACCGAACATTGGAATTAACTCAAGTCGACTTTGTAGAAAATATGCCTCTCGAGCTCCATGCATTAATTCAGAAACTTGACTCTTCCTTGTACGATAATGTCCTGCTACGATACTTCCATCTAGTGATTTGAATAAACAATGAAATCTGATTGGATCCTCACACACACTCGCTCTAATATCATGTTACTTTTATGATCAGATTTAATGCACAAAAATTTACTTCAAAATCAGACACAAGACACAACATATACCCTAGGAAAACCCTCCTCTTGAGGGAGAAAAACCCAACAACAATATATCACTTACATATTGAATGTCACACAGAATATCTCCTTTACAAAGGGTCAATAAGAAGACCAATAAGAAGCTCCTCAAATAGATGCAAAAATACAGTAACAAAATGATGCAATCTGCTTGTAGTAGACTCATACTTCTACAAAAAATCGAACTCCTCTTGATGACAAATTCACACTTGTAATGAATATGGAATGGAATATATATCAAAGATGATTGCTCCACAATGAAATGTCATGATTATATATACAATGTGACATGACCTTTCATAAAGCAAGTCAGCCACAAATAATGACTCTTGGAAAGTTGCGTCCCAAGGATGTATGAGGTAGGCATCATAAAGATGTGTCTTCTCATTAAATCATGCCTCTTCAACATGTCGGCCTTGGATCAAATCACACCTCCATAACAAGACGTGCCTCTCCAATAAGCAAATATTAATCATCATTAATAAGTAACGCCTTATTTCATAAAGATGATTTCACTAATTAAATAACCGTAAGGCTATGATTTAATTGTATTCAGTTTGGGCTAGAAGGAAGCGATGGACGCTGTAGACAAAAACAATTAGGCTTGGCTTCATGGCTAGTTGCATCTCCCCATCCTAGAATCCATCATGATTAACCATAGAAAACCATGATCAACCCTTGACAATGCTAGATATTGAATGAAAGTGAGCTTGAAGACTTGTAAAAACACTTTAATGTTGCTCCAAGACTTCAACTTTGCTTGCTTTTGAAACTTGAATGCTCTTGTGAAAGAATGCTTGAGGATCCTTGAATTCTTTGATCTTGAAATTGCTCTTAAAAATGCTTTCTTAGATGAAATAATGACTTAGAAACTTTCTTATATAGGAATTAACACCTAATTTACTACTATTCAAATCTCAAAGGATGACATCAACCAAAAATTTGAATTAAAAAGGTGTTTTTCTTGCTTAAACCCTAAAAAATCCCCAAATGGGACTCATATGGCACTTCTGGTGTATGGGTCCCACTTGGGGGGACTCATACGCCCAAGGTGGTGTATGAGTCCCACCTTAGATTTTTCAGGGTGGGTGTTTTGAATTTTCAATGTTTTTGATGATTTTGTTAGGTTTTTAGTTGAAATAAGCCTCAAGATCCGAAATAATGGGTCTTAGGGGCCTATTAATGATGATTTAAAGGGTATTTAATGCAAGGGTGCCAAAATAGGTCCAAATTAAGTTTGAAATTACACTGCTTTCAAGAGCGTACAATTTTCTACACTACATTTAGCCCCCACTTTAGCGATCATATGACTCTATGTGTATATGCAAGCTAAAGGACTCAAAAAATAAAATTTGTTTCATAAAAGGATATAGATATAAGTTCATTCACAACACGGGAGAATGAAGACCCCATTGTAGCTATTTGCAAAACCACAATGTTAGGAACTGCATCCTGCAACACGATTTTGTTAGTTGTCCACAAATCCTCTTATCTAAATTCTTCTAGAAATTGCATTCGAGGGTAGATGTATGCCCCCCCTTGATTCACTTTCTTTACAAAGCCGGAATCAAGGTAGCAGTCTAGCTACATCGAATAACTTAAGTCATATCATAAGGTATATCCAAGTAGCATACCACATGATGATAAACATTTGATGAGGACATGAGTGGAATCATGATCCCAATGCAACAAACAACATCGAAAGCGAAGCTCTCTAGCACCTATTATGTTAATTTGAATGAAAGGAATATTTTAACCCTAATATAGCTAAAATCATAATTTTCAACATATATGAGAGTAAAAAGTGGAGTAATTTCTAACTATTTTTTCATTTACCTCCTTGTAGCTTGATTTTAGTGGAGAGTGATTGAAGATGCCAAGCCGACGAGAGTACAAGCCTCCAAGACTAGATGCCTTATGAGAGCAGGTAGCCCATGGCGAGCATCATTATCAAGTGAGTTGATTTTTCTGCCTTAGCTTTGTCCTTATACATTTATTTTATAATTTGTACACATTTCTAGATTAATTTAGGGCCTTGAAGAAATGTTTTTCAAAGCATCCCTTTTTATTGCAAAGTGTCCCCTTTTTTCGCAAAGTGTCCCTTTTGTCGCAAAGTGTCCCCTTTTGTCACAAAGTGTCCCCTTTTGTCGCAAAGTGTCCCTTTTTATTGTAAAGTGTCTTGTTTCTTCATGAAGTGTCCCAAAAGGGGTCTTAAGTGCCTAGGACCCTTAAAAAAGTACACTAGAACAACTTTAACTTACACTTTGTTAATTGTTGATGTATAGATTTAAGATTGTAGAATACTTAGAGGACATATTTTTTCTTTTTTGTTAGATTCCTCCCCATTCACGACAGGGTCTTAGTGGTAGACAGATCTTTCACCTCCGAGACCTAGCCCCAACACTTTTAGTAGAGGACACAAAGTAATTATAGACCATAGGATTATATTGGGTGTACCTCATGCCCCCATGAGGTACCATGATGCTATGATGATGGCACTAGCAGAGCAGTGGGATGCAGACACGTGGACATTTCATCTTCACATAGGCGAGAAGACGGTCACGTTAGAGGATGTCCATCGCATACTCTGAGTTCTAATTCGAGGTGAGATTGTACATTTTCTAGTGGGTCAATCATTTTAGGAGATGAAATATGATATGCAGTATTGTCTTTGTGGGCCAATTCATGATAGTATCATGAGGCCGCGGATTGATCTAGCCATGCTACTATATTTGTGAGCTCCACTTGTTGCACGAATTATGATGTTCATTGTAGCACTAGTACTCGTCCCTGACAGTTGGGGAGAAAATTTAGAGGGAGGACTAGTATACATGATACAAGGGATGGCAAAGCAAAAGACCGTATAAGCCTAGGGGTGCAGCATCCTTACACACTTATATTGTGATCTAGGGCGATTTTCATTTCATGAGGTCAACAGTCTGGTACACTATACGTTGCTGCAAGTGTGGTACCTAGAGAATATCACATACACCAGGCCGACAAGATTTCCATGTACATCAACCTAGGGTATCCTCACGCATTCAACTATCCACTAGGGTGGCTATGGCAGTATGGGGATTTGCATTTTTAGAGAGTCCAATTGAACTGAATAGATGAGGAGGAGATTATATGGAGACCTTACCAGCCTAATCCACAGTGGTCAGATGAGACTCATCAGATGAGGAGATTACAGATGGACAAATTTCTTATAGGCAGACATGATTACGTAGTACGACCCTTCTACTACGATCGTTTCATGTGAAAACTTGGTTATGTCTAGGTACCACCCATTGAATGACCTTTTTTCAGGAGATCAGTATGGAGTGCCCAGAGGACCGATGATACTAGATGGTTCACTTCCTATGATGTTGTCTACAGTGACTTTGATTATGAGGATTATGATATGCCTCTAGTCTCTGATGTTGATGATGTTGGTACCACATATGCCTATGAGGAGTGGTGGGAAACAACACGTCTGGATCCTAAATTCCTAATGGATGAGTTGATATGTGATGCAGGGACACTCCCAGATCATATAGATAAGGAGGATAGAGTTAAGGAGATACAGGTTAGGGCTGTAGACATATTCACAAATGTGATAGATGAGGAGTATAACAAGACAACAAATCCTAATTATGAGGGCCAAGAGGGGGAGGATGAGGAGGAGGATGAGGAGAAGGACGAGGAGGAGGAATAGCTGATAAGTGAGGGTGATGAGACAATAGATGAGGATCTAGTGGGCCACGAGTGGGGAGAGCCAACTCTTACTCGTGTGACTAGATCACAATTAGAAGCTGCATTAGGCACTAGCACCTATAGTCATGGAAAGGATAGCACATCCTCCATGCTCCCTACACACGATGAGGTTGTCTTTACATAGCCACCCAGAGAGCTAGGTGATGTTATTTTAGTTACTTCCATGCTTTATGTTTTAATTTTATGTTCATATATATATATATATATCATGATGATTATATTTATGATTTCTATCTTGCAGTTGCTATGAGAGACCTTCACGATCTCTATCGTTAAGTGGTTTCTAAGATAGTGCCCCCATCAGTCTACAAGGATCTAGAGTTGTTCAAGCTATACGTCAGAATGCGGGTAGTGTATGAGAGTGTCAGGAGGCATGCCCACTGAGTCGAGGTTGCCTAGGATGTTTAGTCATATCAAGCCCTAACAGAGGTTGAGATACTTTAGTCAGAGGTAGCCAAACTATAGTCAGAGAGAGATAATCTAGCGAAGGATCATTGGGAGGCCTTTGTATAGGTACAGGGTTTACAATATGCTCTAAATGTACTTGGTGGCTCACGATCACAATCGCATACCACCATCTCCCAACGGACCGCCTCTAGACAGATGTAATCACAAGATCCCAAGGGATCTGGTAGTCACAAACCTCATTAGCATTGTATATATTGATGACATGTACACAAAACATTGATATATATGTATATATGATCATTTGATGTTTTGTTACTTGTGTTTATGTGTTAAATGTTAAATGTCAATGTGATTGATCAAATAATCTTTGTAAGACTATTTAATGAATTTTTCCATGATTTAACATGTTTTATGTGATCTAATCAAAAATTATTCTAGTTTCTTTTAGATGCAACATTGTGATTAAGTATGTTATGTTAAATTAAATGCACCTATGATCTAATTAAAGAACATTAAATGCATATAATAATCTAATCTAACACAACATACAAGATTATCTTGAATAGTATGAAATCTAAAGTAACCATCTAAAAGTTAATTTAAATAATTACTTTAGTATTCAAGAAACACAAATAATGGTTTTTCAAGAACGAAGCAATGTGAGAAGGTTATCTACTAACTCTAATGTCATTGCTTTATCATCCATACTATTCAAGAAGATTAGAGGTAATACCGGTACAGATGCACAACATTTATAGGCTCCTTAAGTGGTGTACCATCTGTTTATGTTAATGTATATGTTCCAGACCCATAACATTCATTAATTATATAAGTTCCTAACCAATTAGGACTGAATTTTCATTTTTCAGTTGGGTCGGCATTAAGATTACATTGATTTTTGAATAACACCAAATCACCTTTGTTGAATACGTGAGGGATGGCATGATCTCTATAGCTACATTATAATTTTCTAGTATAAGCTTGGAGTTGTTCAAGAGTGTTAATGCATTGTTCATCAAGCATCTCAAGTTGATGCAATCATTGTTCTTTATAAGTTTTATCATCAATAAGTCCTTGAAGAGAAATCCTTAACATAGGGATTTCTAACTCCAAGGGAATAATCGCCTCGATACCATAGAGAAGGTTATAAGGAGTTTTCCAAGTGGATTTTCTGATACTAGTACGGTAAGCCCATAATTCATACGTCAAGTGTGTGTGTCAATCCTTATTATGTTTTTCTACTGTCTTCCTTAGGATTTTCTCCAGGATCTTATTAGTTGATTCGGCTTAACCATTAGATTGTGGGCAGTAAGGTGTTGAAAAGTGATGTTGGATGTTAAATGTTTCTAGGAACTTCTTCATGTCATTATTCTTAAATGGTGTCCCATTGTTTGAAATCAACGTTGAAGGAAGTCCAAAGTGAGCAATAATGTGTTCCAGTATGAAATGACATATCACATCAACAATTTTTGATTGAAGAGGAATAGATCCTACCCATTTTTTGAAATAATTTGTCATGATGATTATAAAAGTATGTTCAGTGGATGAAGGTGGTGATATTTTTCCAATCATATCCATTCCCCACACTGAGAATGGTCAAATAGGAATTTGGGCCCAAAGCTCAGAAGTAGGAGCATAAATAAAATTGCTATGTTCCTGACATTTTTGACATCAATTAACATACTCAAAGTAATATTTTTCCATATGTCTCCAGTAGCATCCCATGCAAACAAGCTTTTAGACTAATGATCTTCCTCCAACATGACCTCCATAGGCACCTGCATGAGCCTCTTCAAGTGCTATGGGAATTTAAGATTGTCTAAGGTATATAAGTAAAAGGCCATTAAAGGATCTTAGATATAACACGTTAGCAAGAATTATATACTTAGATGCTAGTTTCCGAAGATGATCTCGAGTATTCTTAGTTGTTGGCTTAGGAAAGTGTTATTCCTTGCATAACCACCCCATTTTATTCTAGAAGAAAATGGGTCCCCCTTTGTTCTTTTCTTTTCCTTTGGCCTTTGTTTTTCTACCTTAGGCATTTTTTTCTTTTGTTCTGTCGGAGTTGGGTCCAGATCCAAATTGGAACATTGAACTCTTCAAGGTTCCCGACCTGTGTTCCATCCCGGACCCGACTCTGTCTTTTCCTTCGTTCCTTTTTGGTTGGTCGTTTTCCTTTTTGTCCTTTGCCTTAGGTGTTTTCTTTTTGGCCTTACGCATTTTTCTTTTTGTTTTGGCCGGCCCGGAACAGGAATGGAAACCGAACTTGGAATTCCTTCCAAGTTCTGCTTTCTTTTCCTTCCCTGGTCTTGGTTCTGCCTCTTTTGTTTTTCCCTCGCAATTCCTTGCATTATGTTCTGGCAGACCCAGAACGGGAACTGGAACTGAACCATGAAACTTTCAAAAGTTTCAGGTTCGAGTTCCGTTCCGATCCCGGTTCCACGTGTCTTGTTCTTTTGCTTCTTTTTCTTTCTATTTTGTCGAGGATGTTTTCCCTTCCCTTTGTCTTTCTCTTTCTTGTCCTTTCTTTGTATTTTTTGACTGACGTCGGAGGCAAGTTCAGAACAGAATCCAAACCTGAAACTTGAAAAGGTTTCCAGTTCGGGTTTGGTTCTGGTCTCGGCTCCCCTGTGCCCGTCTTGTTTTGCCCCAGTTTCGATCACTTGGTCGGGTTTTTCCTTTGTGTTTTCTTTTGCGAACGTGGAGCCGGGGTGGGGTCTGAGCTAGGAAATGATTGTCGTTCCCATGGCTTGTTCCCATCCCGACTCCGGTCCCATTTTCAATTTCTTTTTCACCCCGGCCCTACCAGTTTTAAGGGCAAAGGATGTTGTTTTTGGGTCGTATTTTGTCCTGATCTCGGTTCCGCTAGGATTCGTCAAATTTTTTCGCTCAGTCCCAATTCATTCTTGGTTCCGCCCCCACCAGTTTTGAAGGTACGTGTTGTCTTGGTTCCGCTTTCGTCTCCACTAGAGTTGTGTTTCTTTTTGATAAAATTGAAGGCATGATAAATAATGATATATTTTATTTGCCTTTGAGAACTAATAGAGACATCTATTTTGCAGGATCGAGTTATTTATTTGAAGATGTCTCTCAAGGAAGTTTCACCAAAGGATGTAAGTTCGGCGTGATGTCTGGCCGAAGAAATAAAGTCTTTCCGACTCAGAGAGTCTCGACAAGGGGAGGTGACTTCAGTGAGAGGTCTTGTCAACCTGATAGGGCCTCCCCGACATATTTTGTGCCCTCAGTGTAGCATGTTGAGCTAGGTGTAATGTCTTGCCGACCCCGATAAGGTTTTTCTGAAACAAAATGAGCTGGGGGAGAATGGAGGAGCTCAATATGATGTCCTACCAACTAGCGATGGTCTTGCCGATCATTTTTAAACCTTCAGCGTAACTAATGGAGCCCGCCGTGATGTCTCACTGACTCGATGGTGTCTCATCGATATATGATCCGATGTCAACAACTTTTGATCACCTGGGAATCCCACGTGGAATATGTTCGCCCAATCAGATAGAACTAAAGTTGAACCCTGGATAGTTTGACAGATTGGCTATGAACCAAAGGAAGGTCAACAAAATGCAACGGGCATGGATCTGCTCTATGAAGGAGCCAATGGAGCAACTCGATGAGCACTAGTGCAGGGATCTAATGAAAAGTCTCATGCTGCTTCCAGAAGATGGTCAATGCATAGAAATATCTAGAGCAGGAAGAGGGCCGAAGGAATAAAGGAGGGAAAAATCGTGAGTCATAGTGATAGATGGTGTCTATTGACAAGGGTAGCTCAGCATTAATGGTGATATTTTAAGGCATTCAAAGCAGCTCCACTGGAGTTCGAAGATGGAAATAGAGGCCAGAAGTAAATGTGGCAGTTGCAAAAAGATCTGAAGGTTTCTCCTGGTGGCAATCCTTCACCAATATGGACAACGGGGATGCGCATTTAATGCAGAATTGACTTTATTCAAAAGATCTGAGAGCTGACCCTTCTGAAGGGAGATATTATGTAAACCTTAAAGCAGGGGACAACACATTATTTTTGGTACACTCTATATATGGCATTCTTGCCTCTTTGTAAAAGGTTAGAAGTGAAAAATGAAAAGTTAGTAAAAATAGAAAAGCAATAGAGTAGACAGTTCTAGATATATTTAGAAGAGTAGCGATTTTCTGAAGGATAGAGGAGATAGAGCTGCATCCTATTTCTTAGTAAAGGGAGCTTATTTTGTCTTCTTAGTTAGGAGTTAGATTTGGCATAGAAAGGAATGTATCTTTCTAGTTTTCTTAGTGTAGATGGAAACAATCTGAAGACATGGATTTTCTGTATACTGGTGATTGTGCTAGATTTGTAAATGTTGCTTATCTGTTTCACCAACAGTAGGAGCAACCAGATTCAAATCTACTTCATATTGTGTTCCAGAATGGTATTTGTCTTAAGTTAATCATTTTATTTGAGAAGCTTTCAAGGAATGAAGTGTTATTTTGTGTTTTAATTAAAATGGTAACTAGTAATTTGTTGTGGAAATCAACACTATGAATGAATGCAACTATGTGTTAATCACAAGTTAATTTTGTTCTTCGGTTTTAGTTTACAATTCCTTGAAGGATAACAAGTCTGGTTAAGATAGGTGAATTATCATTCTTCTCAGTACCAAAGCCCTAATCTATCTTTTTATGTTTCTTTAAAAATCCTAGTTAGAGTAGGTTTAAATTCATGCTTGATATTAGAACAATCCAGAAGCTCACACCAGTAGGCCCCTTGAACATTACTGTTACATTGACCATTGAGGCAGCTAAGATATCCATGTGTTATCTTTCTCTTTCAGGAGAAACAAAATAGCACTATTTTGTTTAACTATTGCTGTGCCATTTCGACCGTCAACAGAAGTTGGCGCTGGAAGGAGAGCCTAGAAGGGAAAACTTGATAAAACTGGGTTTTTCTCACCAGAAAGGTCCCATAGGGTTCTTCGATCAGCTAAGAATCCACCACCTTTGATATAACTCAAGACCCCAATAAGACACAAGAGTCATAAGACTGGCTCAACTATCATACCACCCTTATCAGCTCTGCTCATTCCACCAGGCTTTTCACCAATACCCCAGTGGATACCCATCAATCCACCACCACATCCATCTCAATTGTCATCATAGCTGGTTCAACCCATCTATTAGCTGGCTCAACCACCACCCCCACCAATGGCGTTCTTTCAGAATAATCCTTCTCCATTGGGGACTATTCCTGGAGGTTTTCACGACATGCCTAAGAACCCTGAAAGATTTTTCCCCAAGTACATTCATGGGGAATCAAGGAGTATTGAAGAGCACATACAAGCTTTTAAGGATGCTTGTACTAGAGCTCAGATAGCTCACCATGATGTAGTTTGTAGGTTGTTCCCTTACTCCTTAGGGGATATGGCATACAATTGGTACCTTAATCTTCCTTAAGGTTCCATTCTGACCTAGACATATTTGGAAAATGCTTTCATCAATTAGTTCAGGTTTATGTGGATCCAGCTCTTTTATACCACCAGTTTGCTACCATTAGAAAAGAGCCATGTGAATCCTTGCCCTTGTTCAATACCAGGTTCAAACGAATGTATAGGAGGTTGCAAGACCCCTATCTAGTTGCTGAGAATAGTGCCATTCAAGTTTACTTTAGAGTTATAGACCCCTTGCTTGGCTTATTCCTACAAAGGAATTATCAACCAGCTTATATTGATTCTCTATCCAAAGTTTGTCATCTAGCTATAAAGCTGCAACAACAAATCAGTTCTCAACAAGGAAGTCTGGGAGGAGGTTTCCCTTCAATAGGATATCAAATGCATAGCCCAACCCCTCTGTTCAATACTTTCCTGGGAATGTCTCCTTCCCATTATGGACCTATGTCTGAATTGAAAACCCAACCACCTGTTCCATTCTTTTCTACTGAAACTCCTGATCTCTTTCAACAATCACAGGTTCCTTAAAGTTCCCATGGTCATCATAACCAAATTGGATTACCAAATCATGGTGGCCAGCCACCTGTTGCTAAGAGTGTGGAAAGTGAAAAGACAGTCCAACTTACGAATGAGGTAGAGACCTTGAAGAAAACACTGTCTCAAGTTACAAATGACATGGCTCAGCTTCGATTGAACCCCTCCCAAAACCAAGGTAACTACCCTAATCAAAACAACAACAATCAGGGTACTTATCATAATAAGAACAATTACAACCAAAGGGGTTATCAAGGCCAAAACTCCTCTAACCAAGGGTATCAAAATCAAAATAGAGGATATAACCAAAGGCCAAATAACAATAGACAATGGAATACAGGTCCCAATAATGGTGGAGTTTTGCACAACTATCAAGCTAATGTGGAGAGATCACATACTGCAAACGTCGCTGACCTCAACTTTATGACTAATTGGTGCAGGTTGCATGATACTGCAACCCATTCTAAGGTGAACTGCCCTGAAATGGAGAAAGTTGTCAAGATGGCACAGGTAGATGCCCAAACATTCCAAGGGAATCCTCACAAAGAAGGTGGCTCAATAGATACAACAGTGACTTATGAGCTCTTTGAGGAGGAACCTTCATTCCCAAGGCAAGAGGAGAATGAACCAGAGGAAGATTCATATGATGCCCAAGCCTTTCAGACGAAAGGAGGACACTTCCTGAGAAATCAGGATAAGGGTCCACTCACTACATCAGCACCACCTAATCACATGGTGCCTCCAAATTAAAGTGTTGATAATAACCCTCCTCCACCAAAAGGCCCGCCTAACTTCCATAACAAGGGTAATTCCTTTGGTGTTTTCAAAGGTAGTGTGAGTTATAATACAGAATTTGATATTGTTTCTGAGATGCAAAAACATAAAAATTCTTTGTCCTATTTTGACATCCTAAAGTGGTGCCCTGCCCAACGGGAGATAGTGTTGAAAGCTTTGGAGCAAGCTGACAAATCAAAAGGAAAGAACAAGGTGGCACTTAGGGACGTGAATGCAACCTTGTACAGAAACAAGGTAGGTACTCCACCATTTCTTTTGATTTTAAGAATTTGTGGGAAGAACCTACATAATTGTATGTTAGATTCAGGGGCTTCTGACAATGTTATTCCATTTTTTGTATACAAGAAATTGGGTTTAAGCCCCATTCAGAAAAACAAAAAGGTCATCCAACTTGACAAGACAGAGGTTAATGTAGTGGGAGAGTTGAGAAACATACATGTCCAAGTATGGTCAGACCCTAGGGTTCAAACCAGCATAGACATTCAAGTAGTAGACATTCCTGAGACCTATGGTATGTTGTTGAGCAGATATTTGATGAAAGGTATAGGGGGGTATCTCTCCCTTGACTTTTCACATATGTGGCTACCATGGAGAGGAATTCCTACACAGATTAGGATTGAAAGTGAGACCTGCCTCAAGCATGTCATCACTGAATATGATTGCCCCAATGAGGTAGCCTATTTCGAAACTGGGATAGGGGTTTATAAAAGAGAGGAAATTTTAACCTTTTCTATTTTTGATCCTAAAAAACTGCCAATACAAAAGTTCCCTGATTCTGTGATTAATGAAAACCAACAAGCATTGATCAACAAGCTACAACAGGATCAGCTGGTCTTGGGGGAAGACATCGATTTGCAAAGTCTTCTACTCCCTAATTGGTGTAGGGTGCATTACCAAAATAATTCTGAATTGACTTGCCAACCCTGCATTAGCATTTTAAATCATGTTTCCCAAGGTAGAGAAGCTAGCTCAAGTCACCCTGAGGCCGTTGTAGATCACTTCTCGTTTGAAGCCAAGGAAGCAATAATGTTAACCAAAGATAGGATACCTTCAAAGGGAATTCCTTCTCAAATCAAACTTGACTCAATTACATTTCCAAACCAACATGTTTATGCAGAACAACTCCAAGATTTTCCCGACACCCCTGCACTCAAAAGTATGCCAAAACCTGATGGATCCATCAAATATGCAAGTGAATGTCAGAAGGATAACCTTGGATCACATAATACATCTGTGCAGGGATTGAGAATTACTCCTGAGGAACTTATTGAACACCTGTTCCTTATATCTAACTCAAAAGATCAAGTAACCCCGCCCCTGACTCATTTTGTCCAAGTGCCCACAATGACCTCAAAAGGATTAACCCCAGCTCATGATCAGCTGTGGACCCTCACATTTGATGGATCCAAATCTAAGACAGGCTGTGGTGTTGGGATTGAACTAACCAGCTTGAAAGGGAAAACCTTTTTTTCTTCTTATAGATTGCAATTCAAGTGCACTAACAACGTAGCAGAATATGAAGCTCTAGCTCAGGGGTTGATGTTTGCACATAAGAAGAAAGTCACTATCTTGGTGGTCAAAGGAGATTCAAAAATTGTTATCAAGCAAGTGCGCAGCCAATACACATGTCACAATAAAAGGCTAGCAGCATATAGAAATAGGGTGTGGAACCTGATTGAGGACTTTGATGCCTTTGGGATTAGCTTAATCCCTAGAGAAGAAAATCAGATAACTGATTCATTGGCTATTGTTGCAAGTACCCTAGAACCTATGCAAGGCTCCAGGCTTAAGAAATTATTAGTGGAATTGATATCCACCCATGCTATTCTTGATAATGTCAGGAACTTTCAAGTCTTTGATGATGATCGACATATTCTTTCTTTCCTAGCAAGCTCAGATGTTTTCGAAGGACAGATCATTGATGAGTCCAACAGGGATCAAGGGGATTGGAACCCTGAAGATTGTGATAAGGAAGGGGTCCTCAATTTAAAGAGCAATAGCATTCCCAAGGGAATGGTGGCCTTGGAAAGAATTTTTGACTCAGACCCAAGGGCTCGAGAGAAGATATCAGCTGAAGATGAAGGAGGCGAATATGAAATTGTTAACCTAGTTGATTTTGGCCCTGAAAGGAATGTCTACATAGGGAAAGCCTACCCTAAAACAATCAGAAAAGATATACTGAAGGGCCTGAAGAAAGATATTGTTGTGATAGCTTGGGGATATGAAGATCTAAAGACATTCGATACTTCTATAATGACTCATACTATCCCTCTGAAGCCCGAAGCTAAACCATTCCGACAGAAGCAATGCCCTATCAACGCCCTGATTGAGCCACTAATCCTTAAAGAAGTCCAGAAATTTCTCTCTACAAGGATTATATTCCCCATACGACATTCAACATGGGTGGCTAACTTAGTTCCAGTCTGTAAGAAAAACAGAGAGATCAGGCTATTTGTGGACTTCAGAAACCTGAATAGAGCTTCAGAAAAAGATAACTACCCACTTCCTTCACTGGATGAGGCTTTGCAGACTGTCAACGGATCTCAGATGATATCATTCTTGGATGGTTACTCTAGATACAACCAGGTAATGGTTAACTGTGAAGACAGAATGAAGACAACTTTCACTACAAAGTGGGGAACATTTGCATATAGAAGGATACCATTCTGTCTGATAAACGCGGGAGAAAATTTTCAGCGCGCCATGGACATGGCATTCAAAGATCTGATTCATCCTCAATAATCAATGTCTAGAGGGAACGAACGCCACTCAAAGGAGAGAATTGAGAATGAAGAGCTCTCATTATATGCTCAAAGGAGGATTACTATACAAGAAGAATTTTGAGGGAGTGTACCTACGATGCCTTGATCAGCAAGAGGATAAACATGTAATCTCTGAGTTTCATAGTTCTACAGAGTCATTGGCACACCAGATCCTCAGATCTGGTTATTACTGGCCTTGTGTATTCAAATATTCCCATCAGCATGTGAGAACATGTCACATATGTCAGATTTATGCATCAAAAGAATGCCATGTAGCCATGCCATTGTAGCATGTCTATGAGGTAAGACCATTTGCCCAATGGGCGTTGGATTTTATTGGGGTAATTAACCCAAACTCTTCTGTAGGGCACAAGTTTATTTTGACTGCTACTGATTACTACACAAGGTGGATAGAGGCTATACCCTACAAGAACAACACAACAGAGGTAGTGATCAAGTTCATCACTGAATGCATCACCACTAGGTTTGGGATACCCTTCGCTCTGGTATGTGACAATGGCTCTACCTTCTCTTCTGTTGAGTTCATTTCGTGGGCTTATGATCAAAAAATTATTTTAAAATATTCAAACTATTACCCACAAGGCAATGGAGCTGCAAAATCAACCAACAAGAATCTCTTAGGGGTAATTAAAAAATTGTTAGAAAACAACCCTAGGGATTGGCATACCCAGCTCAGATTCGCGCTATGGGAAGATAGGACTAGGATCAAGGTTGGTTTAAAAAATTCACCATTCAAGCTGGTATATGGCCAAGAGCCTGTGTTTCCCATCCATCTGCAAATACCTGTTGTTGAGTTCATGCAGAAATTCTACTCTAGTGACAATAGGATAGAAGTAAGATTAGTTGCTTTGTTGAAATTAGAAGAAAAGAGAGATGTCGCCTTGCAACAATTCTTTAGGCACCAGGCTGTTGTCAAACGTTGGTTTGACAAAAGATCCAAAATCAAAGCTTTTAGGATATTTGACCTTGTGTTGTTATGGGATAAAGCTAGTGAAAAGAAGGGAAGTCACCAGAAGTTTGATAAGCTCTGGTTGGGTCCCTATCAGATTGCTGAGATTCTAGGAGAAAATGCTTTCAGACTGAGTAGTTTAACTAGAGAACCTATTCCCTTTGTTGTTAATGGGTAGTTTCTTAAGCATTATTTTGAGTCGTAAAGCATGCTAATTTTGTTCTGCATGTAAATAGTCTGCTATTCTTTATGTAAATAATTTGTCTGCTTTCCTGTTTGTAAATAATTTTCTTTTCTGTTTGTAAATAGTTTTGGGTCTGTGTTTGCTTGTTCCTTTTTTTTTGTCCTCTTGTTTCCTTTGTTCTTTGGTGTCAGTCTTGTTTTGTTCTTGGGGGTTGGGTTGTTTATTTCCATCTTGAAATGGTGGGTTTTTATCTGATGCATACTTTGGTTGTTAGGAGAGAAGCGGTTTAGATATTTTTAGGTTTGTTGATTGGGTGATTTTGTCCTAAAATTTTGCTTTATGCCCATTGTCAATAAGAGTTGTGGAAGGTCTTGAAAATAAGGTGCAAAGTAAATAACCTTCATTAGCTCCTTTGAATCTGTCACAAATCGTTAAGATCATCTCCTTTTGTAATGGTATATTTGTCCTAGGGTGATAAAATTGTAAGATTTGAGTGAAAAATCTGATTTCCAGGTGATGTTATGAGGTCCATGGTAGTTTTCAACCCAGATCAGATATTAAACATCTAACATATTGAGAAAAATTCAATGAAATATCTGAAACTCCAAGAGAAAAGAAAAAAAAAAGAGAGAGAATTATCTAAAGAGAAAAGAAGACTCAATATGAATGGGTGATTCCAGTATCTCTACCGGGGCTATGGACACCTGACTGGCAGTAGAGCAATGTTGTGAGAAAACTAGAGGTATCTTCATCGGTGCTATGGACTCCTGACTAGCAACGGAGCAATGCCTAGGATACCATTGCACAAACAGCTAAAGGGAATCAACTCATGTAGCTCAAATCTTGCACATTGTTGTTTGAAAGATGAATAAAACTTTATAAAAGAGTGGTGCACAATCAAGCACACACATAGATTTAGGGATAGCCTTTGATTGATTTACATTTGAGATTCTAGCTCAGCCTTGGTTACTAAAACTGACGTAACTGGAGTTGTGATGTTCATAAACCAAGAGTTCTGGGTAGCTGAATCCTTCAGTTTTATTGAAAATGGTTAAACCATTCTCCCAGCCGAGTCGCCATTTGTTATTCCTTGCATAACCACCCCATTTTATTGTGGAACAAAATGGGTCCCCCTTTATTCTTTTCTTTTCCTTTGGCCTTTGTTTTTCTGCCTTAGGCATTTTTTTCTTTTGTTCTGTCAGAGTCGGGTCCAGATCCAAATCAGAACATTGAACTCTTCAAGGTTCCCAACCCATGTTCCATCCCAGACCCGACTCCGCCTTTTCCTTCGTTCCTTTTTGGTCGGTCGTTTTCCTTTTTGTCCTTTGCCTTAGGTGTTTTCTTTTCAGCCTTAGGCATTTTTCTTTTTGTTTTGGCGGGCCCGGAACCGGAACAGAAACTGAACTTGGAATTCCTTCCAAGTTCTACTTTCTTTTCCTTCCCCGGTCCCCGTTCTGCCTCTTTTGTTTTTCCCTCGCAAGTCTTTTCGTTCTGTTCCGGCGGACCCGGAACTAGAATTGGAACCGAACCCTGAAACATTCAAAAGTTTCAGGTTCGAGTTCCGTTCTGATCCCGGTTTCGCGTGTCTTGTTCTTTTGCTTCTTTTTCTTTATGTTTTGTCGGGGATGTTTTCCCTCCCCTTCCTCTTTCTCTTTCTTGTCCTTTCTTCATCTTTTTCGGTTGACGTCGGAGGCAAGTTCATAATGGAATCCGAACCTGAAACTTGAAAAGGTTTCCAATTCAGGTTTGGTTCCGGTCCCGGCTCCGCTGTGCCCATCTTGTTTTGCCCCAGTTTCTGATCACTTGGTCGGGTTTTTCCTTTGCGTTTTCTTTTGCGGTCGCGGAGCCGAGGTGGGGTCTAAGCTGGGAAATGATTGTCGTTCCCATGGCTTGTTCCCATCCCGACTCCGGTCCCGGTTTTGATTTCTTTTTCACCCCGGCCCCGCCAGTTTTAAGGGTGGGGGATGTTGTTTCTGGGTCGTATTTTGTCTCGATCTCGGTTCCGCTAGGATTCGTCCAATTTTTCCTCTCAGTCCTAGTTCAGTCTTGGTTCTTCCCCCACCAGTTTTGAAGGTAGGTGTTGTCTTGGTTCCACTTCCATCTCCACTGGAGTTGTGTTTCTTTTTGATAAAATTGAAGGCATGATAAATAATGATATATTTTATTTTCCTTTGAGAACTAATGGAGACATATGTTTTGTAGGATCGAGTTATTTATCTGAAGATATCTCTCGAGGAATTTTTTCCAAAGGATGTAAGTTCGGCATGATATCTGGCCGAAGAAATAAAGTCTTTCCGACTCGGAGAGTCTCGACAAGGCGAGGTGACTTCGGCGAGAGGTCTTGTTGACTCGATAGGGCCTCCCCGACATATTTTGTGCCCTCAGTGTAGCATCTTGAGCTCGGTGTAATGTCTCGCCAACCCCGATAGGGTTTTGCTGAAACAGAACGAGCTCGAGGAGAATGAAGGAGCTTGATATGATGTCCTGCCGACTAGTGATGGTCTTGCTGATCATTGTTAAACCTTTGGCGTAACTAATGGATCCCGCCGTGATGTCTCACCGACCCGATGGTGTCTCACCGATATATGATCCGGTGTCAACAACTGTTGATCGCCCAGGAATCCCACATGGAATATGTTCACCCAATCAGATAGAACTAAGGTTGAACCCTGGATAGTTTGACCGATCGGCTATAAACCAGAGGAAGGTCAACAGAATGCAATGGGTGTGGATCCGCTCTATGAAGGAGCCGATGGAGCAACTCGATGAGCACTGGTGTGGGGATCTAATGAAAAGTCTCGTGTTGCTTCCAGAAGATGGTCAATGCATAGAAAGATCTAGAGCAGGAAGAGGGCCGAAGGAATAAAGGAGGGCGAAACCATGAGTCATAGTGACAGTGGGTGTCTACTGACAGGGGTAGCTCAGCATTAATGGTGATATTTTAGGGCATTCAAAGCGGCTCTGCTGGAGTTCGAAGATGGACACGGAGGCCAGAAGTAAATGTGGCAGTTGCTAAAAGATCTAAAGGTTTCTCCTAGCGGCAATCCTTCACCAATATGGACTGTGGGGATGCACATTTAATGCAAAACCGACTTTATTCAAAATATCTGATAGCTGACCCTTCTGAAGGGAGATATTTTGTAAACCTAAAGCAGGGGACAACACATTCTTTTTGGTACACTCTATATATGGCATTCTTGCCTCTTTGTAAAAGGTTAGAAGTGAAAAAAGAAAAGTTAGCAGAAATAGAAAAGCAATAGAGTAGACAGTTCTAGATATAGATTTAGAAGAGTAGCGATTTTCTGAAGGATAGAGGAGATAGAGTTGCATCCTGTTTCTTAGTAAAAGGAGCTTCTTTTGTCTTCTTAGTTAGGAGTTAGACTCGGTATAGAAAGGAATGTATCTTTCTAGTTTTCTTAGTGTAGATGGAAATAATCTACAAACATGGATTTTCTGTACACTGGTGATTGTGCTAGATTTGTAAATATTGCTTATCTATTTCACAAATAGTAGGAGCAACCAGATTCGAATCTACTTCATATTGTGTTCCAGAATGGTATTTATCTTAAGTTAATCATTTTATTTGAGAAGCTTTCAAGGAATGAAGTGTTATTTTGTGTTTTAATTAAAATGGTAACTAGTAATTTGTTGTGGAAATCAACACTATGAATGAATGCAACTATGTGTTAATCACAAGTTAATTTTGTTCTTCAGTTTTAGTTTACAATTACTTGAAGGATAACAAGTCTGGTTAAGATAGGCGAATTATCATTCTTCTCAGTATCAAAGCCCTGATCTATCTTTTTTATGTTTCTTTAAAAACCCTGGTTAGAGTAGGTTTAAATTCATGCTTGATATTAAAACAATCTAGAAGCTCACACCAGCAGGCCCCTTGAACATTACTATTACATTGACCACTGAGGGACATCAACACAGTTGAGAACCAACTACAAAGACCTTGGGAGCTAAGATATCCATGTGTTGTCTTTGTCTTTCAGGAGAAAAAAATAGCAATATTCTATTTAACTATTGCTATGCCATTTCGACCGTCAATAGAAAGGTACCTTCTTTTATATAATTAAATATCAGTTATACCATTCACTAGAGCTTTCCATAGTTGTTGATAATACTTCTTCAATTTTGGGTTCGATTGATGGTTTCATGATTGTATGGACAATAAATGTGAAATCCTTTGAAGGATCTTGAGGGGATATAAGAGAAGCTACACTTGCCATTGCATTTGCATGCCGATTATCCTTTCATGGATGTTATCAATGGTAAATGATTCAAAATTCTCTAAAAAAATCATTGTGAGATCCTTGTATTTCGATAGTTTGTCATGCTTTGCTTGGTATGTCCCATTTATTTGCTTAATGAATAATTGTGAATCACTCAATATCTTAATATTTTGAACTCCTAAAGATAAAATAGTGTGCGAACCAACAATTAATGCTTCACCTTTCGCCATGTTGTTGGTGCATAGGAAGTTTAAGCAATAGGATAAGGGAATAGGCTTCCTTGCGAGTGAGACTGTTATAACCCTGGCACTAGAGCCTGTTCTACACTTAGATCCGTCAAAGTATAATTCCCATACATATTCATCTTTTTGAATAGTCCACACATTCTCATCAGGGAACATTTCTAGATTAGGTAATGACAGGGGTGAGGGAGTGTCCGCTAAGTGGTCAGTTAAGGCTTGCCTTTTAATTTATTTTTTTGAAACAAACTTAAGGTCAAACTCTATTAACAACATAACCCATTTGCTATGTATCCTGATAAATCTATTTTACTAAAAAGATGTTTTAGAGGATTGAATTTTGTCATCACATGTATTTCAGCATTCAGTAAGTAATGTCTCAGTTTACTTATAGTGAATACAAGAGCCAAACATTGTTTTTATATCATTGTGTATCATTTCTCATAATCAATCAAAGTTCGACTAATGTAATAAATAGGATCCTCTTTGTTTTTTTCATCTTGTTGAGCCAAAAATGGTACGAGAGCTTGGGTTGATGCTGCTATGTAAAGGATGAATAGTTTGTTTTGCATAGTAGGGTGTAAAATAGGTGGAGTGGTAAGATAATCCTTCAAACTCTCAAAAGCCTATTTACAATCCTCATTCCAATCAAAGTGCACATATTTCTTAAGGAGATGTGTAGATGGAAATTTTTGATCCGCTAACGATGCTACAAAATGATGGATAGCTTGAATTCTTCCTTGTAAGGTGCACAATTGAGAGATGTTTCTAGGAGGTGGCATGTTAATTATACCATCAATTTTCTTCATGTCCACCTCAATGCCTCTATGAGATATGATAAATCCTAAAAAATTTCCACTATCTACACCAAAGACACACTTTTTCAGGTTTAATCTCATGTTGTATTTTTACATTCACTCAAAGATCTTCTGGAGGATATTCACATTGTCTTGTCTAGTTAAAGATTTGGCTAGAATATCATCAACACAATCTTCCAAAATCTTATGTATGTAATCATGAAATATTAATGTCATAGCTCGTTGATATGTTGCTCCCGCATTCTTCAATCCAAAAGGCATCATGACCCGACAAAATGTTCCCCAAATAGTTATAAATTTTGTTTTGTATTGATCTTGAGGGTTGATAAAGATTTGATTGTACCTAGAGAATCCATCCATGAATGATGACAAAGCATGTCCCGCATTCAAATATATTATCATGTCAATATTAGGAAGGGGAAATTCATCCTTTAAAGATGCTTTATTCAAATCATGAAAATCCATACACATCCTAATACAATTGTCATATTTTACAACTATGACAGTGTTTGGGATCCAAGGAGAATAATCTATAGGTCTTATAAAACCAGCCTCAAGGAATTTTTCAATTTCTCCCATAACTAGCAAGGTTATCAGATTAGGATTCATCTTTTGTATCTTTTGTCTAACCAGTTTAGCATTTTTAGGAAGGACTAAGTTGTGGGTCACTATCTTAGCATCGATTCCTAGCATATCCAAATAATTCCAAGGAAAAAGTTCAAGAAAGTCATGGAGTAAAATAGTGTGATCTTCTTGTTCTTCATAATCAAGGAACTTTCCTATCTTAATTACTTTCTCCTTATCATTGATATCCATTGGTATGTCAATTGTATCTCCTAGAGGAAGTGCACTTGGTTTTGGAAATTCAGGGTTGCATTCTTCTTTACTCATGTCCATCTCAATACTTTCCTTTTCTCCATCATTTTGTTTGGTACTAATCATAGCACATGTAACCCGTTTCTTTTGAGGAGTAGATGGTTTATCGTGGACTCCTAACATTTGTTTCAAGGCTTCATCATCTTCAAATTATTCCCATGATGGTTCAAAATTCATATCAAGAAATTTAGGATGCTTCAAGTTGAGATTGATTTTAGGTTTACACATAATGGTGTTGATGTTTAATGAAGGTCTTTTGTTTGCTTGCATTATCTTAGGATAGTATCCCAAACCACTTTTTATTTCTTGTGTGTTAGGTTCCATAGGAACATAGATGCTTTGTTCTTTATTTCCACATCCTTTTCCATTATAGCCCAATTGCTTCATAAGTTCATAACCTCTCCCATAAATCCTTTACATTTCTTTCAGGTTTGGTGGTTGTTGATAATCTATCTCATTGAAGTTTGTTGTGTAGCTTGTGTCTTCTTCAAGGGTAGATGAGGTAGATGCTTGTGAATTTTCTTCTGAGTTTTGTGTTGACATAACCATTGGTTTCTTTTTTCTTCATCTTCTTTTCTTGTGATTATGTATTCTCCCATAAATGAAGGTGTGAACTCTAAGGAACCCCAATCATCTTCCAATAGCTTCGACACTATTTTTCATTTATTGTTGCTCTTCTTCCATAGGTTCTATGTGTGATGTTTTAATCAATGTGTTTATAGGACTTGCCATTCCTTTTTCAACTTGTAAACAACTTTCAAGCTCAGGGTCTTTTTCAATTTTATATACCTTATTATTGTAGATATACTTCATTATACGATGAAGGGTTGAAGGAATTGCATGCATTTCATGAATCCACGGTCACCCTAAAAGAAGATTATATGAAATATTACCGGGAATTACATGAATAAGGATCTACAAGGTATCCTTTCCAATTGTAATAGGTAAAATAATCACACCTAATGGTTGTTTTCCTATGTTATCGAATCCACGAAGCGACTAGGAATAAAGTTGAATTTTTTATTTATTCACACCAAGTTTATCCAAAAGTGTGACACTACATACATTAAGAGAAGAACCATTGTCAACAAGGGTTCTTTTTATTCCTAATCTATTGTAGATGGCTATTATCATGAAGGCATCATTTTTCTTTCTTAATTCCAAAGGAGGTAACTCATGTTGATGGAAGGTAATGCCTACATTAACTGTATTCATTCCTTGTATTAGAGCTGCCACATTGTTTGCATTTGTACCACAGGGAAACACTATTTGTTGTAAAGTTGTTTGAAGCATAGTGTGATAATTAGGTGAATTCTGAATTAGGTCTCATAGAGATATGTTTGCAAGAGTATTTTTTAGTTGTTCAAAAATATTATGTACTCCTTCCCATTATGCAAAGTTAAACGAGGATTGCTAGGAAAAATGGGATTAGGAAAAGGTAAAGTTGTCGGAGTTGGTTATTTTGGTTGTGGATTGTTTTGAGTGTTGTATGTATGAGAAATGGTATTATTACTTGATTTATGCAAAACATTGTTCTTAGGTGGGTAAAGAGTAAATTTAGGGTTGTTTTTAGGTTGAGGTTTGTGTGAAGGTGGGTAAAGGATAAGTTGAGGTTGAATCATGTAAAATTCTCTTAGTTTTGGTTTATCATAACAAGCTTTATTGGATGAACCTTGTGAGATGAATTCCTCAAGGGATTCATCTAACATGTCAAAGTCATCACTACTAAAAGGCTCAAGGGTTAGGTTAACTTTGAAAAAGAGATTTGACATAGTCAAATAACTATACTTTGTCCAAGTGGTTCATCAATTCATAGGTGTTTTGATTTTTGTTTTGTAATGAATTACAAATGTAATGTAATCTAATTGAATTATGAACTAATGTTGAAAGTGAAAAGAACAAGAATCTAATTCTATCCACAATTGCAATGAATGTAGATTATGCTAGTTCTAATGATTTAAATGTAATAGAAGCTATGCAAACTGAAACAAAAATATTTTAACAACTAGAAGCACAAAAAAAAGGTTTTAAATTCTATAAAATGCAATGCAAAATCTACACTAGGACTGATTCACCCAGAGGGGTGTATGAGTCCTAGTGAGGAATTTTTTCAAAATTTTCAAAAATTTTCAATTGATTTTGATGCTTTTTATGTTGTATATGATATGTGACATAAGTGCAAACGCATATTTTGTATGATTTGAGATGATTTGAGATGAAAATATGTAAGCTATATGCACTTTCACTAATGCAAAATTAGAAACACTAGAATGCCAATTAACTAATGCAAACCCTAATTTAATGTTAATGAAAGAAAGATCTAGGATGATGATGCACTCCAAATCATAATTATGATGTTCTAAATGCAGGTTCACCAAAATGAAGGGGGTAAATGATTTCTTCTATGCTTGGGAGATAGAATAACAATCTTCACACTCTCTCATTCAAGGATAACCCTAGAGATCTCAACGCTTGAAGGAGAAAGAGATCTTGTAATAGGGTTGTCCTAGGGACTGATTATAAACTAATGAGAGGTTCACCACCAAGCTAGGGCTTGGAAAGAAAAATGCAATGTAAATCAAAATGTTTAACCCTAATATGATGCAATCTTTAACTAGATGACCTGAAAATGCATGTAAAACAGAACATAAAGGTGAGATCTCAGAAGTATGCACCTAGAAACCTGAAGAAGGTAGGAATAAGCTCTGAAACACTAAAAATCCTAAAATTTTGGCCTATTGGGACTCATATGCTAGTCTAGGCGAATCAGTCCCATATCTGGGTTTCTACACAAGAACATGTTTCTAGAAAAAGGGTATCTGAATCTACAAAAATATTGAAAAACACTTGTAGTGGGACTCATACGCCACTTCTAGCATATCAGTATCATTCTTCATTTTTGGGAATTTGAAGTTTAGATCTGTGCTCCAATCTCTTTCCTCCCTTCCAAACTGATTTTTGGATTTGAATCTGTGAAAAGACCTGCAAAACATAATATAGACTTGATTTTCTTATGGGGGTTTGCCTTGGTCAAATACCTAGTTTGGTAATTAAACCTTGATAGAAACAATGAAATATGCATGTAAATAGGAATGTAAACCCTAACCTTGAGTTTGTCTAAGATTATGAAATCTAAAGTGCAATGCAACCATATTCTAATGTGCAAGAATGAGATGCATGAAGAATAACGAATAACTCATTTTGAGAGACCTCTAATCACCCAAATGAGCACTAATAATGTTGGTACTGTTATCACGAAATTGCACCTCGTTGAACGATGTTCAACACCTTAGTGTAACATTGGAAGACCTCTAAAGATGTGGGTTTCTTATAAGCAGAGGTCAACCTCTGGAGAAGGTCGGCTTCCTTTGGTGTCACCTAAACTAATGATTCTATAAAGGGAAAGGGAGAAGGATTGCATACAAATGAAACTAAACTAAGGTGATACACCGAGTTAATAAGAAATCAGGAAATGAAAACAAGATGCAAACACACTAGGAAAACTTAGACTGCAGCTATTTTACTTATTCGACATAACCCCATTAGACTTATGCATCACTCTTGACAGGTTTGATCTACATACATATCTCAAGAAGGAAGGAACAAACTTCATAGCTTTGTGGTATGAATACAGATTTAGGAAACACTGTTAAAGAAATACATACATAAGCTAACATAAAAAATGAGAGTGGTAAGAGCATTACAAGGTTTGTTTTGCATTCCAGTTTCAGTTGAGTTACAAGGAGAAAGGATTCATAGAAATCACTAACTCTCCCGAGTGTGTATTCAGAACTGTTTACAAAAAGGCAAAAAATGCCTTAAATATCAAAGTGTGTCGGCCCCTTAGGGCTTACAAAATATCAGGGCTAAAAAAAACTGCCCCTTAGATTTTTATTGAATTTCAAGCTGCACCCTGCGTGTCCATGTTGGTGTCCAAGATTTACTTCAAGGGACTCCCTTCTTGAACATTTTGCAACCACCGCAATTCACTTTTGTTCCTCGTGTCGATCTTCGAACCTCCCTGTCGAGCGCCTCAAATGCTTTTGAGCTCAGAACAGATACACGTTGCTTTTAATTCCGTTGATGTCCTTCAGACTGCCACGGCTCTCTTTCAGATCCCTCTGGTCGGTCGAGTGAACTCCACGCAGACTCTTCGGGCGGTCAAAACTCCTTTGATCAGAATCGCATCTCGGCGAGACACTGGAAGTGTCTCACCGATGCGATTATGTGTCTTTGCAGCTATCGGCATATCATAGAACAGTGGGTGAGAGCTCATAATGAGCCACCAAAGTTATATCAAGTCAGCTTTGTCATCGCCTAGAACATCGGCAAGACACTACCGAGTCGGCAGGACCACATGGCGAGCTCATTTCATTTACCCCGAGCTCACTCTTCTCCTCCGGCTCGAGCTCCTTCGGCTTTCGGTGAGACCTTACCGAGTCGGCAAGACCTCATCCCGATGGCTTCAACTCATGGCGATGAGTTACTTTCTCTTCGGTCGAGGAGACATCGCCGGTCGCTGAGACTTCATAGCGAACTCCTCCTGTTTGCCCGAGCTCTCCTCTATTCGCTGAGACTTTGGCCTGTCGGCCAGACATCATGCCGAATTTCCTTCCCTTTGGCGAACTCCTTTCGTTTTGGGAGGCTTCACTGGTCGGTGAGACCCTTGCCGATGACGCTTCCTATGTCGCCAAGACCCACCAGTGTCGCCGAGACCTCTTGGCGAGCTCCCTCTCTTCCGCCGAGATCTCCTTGTCTTTCGCTGTGACTCTCACCGGTCGGGAAGACATCTCCCCGAGCTCCTTTATCTTCGGCGAGACCACCGGCCTTCGACAAGACCTTGTGCCGAGCTTCAAATCTTTTGGCGAGCCCATCTTGTTATCGGCAAGACCCTTTGGTATCGGCGAGACATCTCGCTGATCTTCATTCCTTATACCGAAGCCACGCCCCTTCGGTGAGACTTCAGTTGGTCGCCAGGACCTTTTGGCGAATGCTTTGCCTTTCAGCGAGTTCCTTTTCTTGTCGGGGAGACAACCTTACTTTGGCAAGACCTCTTGCCGAAGTCCTTTTCTCAGCGAGGCCTTTTTGTCATCGGCGAGACTCCCGCTGAAGGCAAACATATCGAGGCCCTTTACTCAGTTGGCGAGACTAAACATCTTCACCGAGACATTATGGCGAAGGCATCTCCTCTTGGCGATCTATTTGTTGTCGGCGAGACGTCACCGGTCTGCCGAGACCTCTTGTCGAAATACATCTCCTGCCGAAACCTTATTGTTGGTTCGGAAGACTTCACTGGTTGCTGAGACTCACGCCGAACTCTTCATTCTGCCCGAGCTTCAAATCTTTTGTTTTGCTGAAACTCCCGCCGGTCGGGAAGACATCATAGCGAGCCTTTTGTTACACTGAAGGCTCCCCTTATCCTTCTTGTCGGGAAGACATTAAGCCTTCGCCAGGACTTCATGGCGACTTCAAAGACCTACCCCGATGCGTCCAACTGTCGCCAAGAGTTGTACCGAAGACATCAACACCATCGACCAGACATTCCATCCTCGCTAAGACTTCTCTCCGAGACTCTTTGTTACCCCAAACGAATGCAGTCGGTGTGACTTCGCCTCTTCGCTGGGACCTTTCACCGAGCGCTATAGGTTACCCCGAAACCTGCTTACATACACCGAAGGGATCCTGCTTTGCTTTGTCGGTGAGACCCGATACATTCGCCAAGACTTCTCTCCAATGAAAAGAGCTTCCGCCAAAATGAATATCCTTTTGTCGCCGGGACAATGACCGATGTCTTTCCGATAGGGACCTGTAGGTGAATCCCACTCGCCGTGACATTCCTGGGGTCTTGGCGACTCTCTCCTTAGAAGATTTTCATGTCGAACCAGAACAAGGAGGCTTCTTCACTGAGTTCCCTGTGACCTAGCATCAGATTCATGACTTTTTCCTAGGTTGAATGCTCCATTTGGCCTTCTCGAACCTGTTAAACACAATTTTCCTTGCCTGATTGAGCCCGAGGGTGAAAATTAGGTAACAAGTGTTATGCTTTTATACCGGTTTAGCATGTCGGTGTTTCAGTCTGGATTTCACCTCAAAGAAAGATATCTCTACAAGACTTTGTACATAGGCTTGTGACTACAATATGCATCTTACACCAAAGTTTTGTGATGTTATTTGAATGCATTCAAAAGATATAAATGACAAGGTTCTGCTCTGAAGTCTACAGTGAGTTTTTGCACAGTACATTGATGTGGGAGATTCTGCATTTTCTTAGGATTAATTATTTTGTTTTGCAGTGTTGAAGCTATGTTTCTCAATGTCATCTAAAGAATAATTCGATGAGTTAAAAAAAAATTATGTTACACGTTTGATGAAATGCTTGCATGTTTGTAGTTTTGATGTTTTAGGTCTAACTCTAGCTGAACTAATTATGAATTGGAGTTAAGGAGTCTAAATTTATGCTACAAATTTTTTATGTGGATCTATCATAGGTCCATGCCAACTAATATCATGTGAAGATGAATTTTTTTTTGAGGTTAAGGTCAATAGACTTAGTTTTGATTTGAAATAAGGTTTCTCCAATTAGGCCGACCTAATTGATGTACTTGATTATATATGGTATATATATGTGAACTCTTTTGAGATTGAAGATATGGAAGAGAACAAGAGAAGATAGAGCAAAGAGTGTGTATAGAGAGGAGGACTGAGATGTTGATGTGTGAAATTGTATTATATACACTTGTAGAGAAGTGTTTCAGATATTGTGCTTCACCAGAACCGAACTCCATCACAAGGAAGGTGCATTCCATCTCAATTCATCTCTTGGCAATGAGCCATACTCTATTTTGTAAACTATTTCAGGTAGTGAGCCATTAAGGACAATGTGTCTTGGGAGTGAGCCCTTGTAATATTCTATATTTAGATATATTATATTGTGAGCTAATCCTCACTGTGGTTTTTCCCATTTTGGGTTTTCCACATAAAAAATTTGGTGTTGATGTGTCTTATGGTCTTTTTAATGTCTTCATTCTTGCTTACAGTCAAATATGCTTTAATAATTGGACGGTTTATAGCTGAATGGTTTAATGGAATAGTGATTCACCCCCCTCTCAATATTCTAGGTGTTTGATAGATCTAATAAAAACACATTGGATGTATGTTAATTAAATTCAATGATGATCTAATTTCCTAACCAAAAGACTTAATCAAATACAATGCACAAATACACAACACAATAAGGCACACGTATATATAATTCCTAATTAAAGAAATTAATCATACACTTGTTTACATCATAACACAAAATGCAGAGATAATGTGTTAATGAAGCAATGTCATAGCATAATGAACCACGATCCCTGAGGGATGAGTTTCATGTGTATGACACATAGAAACTATGCATAGTAGTAGTAAAGATGCATCACATTGATAGGTTATTTTAGAGCCATTCCATCCATAGTCAACAATCCATAAGAACTAGAACCATACACAAAGATGATTATGTAAGGGCCTAACCAATTAGAGCTAAACTTCCCCTTTTGATTAGGTGACACATTTACATTCCTCTTATTATCATAGATAACCAAGTCACCTACCTTGAAAGTTTGAGAAAGAACACCTTGACTATGATTTTTAGAAACAGATCGTTGATAAGCTTGGAGATGTTTGAGGGCCTGCAATGGGCGTTCATCGAGAAACTCAAGCTCATATAAACAATCAACAAGGTAAGTGTCATCATCAATCAACCCTTTAAGGGAAACTCACAAAGATGGAATTTCCAACTCTAAAGGCATGATAGCTTCAAAACCATACATGAGGTTGTACTATTATTCATACAAACACTCATGCGATTAGCCCACAAGGCGTATGTTAATTGAGTATGCCAATCTTTACCATGTTTATTTACTATTTTTCAAAAGAATCAGCTCAATATTTTTATTAGATGCTTTAGCTTGGCCATTAGATTGAGTATAGTATGTTGTAGAAAAACAATCTTGAATATGGAACTTTTCTAAGAATCGCTTCACCTCTTTGTTGTTAAATGAAGTACCATTATCAAAAACAAGGGTGGAAGGCAATCTAAAATGCACAATGATGTTGTTTAGAAGAAATCTATAGATTGCTTCAAAGTTCATGGATCAAAGTGGAACGACATCAACCCATTTCATAAAGTAATTAGTAGTGGTAATGATGAAGGTATGTCCTTTAGAAGGAGGAGATATTTTTCCAATAATATCTAATCCCCATTTCACAAATGGCTAAGGAGAGGTTTGATTTTGAAGTTCTTGAGTAGGAGCTCGAATGAGATTACCATGTTGTTGACACTGCAAACACTTCTTAACAAAGGAAAAGGAGTCCTGCTCCATTGTTTTCCAAAAGCATCCCATATGAATTAGTTTACGCACTAGGGATTTTCCACCAAAATTTCCACCGCCAAAGCTTGAATGGGATTCTTGAAGGGCAAGGGGTATTTTTGCCTTAGTAAGACACCGAAGGAGAAAACCATAAGATCTTTGATAGAGAATGTCAAATAGTATAATATATCAAACTAAAAGTTTTATTATCCAAGTGTGAGTGTTTTTAGTCACATCATTAGGAAGATTTCCAGTCTTCAGATAATTATAAATGATACCATTCCCCTAAGTCTACTTGAGCACACTCTAAAACATTGGGTTCAGGTTGATTTGAGACAATAGGAGAGAGGAGGATGTCAACCATAAATTGGTATTCTTCTATGCCATCATATGAAGACACAAGGGAGATTGTACTTTCCATTGCATCTATGTATCGATTTTCTCTCCTAGGAACACTATCTATTGTGAAAGAAGAGAAATGATCAAGAAAGGATAAGGATAAATCCCAATACTGAGATAACTTATTCTAATTATCCTAATATGCTCCTATAATTTAATTTACAATAAGTTCAAATTCACCATGGATGTGAAGATGTTTAATGTTTAAAGCCATTACAGCACACAAGTCAACAATAAGGGCTTCATACTTAGTGGTATTGTTAGTGCAATGAAATTTCAATTGAAAGGATAGGGGAATTGGCTTGCCTTCAGGTGAGAATAAAACTACACTTGCCTAGGAGCCAACTTGACATCTCGATCCATCAAAGTACATCTCTCATATGGGTTTGTGATCTACAGCAAAAAAAAATTCATCTGGAAATAGATCTAGATTAGGGAAGGAATGAGATGAGGGAGCTTTTGCCAATTGATCAAAAACAACTTAACCTTTGATTAATTTTTGAGTTACAAACTTGATGTTCAACTCAGAGAGCAACATTACCCATTTCACCAACTTTCTCTTAAGGTCTATTCTATTAAACAGGTGCTTGAGAATATCACTTTTCACAATGGCATGGGTTTCAACATGAAGAAGATAATGTTGTGACTTTTGTGTTGTAAAAACGATATCAAGGAATTGCTTCTCCATGGAATAATAACGAGTTTCATAATAGACTATAATATGGCTGATGTAATAGACCACTCCTTTACCATCATTATCATGTTGAGCCAACAAAGTTGCTAAGATGAGGTGATGCAAAGATATAAATAAAAAAGGGTCCATCCTGCACATCTGACATTAAGATATGAGGATTGGCTAAATAACTCTTGATTGACTCAAAATATTTTTCACACTCATCATCCGATCGAAAGAGGGCATCTTTCTTCAACAAACATGTGAAGGGAAGAGTACAATCAACCAACTAAGACATGAATCTATGAATTGTTTGAATCTTCCTCTAAAAACCATGTAGCTGAGAGATGTTTTTAGGAGAATCCATGTTAAAAATCACATCAATCTTATTTGTATCAACTTCAATTCCATGGTGAGAAATGATAAATCCTAAAAGCTTTTCACCATCGATGCCAAAGACACACTTAAGATAATTAAGTCACATCTTATAGAGTTGAAGCCTTTCAAAGATAACATGAATATTTTCAACATCATCTTGATGAGTCTTAGACTTAGCCAAGATATCATCAATGTAATATTCTAATTTTTTTTTAATGAAATCATGAAAGATAAGAGTCAAATCACCCATTTGTAAGTTGCTCTCACATTCTTTAACCCAAATGGCATGAGTACGTAGAAAAAGGTACCCCAATGGGTAGTGAAGGTTGTCTTGTACTGATCCTCTTGGTTAATACAAATTTGATTATAGCTCGAGAAGCCATCCATGAAGGATAATAAGGCATGGCCTATGATCGAGTCTATAGTCATATCAATATTAGGCAACAAAAAATCATCCTTAAGAGAAGCCTTTTGAGATCCCAAAAATTAATGCAAATATGAATACGGTCATCAGGCTTATTGATAATAATGATATTTGATATCCAAGGCAAATAGTAAATAGGATGGATAAAACTTTATTTTAAAAGCTTCTCTATCTTAGTCTTGACTAGTAAGGCAACCTTCAGATTCATATTTCAGATCTTTTATTTAACATGCTCAGCATCGGGACATAGAACAATATTGTGAACCACCACAAACTCATGAATATCGAGCATGTCCTCATATGACCAAGCAAAAATATCAAGATGAGAATGTAAGAAATCAGTGTTGTTTAGACTCTTCTAAGGAAAGACACTTTCCATTTTTAATCACCTTTTCAGAAGACTTAGGATCCATGAAAACATCAACATTATCCCCTTTGAGGAGAGTGTTACAGTCTTTAGGATGGGAAATAGGAATGCCATCATCCACATTAGACAAATGAGCCTTCTCATCAATGCTCATAATGGATTATTTGAAGTATTTCCCCAAGCGATATGGGAATCATCATATATTGTGATAAAAAGGTAGATGAGATTAGACACCTAAGAATTATTTCAGTGCTTCCTCGAAGAGAAAAAATCTAGAGGAAATTTGGTAGAGTTTACTTTACTTTCAATCAACTCGGGCTGAATTAGTTCAAGAGAATAAGGTTCAACGGAAATCATATTGACATTCAACCATGATTTCCATTTAGATTGTGTGTGAGAGTATCCAAGCACCATGTTATGTTTATGAGGGTTACATTCTATAGGGACTTGAATACCTTTCTCATTACACCTACAACCTTTCCATCTATAACCATATTTAGAAAAAGGTTGAAACCAAGACTGTAACGTGTTTGTAACTCCTAAGAAGGGGGGGGATCTATGTAGAGATCATCATTCCAACAATAGAGATCATACTCCTCTACGAGGTCGCAATCATCCTTCTTGAAGAGAATGCAAACATTAGCCTCTCTAACAAAATTTTGATCATTTTCCTTAGCAAGGTTACAATCATACTCCTTAGTAGGAGCATGATCATTTTCCTCAATGGGAGGACAATCAACTTTATTGATAGAGGTGTATGAGATAGTAGGAATGTCAAGATGGGTAGAATCAACTCTATACTCTTCGATGAAAGATTCAGTAAATTCCAAGGATCCCCAATCATCACTAATACATGCATTTGATTTAGAAGAAGTAGAAGGGGTAGACTTAGGATTCTTTGCTTCAGGAAAATCTTCTCTAGGGACATCCGTCTTAAGAGCAACCTTCAAGGCAAGCACTACCAAAGAGGATGTCAACACATTAGAAGATAACAAAGGAATGAAATTTTAAGAGTAGAATCAACCAAGGCCTAACCAGTAATTTTTATTTCATAAAGGTGTATAGTATCAAGATCATCCTTGATTGTAATTAATTCGTCATTAGTAACAAATTTTATACAATGATGCAAAGTAGAAGTTATAGCCCCCAGTGAATCCAAGATCTTCCCAAGAGAATGTTATAAGGTAAAGGACCTGACATAACATAGACCAAGGTGGGTACGATAACAGGTCCCAAACTCAAAGGCAATATTATCATGCCTAGGTCTTGTTGAATAGCATTACCAAATCCAAAAATGTACAAGGAAGAAGTAGAAAGAGAAGAAGAATTGATTTTAATATTAGGTAACAAGTCAATGCTACATATGTTGAGAGCTAAACCAATGTCAAGGAGAGCACACCTAATACCAATATTATTAATGTTAACTAAAATCATTAGAGGATTTTCTTGCTTCTATACTTTCGGAGGTGGGAGTTCCTGTGGATAGAACATAATATTCAGTGAATCCGCATAAATATGAGCCATCATTGCATTAACATCTATCAACCTAGCGAAATAAGTCAAGAGGATCTTTTGCAAAGCTTCTTGAATCATACCTTGATAAAGCAGAGCAGAATAAAGAAAATCCCATATTGAGATCTTGGCAGGAGTAGTGTGAAGTTGCTTGACAAGATCATAATCACTAGGTGCTTTAGTTACAGGTTTAGGTTCTATAGGAAGACTTGGTTGAGAAGGTGGTAAAGAATTAGGTTGATTCAAATTTTGTTGATTCTTTCTAGTTTTGTAAGTATGAGCTACAACTTTATAAGAGGAAGTTGTAGATTACAAGAATCTTGTGTAAAGGTCCAATGATCCAATAGTGACCAAAACACCACGAATAGAATGAATTCATTTAGGAGGACTAGTTGGAGTCACGTAAATGATGGGTCTCTTAGGCCTTTGAGGAGCTACAAAGACTACAACTACATTTACGGACTCTTCGACCTGCAAAGATGAAGTAGATGGTTGTGAGGAAGAAGTTTTCTCAGGAGATCTACAAATAGAAGGAGATGCATCTAAGAAATCATCTATGGCATCATCCAACATATCAAAATTATCCTTAGAAAAATCATTATCAAAAGCATTAAAGTTTTGAATAAAAAGATCCAACATGATTTGATTCACATCGGGTTCACCAAAAATATGGAGGGGATTCACTACTCCCAAGTCTCAAGACAAACAAGGTCTAAAGGGAGCAAATATACCTCGAGGTTCAAGATGAAAGAGATTGTAAAAACATAATAAAAGTAAATACTAAGCTAGGAAGAGGAAACTGCAACTTAACAAAAAATGATAATAGATTACAAAAAACTAATTGCAGAAGCAGAAAGAGAGCTTACAGAATCTACCCTGAGAAGGATAGAGTCACGGCCAATGGACGCCAACACATTTCATTGACATTTGTTCCCCACACAAGCATCCAACTCACAACTTTACAAGAAATGAGGTGGAAAACTACTAATTCTTCATCATTGTCCCTTATGGAGTTGAAATTGTGAAATTTGATAGAGCGCCTATGTCAAACTAGAAAATGTCAAATGCACATAAAGCCTATAAAAATCACTTAAAACAAACTTACAAAGATGAAAATTAGATACATACATGGTCCCGCCAAGTGTGCCAAAATATAGAATAAAACATAATAGAACAATGCATAGATAAGTATTTTATTTAACATCTAGCTACACCTCCAGTTGAGCTAATAAATGCATTGAAATAGTGAAAAGAAAAAAATATCCTTAACAAAAGCCTTGATGCTTATGGGATGTGTTCAAGATAGTTGGTGTTGTTGAGAGTTGATGTATTTGTTCATTCAAACAGCATGACCTTGTGTTGCATCCAATTTCAACTCTTAAATTGACTTGAGGAATGGTAAATTTGTAGATTTGGGATAAGGATGATGGATGGATAGGATTTAATCTTGTGTAGTGGATGGAGGGGGTTAACCCATTTGCAAGAGAGGATGAAAAACCTACAAGTGGAATCTTCTAACCGGTGCACATGATAGGGTAAAAGTGAAAAAAGATGGAGGGTGAGGATTCACAAAAATTCTTTTTGGAGCCTTGTGCAAGATTGACTTTGTTTACTTTAAAAAAAAGTGGTAGAAGAATGTATAAATAATTAGTTAGTTAATTAAACATTATTTATTTATTCAACTAATGATGAGGGGGATTTTGAATGAATTAAATAAATATTATGTATTTATTTAATTTATGGAGGAATGTTGAGGGAATGATTGTTTTAATTAAATAAATTAGATTTATTTAATTAAAACTGAAATTTTAGAAAAAGAGTTCAATTGATTAAATTAATTAAATAAATAAACATAATTTATTTAATTAATGTCAAAAGAAATGTTAAATTATATATTAAATAATCAAAATTTATTTATTTAATATTAGAAATATATGAAAAAAAATAAAATTACACAAAAACTAAAATACAACTACACTTATATTTATTTTTATGATAGAATAAAATGAATGCCATGCAGGATACAAATGCAAATTCTTATGTTACCATTCTTTAAATGGTTGTTGACTAATGTAAGTAATTAATTTCCATGCTTTCGATAAGATAATAACACTTTTAATAAGTAAAAAAACAAGAAAACAATTTTACAACTTTCACTATACAAACAAACAAATCCAAGAGTTTCTAGTTTTCAATCTTTCCCAATTGGTAAACTTACATAATTATGTCGATTCAACATTTGGAGATGTGATGCAAATTCTAATTTAAATAATTGGGTGTACTTTATCATTTTTTCGCTTTTCATGTGTAATAATAGGGAATGTGAATTTAAAAGTCTAGATGGTGTTTTTGCAATGTAGCTAAGATGTAATTTAAATTACACAAAACAATGTTTCCCATCATACAAACATTAATTTAAAAACATATAAATGGCCTATCATATATGCTAGTCCAATCTCGAGAAAGTGTCGTAAAAATCTGAAAAAAATGGGCAAGGTGTTGGTTTGGCAGTCTTAGCATGGTAAAATTTAGAATAAAAGTATGTTCAAAGGGTATGGAATGAATATACCCTAAAAATTCAAACTTTCACATGTATTAAATCACACAAATTGTTGTTATGAAAAAGTTTTCAAGATTGTCCACACGATTTAAAATATAAAATATCCAAAGATGAAAGGAATTAAAGGAATCATGAATGAAGTTTTCAAAGATTATTGTACTATTATTTTTAATTTTAAATATCTTATTTTAAATGAAAACAAGGTTTAAACTTGTTTGAATAAGCTCTAGGATTGAGAGAGATTTAAGTGTAAGAGATGAAGAGTAGACTCTTGTAATTAATAATTTGAAATAGGAGAATTTAGGATAGGGAATCCTCACAATGATCACAAGATTCAAGACAACAAGTATAGTGAAGGAACACAAATAGTAGGGATAAAACATACTATGACTAGAAAACTAAACAAAAGATAATCTAAAAAAGTGTAAATACACAAGCTACTCTAAACAAACACAAATAGACACTAAATAAATCGAGACTTACAAATTCAAGTTGAAACAAAATCAAACAATGCATTCCTAACATGAAACAAGGTTGAGAGTGTGGCTTGTCCTCAATAGATCACCATTCTACCAATGTGCAAGCAAAGTGTCCAATATTGCTCTAGGTACATTTGGAAGCTAGAATAAGAATATATATAGGCAAGATAAAGGCCTACAAGATTTACGATGAACTAATTTATTAAGGATGGTTGAGAGAGCTAAATGAAGACAAAAAAAACCTATATCAAGACCAAGGGTTGATGAACACATATTTTTTAGAACTTAAGAGGTCATAAAAGCGTTACACATTCAAGAATATCAAAGAAAAATGGATTTTGGTGTTTTATATTCCAAGTTTTCAAGAATTGTGCAATCTTATTGATTGATAGTCATGCAATTTTGAAACCATCGTAATCATCATGAGACCATTAAGATGAAAAAGTGACGTTTGTGGTATTTTCACAACCACCATTGGTGAAGTAGTTGTTTTTCCCAAATATGCAAAACCACAAAATTTAAAGCTGCCAAAAATGGGGGAAGGGACCCTAAAGGAAAAGAAGGCACAAAGGCATGCTAGAGAAGACTAGACAAAAGATTAAAGAGAAAATTGACTAAAGTAAATGGATGCTTTCTTATCATGTATGATATATAAGCAATTTTAAGGTGGTATATCATCATAGAACTTAAATATATGCTCATGAAAAATTAGGCACTTATGGTCTACTTAGTGTCCAACATGACCTAGATTTTACCATGATGAATAATTTGGAAACCACTTAAGTGGTGTAAATGAATTACTTTTTCACCTTTATATCCCTCCTTTTATATACTATGTGGTTATACCCTTTTAAGTAACTTTGACCTACCAATTGGTCTATAATGCAAGACATCAATCATGATGATGATTCACACTTTAAATAGGACATGTGGCAATATCCCACCATGCCTAAGGTAGCCCATCTACATTCATTTATTATAGGCTCATTTTTCAAAAACATAATATGAATATCAAATATTTGCATAATCCTTATATCTTTGTCACTATGCTATTACCCATTTACAAGAGGCATTCTATGAGCATCTAATACTATAAAGTTATTTACTTATCAATTTACAATAATACTAATGTCCCTTTTGAGGCTTTTTTCAAATGATTAGTAATATAGCATGTCACACTATACCGTGGGTATTCCATAAATTTTTCATGATTTTTATTAGTATTGCTCACAAATTATATTAATAATACTAACTTTCCTAATGATCATGGGATCTCCAACATGTACAAATGTTTTTATCACATGATCTTATCTTAGTTATATATGCACATGATAATTATGGTCACTCAAGTTTTTCCAACACTTATCATGTTGATATCTAACATGATTTATGCTTACATAATTATCTTTTCCATTTCATGCTCTTTTAAATGTTGTGTGATCCTCACTAGGGGAAACATTGAGGATACTATAAATTGTGCTCTCATTAGCATCTCTTACTCCTCTTTTTATGATGTTATATAACTTATTTATGTTATTTATATGATAATTGAGTTGTGTACAATTTATTTTATATTATTCTTTTCAAATTACTTACATTTTCCAAATTCAATTAATTAGAGGGAGGCATACAAGGTTGTTAATGCCACTTTCAAATTTGATATTAGGTACCATTACATGCTTTAAGTGTAATACTATTCTAGTGAAAAAACAAAGATTAAACCCTACCATTACATGCCTATTCAACATATAGTTGGTAAGTGCAATATCATCCTAGTGAAAGAGAAAAGATTAAACTCTATTATTTTGCATGTTAAGAAATGAATGAAATAAGAAACTACAAATCTAGGTGTTTTATTTCTTAAGTGTCTATATCAATTGTAGACCAAATTAACCACTTTCAAGTTATAAGCTAAACAAGTCTTAACCTAATCTAAATTAACTAACACAAGAGTCAAGGATAAAAGCACAATCAAATATTTTTGAAGAAATTTCGAGTGTCATCCATTTCGATTGGTGATTTTAACAAATTCTTATATGATGTCCTTTGCCTTCTTTTTTTCACTTCCTACCTTTATCATCTTGTATCATATCATTCATGTAAGATGCATACACAATATTCCAATTGGAGTGGGATCCAAAAACCTACTCTTTACCAAAAACCCCCATCTCCTACATTACCAACCCTTACATACCAACAAAAAATAATCAATAAAGACATTATAGCTTTTTAAAAACCTAGGAAATAATATAGAGTATAATAAATCCATAAAAATAAATATAGAATATATTAAGATGTGTCTAATAAAAATAAACCATTAAGGCATGCATTTGTGACCAAAAACAATATTAAGATGTGTAGCATGTGGAAGGATTTTTAACCCACTTTTTGGAATGGTGACATTTTAGGGACTGCAATACAAGAACGCTACCCCTATCACCGCCCCTTAATAGCACCCTGATAGGGGCCAATCCCAAGGACAACCCTATATATTATTTTTAAATAAAAAGTACATGCCAAATATTGTAGGATGGACAAGCCATCCCCTACTATCCTCTTAGGTGGCACCCAAAGGGGATGCATATCCTAAAAGTTTTACAATCCACTACCACCATCCCTAGCAACACCTCAAATGGAGCCAATCTCAAGGTGAACCATACAAATGTGTTAATTTTTTAAAATAGATACATTCCGCAAATAATGATATAGATGAATCGTTCTCCTGCCATCCAAGGCAACACCCATAAGAGGCCACCCCAAGATATCCTCCTCTAGGTTGAGATCTAAGAACATAAAACTCTAAACCTAAACCTAGAAGAGGTGCCCACCAACTTTAAAAAATATAAATAACCTAGCCCATGCTTTGTTGCAATCAATACAAGTAGGAGAGGCTCATGAAAATTGTAAAAGAATAGAAAAAATAAAATAAAAACAAGTAAAAGGCTCTAAAAAGAAAAAGAAAAAGTGTTTGTTTGTACTTGATTAAATTTCATTTATATTTTTTATTTGGAAGTCAATCTCAATTATGAATAATGATATTATGGTTACAATCAAATGATTTAGAAAATAAATTTTATTTTTGATAAAAGAGTAAATAGGTTTTGATAGGCCCCTAAATCTCAATTATATCAAGTTGTCAATAATACAACCACACCAAAAACAAAACATCAAATGTCAAAACCAAGTTTGGAAAGGGATTGAAACCTTGTACATCAATCAACCTACATAATTTCATTTCCTTTCCACGCAATTTGCACCTGCTTACCCAAGGATGGGATTTTGAAACAAATTTAGGAGAACCTCTCTTCCTTCTTTGTACAATTAACCAAGACACACCATTCACAAGTTCCTCCAATCAAGGAGGAGGGAATCCTCTATTGTCACCTCAACTAGGGTCACCTCTTGCAAAGATGAATAAAATCTACCTGAAGAAGTCATATGCAATGTTATATCCACATATTGGACAAGAGCATGTTGCCTCACAGAATCCACAACCAAGGCAACATAATCTAAAGAATGAGAGGTCAAAATTTTTTTTGAAAGAGAATCCTCAACATGGGACAACAAAACTACCTAGGACTTACCAGCCCCACATGAAGCCACCGTAAGAGAATCATGAACCATCACCAAGGAGGAAAGAGAAAGATCTATGTCCTTCAAAGGAAAAAAGATAGTAGAAGTATCCACGCTCAAATAGTTGGAGAGGGCATTCCTCCACTAAGTATTTGAACCCATGGTTCTACATCAAGAGAAAAGACACTCATAAGCAATATTTCTAGTAGTGAAACAATATCTACATAGGCTCTCATAATCAATTAGTTTAATCAACTTCCTATCCATAATGGTGTAGATGCACCATTGATTAAAGTTTTTCAATCAAGTGTGTTAAGGGCTAGGCTTAGGAGTTTTGAGAATTTTGTCTAAAATAAGATCTTGATACCATTTTAGTATGTAATTTGTCATTATTGTGTCTTGTTTAGGAATCTAGGTGGTAAAGATTCAAGGTATGCAAAAAAAATGCAAATTTGTTAAATTAAAATTGTCAAAAGTTGCAAATTTGCACTATTGAGGGAATATGAATAGTCAAGTCAGTTCAAAGGGAAGTTAGGAAGTTTTATCCATTTGGTTTTGGAGGGAAATGTCTTTAAAATCCTTGAAGAACTCGTTATGTTGTGGTTGAAGCATTTTGAAAGAATGAAATATAAAAGAAACATTGTTTTATCCTATTTTTTCTGTAATTTTTGAAGTTGGTTGGGTTTGTATGGCCCGTACAATACTTTAGTGATCCAAATTACTTAATTATATCATAATATATGGTTCTTACTTTCATTTGAATCAATTTTGAATATTTTTCATTAAGTTTGGTGAGTTTTATTGCTTTTTTCCCCAGACCACCCTGAACACATAGATTTAAGGCTTGAAAGTCAATTAAAATGAATAATTGACCCATTCCTCATACTGTGATCATTTTGGCTTGAGTAATGGGTCTACACCATCATTAAAAAGGTTTGATAATGGTTATTTTGTGTGGGGGGGTCTGGAAATGATGTTGGGTGTGAAGCCCTAGTATGAGGTATTGTGTTTTCTTGAGGAAAAGTGAGGTTTCGTTATACCAAATTCGGATTTGTGATGGGGAAGCAAGTTTTCTGGTTGTTTTGAGTTGGTACAGGTTAAATAGGACTTTTTTGAAGCATTTTCAAATTTGTATGATTGTAGGAAGGGTGAGTTTCAATAAGCCCTAGGGTTTCTAGGCTTAAAGAGAGGTTTTTGTAATTTGGCCATTGGGTGATTGAATTCCCGAGATTTGATTGAGGAATCTTTGGTTTTGTGACATATTTACTTCTTCCCAATTGATTTTACAAGTTTTGGAAGAGATTGGTAAGTGGTTTCTTTGGTAAAGAGGGCTAATTTGAGCCCTAAAAGGCGTAAAAACCCTGTTTGGAGTAAGTTGTTACAAAGTGATCTATGGTGGTTTGTTATTATGTTGTTGAGCACCAAAATGGGTCTCTAAATTGTTCATGACTTGGTCTAATAAGATTTCATTGAGAAATTATACCCGATTTAGTAGTTTGCCAATGCTACAAGGAAAAGAGTGGTTTTGGTGAATTGAAGAGATTTTGTTGAGATAGTGATTTGACAATTGTTGTTGCAGATTGGAATTGTGTTTGGTGTGTTTTCAGGACCTCCCTTGATTTCATCACATAACCATCAAAGCGATCTCCACAAGAAGAGCCTTGGAAATTTTAACAATGTCCAAAATACAAGAAAAAGTAGAATGGTCTATATCAGACATAGAGGAAACCACCTTCAAAAATGACCAATAACATTGTCGGTATTCTTAGAACAAGAATCATCCAATAAATGGAGATGGAGGCTAAGCAACTTGACCCAAACTAGCGTGATAGCAAGATATTCCATCATAGGTTTGAAAGAAAGAGACCATAGTTTGAGAAAGTGAATGTTCTCCCCACATCCACAACCGACCATTCAACACCACCCCAATATCTTCTAGAGACAAAAAAACTGCAATAAATAATCCCCTGGCATAAAGATTCAACTCAATTAAGCCACCAATGAGAGGCCTCCAAGACTCCAATAAATGTATTTGTTCATTCAATCATACAAACATTAATTTAAAAACATATAAATGATGTATGATATATGCTAGTCCAATCCTGATAAAGTGTAGTAAAAATCTGAAAAAAATGGACAAGGTGTTGGTTTGGAAGTCTTAGCATGGTAAAATTTAGAATAAAAGTATACATTCAAATGGTATGGAATGAATATACCCTACAAATTCAGACTTCCACACGTATTAAATCACACAAATTGTTGTTATAAGAAAGTTTTCAAGATTGTCCAAGTGATTTAAAATATAAAATATCCAAAGATGAAAGGAATTGAAGGAATCATGAATGAGGTTTTCAAAGATTATTGTACTATTATTTCTAATTTTAAATATCTTATTTTAAATGAAAACAAGGTTTAAACTTGTTTGAATAAGCTCTAGGATTAAGAGAGATTTAAGTGTAAGAGATGAATAGTAGGCTCTTCTAATTAATAACTTGAAATAGGAGAATTTAGGATAGGGAATCCTCACAATGATCACAAGATTCAAGACAACAAGCATAGTGAAGGAATACAAATGTTAGGGATATAACATAATATGACTAGAAAACTAAACAAAAGATAATCTAAAAAAGTTTAAATACACAAGCTACTCTAAGCAAACACAAATAGACACTAAATAAATTGAGACTTACAAATTCAAGTCGAAACAAATTCAAACAATGCACTCGTAACATGAAAGAAGGTTGAGAGTGTGGCTTGTCCTCAATAGATCACCATTCCAACACATCCATGTGCAAGCAAAGTGTCCAAGATTGCTCTAGGTATATTTGGAAGCTAGAATAAGAATATATATAGGCAAGATAAAGGCCTACAAGATTTACGATGAATTGATTTATTAAGGATGATTGAGAGAACTAAATGAAGACAAAAAAAACCTATATCAAGACCAACGGTTGATGAATACATATTTTTAGAACTTAAGAGGTAATAAAAGCATTACACATTCAAGAATATCAAAGAAAAATGGATTTTGGTGTTTTATATTCCAAGTTTTCAAGAATTGTGCAATCTTATTGATTGTTAGTCATGCAATTTTGAAACCATCGTAATCTTCATAAGACCATTAAGATGAAAAAGTGACGGTTGTGGTATTTTCACAACCACCATTGGTGAAGTAGTTGTTTTTCCCAAATATGCAAAACCACAAAATTTAAAGCTACCCAAAATGGGGGAAAGGGCCCTAATGGAAACGAAGGCACAAGGCATGTTAGGGAAGACTAGACAAAAGGTTAAAGAGAAAATTGACTAAAGTAAATGGATGCTTTCTTATCATGTAGATATATAAGCAATTTTAAGGTGATATATCATCATAGAACTTAAATATATGCTCTTGCAAAATTAGGCACTTATGGTCTACTTAGTGTCCAACATGGCCTAAATTTTACCATATTGAATAATTTGGAAACCACTTAAGTGGTGTAAATGAATTAATTTTTCACCTTTATAGCCCTCCTTTTATATACTATGTGGTTATACTGTTTAAGCAACTTTGACCTACTTGACCTACAAATTGGTCTATAATGCAAGAAATCAATCATGATGATGATTCACACTTAAATAGGACATGTGGCAATATCCCACCATGCCTAAGGTAGACCATCTACATTCATTTATTATAGGCTCATTTTTCAAAAACATAAGATGAATATCAAATATTTGCATAATGCTTATATCTTTGTCACTATGCTATTATCCATTTACAAGAGGCATTCTATGAGCATCTAATACTATAAAGTTATTTACTTATCAATTTACAATAATACTAATGCTCTTTTTGAGGCTTTTTTTAATGATTAGTAATATAGCATGACACACTATACCGTGGGTATTCCATAAATTTTTCATGATTTTTATTAGTATTGCTCACAAATTATATTAATAATACTAACTTTCCTAATGATCATGGGCTCTCCAACGTGTACAAATGATTTGATCATATGATCTTATCTTACTTATATATGCACGTGATAATTATGGTCACTCGGATTTTTCCAACACTTATCATGTTGATATCTAACATGATTTATGCTTACATAATTATCTTTTCCATCTCATGCTCTTTTAAATGATCTATGATCCTCACTAGGGGCAACATTGAGGATAATTTTTTTTTTTTGCTTTCATTGGCATCTCTTACTCCTCTTTTATGATGTTACATAACTTATTTATGTTATTTGTTTGATAATTGAGTTTTATACAATTTATTTTTTATTATCCATTTCAAATTACTTACATTTGCCAAATTCAATTAATTAGAGGGAGGCATACAAGGTTGCTAATGCCACTTTCAAATTTGATATTAGGTACCATTACATGCTTATTCAATATCTAGTTGTTAAGTACAATACCATTCTAGTAAAAGAGCAAAGATTAAACCCTACCATTACATGCTTTAAGTGTAATACCATTCTAGTGAAAAAAAAAAGATTAAACCCTACCATTACATGCCTATTCAACATCTAGTTGGTAAGTGCAATACTATCCTAGTGAAAGAGAAAAGATTAAGCCCTAATATTTTGCATGTTAAGAAATGAATGAAATAAGAAACTACACAACTAGGTGTTTTCTTTCTTAAGTGTCTATATCAATTATAGATCAAATTAACCACTTTCAAGTTATAAGCTAAACAAGTCTTAACCTGATCTAAATTAACTAACACAAGAGTCGGGGATAAAAAAAAAAATCAGATATTTTTGAAGAAATTTTGAGTGTCATCCATTTCGATTGGTGATTTTAACAAATTCTTTTATGATGTCCTTTTCCTTCTTGTTTTCACTTCCTACCTTTATCATCTTGTATCATATCATTCATGTAAGATGCATACACAATATTCCAATTGGAGTGGGATCCAAAAACTCCCATCTCCTACGTTACCAACCCTTACATACCAACAAAAAATAATCAATAAAGGTATTATAACTTTTTAAAAACCTAGGAAATAATATAGAGTATAATAAATCCATAAAAATAAATATAGAATATTTAAGATGTGTGTGATAAAAATAAACCATTAAGGCATGCATGTGTGACCAAAAACAATATTAAGATGTGTAGCATGTGGAAAAACAAGCCAATGTTTCCCCAAGACACGTCCCTTGGATTTTTAACCCACTTTTGGGAATGGTGACATTTTAGGTACTGCAATACTAGAACGTTGCCCCTATCACTGCCCCTTAATAGCACCCTAATAGGGGCCAATCCCAAGGACAACCCTATAAATTGTTTTTAAATAAAAAGTACATACTAAAGATTATAGGATGGTCAAGCCATCCCCTACTATCCTCTTAGGTGTCACCCAAAGGGGATCCATATCCTAAAAGTTTTACAATCCACTACCACCATCCCTAGCAACATCTCAAATGGAGCCAATCTCAAGGTGAACCCTACAAATGTGTTAATTTTTTAAAATAGATGCATTCGACAAATAACGATATAGATGAATTGTTCCCTTGCCATCCAAGGAAACACCCATATGAGGCCACCCCAAGACATCCTCCTCTAGGTTGAGATCTAGGAACATAAAACTCTAAACCTAAACCTAGAAGAGGTACCCACCAACTTTAAAAAATATAAATAACCTAGCCCATGCTCTATTGCAATCAATATAAGTAGGAGAGGCACATGAAAATTGTAAAAAAATAGCGAAAATAAAATAAAAACAAGTAAAAGGTTCTAAAAAGAAAAAGAAAAAGTGTCGGTTTGTACTTGATTAAATTTCATTTATATTTTTAATTTGGAAGTCAATCTCAATTATGAATAATTCTATTATGGTTACAATCAAATGATTTACAAAATAAATGTTATTTTTAATAAAATGGTAAATAGGTTTTGATAGGCCTCTAAATCCCAATTATATCAAGTTGTCAATAATACAACTACACACCAAAAACAAAACGTCAAACGTCAAAACCAAGTTTTGAAAGTGCTTGAAATCTTGTATATAAATCAACCTACATAATGTCATTTCCTTTCCATGCAATTTTCACCCCCTTACCCAAGGATGGGATTTTGAAACAAATTTAGGAAAACCTATCTTCCTTCTTTGTACAATCAACCAAGACACACCATTCACAAGTTCCTCCAATTAAGGAGGGAATCATCTATTGTCACCTCAACTGGGGTCACCTCTTGAAAAGAGGAACAAAATCTACCCAAAGAAGTCATATGTAATGTTATATCCACATATTGGACAAGAGCGTGATTCCTCACACAATCCACAACCAAGGCAACATAATCTAAAGAATAAAAGGTCAAAGAAAAATTTGAAAGAGAATCCTCAACATGGGATAACAAAACCACCTAGTACTTACCAACCCCACATGAAGCCACTATAAGAGAATCATGAACCATCACCAAGGAGGAAAGAGAAAGATCTATGTCCTTCGAAGGAATAAGGGTAGTAGAATTATCCACGCTCAAATAGTTGGAGAGGGAATTCCTCCACTAAGTACTTGAACCCATAGTTCTACATCAAGAGCAAAGACACTCATATGCAAGATGTCTAGTAGTGAAACACTATCTACATAGGCTCTCATAATCAATTAGTTTAATCAACTGCATATCCATAACCATCAAAATGACCTCCACAAGAAGAGCCTTGGAAATTTTAACAATTTCCAAGATAGAAGAAAAATTATAATGGTCTATATTAGACATAGATCAAACCACCTTCAAAAATGACCAATAACATTGTTGGTATTCTCAAAACAAGAGTCATCCAAGAAATGGAGAGGGAGATTAAGCAACTTTACCCAAACTAGTGTGATAGCAAGATATTCTATCATAGGGTTGAAAGAAAGAAACCATAGTTTGAGAAAGTGAATGTTCTCCCCACATCCACAACTAACCATTCAACAACACCTCCATATCCTCCAGAGACAAAAAAAACCTGAAATAAATAATCCCTTGACATAATGATACAACTCAATTAAACCACCAATGAGAGGCCTCCAAGACTCCAAAACCCATGGACCCCTTGACTATCCCCCCTCCCACTTGCACTAGCATCCATAAAACCAAAGCCAAGAACAACCCCACCAAAAACACGCCCAAAATTCACATGAACAAAGATACGAGCATTTGAAATGTTAACCTCAAAAATATTCACACAACCATCCAAACCACCACCAAAAGGGGTGATTGTTCAAACCATGCACAATTATGACACAATCCTCTAAAACAAGAATAAGAAGCCCCACAAAAGTTGTATGAGAATTAGGGATCCATGGAGAGGAAGGCACAATCAAGTCAGAGGGAAAGAAAATAAATATTGTTTTTGATTAGGTAAGCAAGGATTTTGAAAGGGCCCAAATGCTTCTACACAAGGAAAGATTAAGCATTAAATATAACGAAAAAATAAAGGACAACCAAAATAACCAACAAAATAACAACAAAAAAAACACTACAAAACCTTACAAACTACCAACCCAAAGGCAAGGTATTTTGAAACCAAATCGTTCCAACGATTTTTGCTTCATAATGCAAGAGTCCTTGAACTCTAAACTTTTTTTGGCACAGGGATAATACATAAGTCCACAAGAAGATCTATCATTCAACCTCAAATACTTGAAAGAGGTATCCATCATTGTATAGGCAACAAGGAATTTCCCCCTACTTTCTTCCTTTTGCACATCCTTGGTGGTAACACCCTCCTCAACAACAAGTGTTTGTTCCTTTTCCTTCAAAAATAATGGTATATCTTGTTGCTCAAGCGACTAGCAATAATATGAACTAGTTTACAATAACAATGAAAAAGTACTAGTCTTTGAATTCAATTTGTTGAATCAAATTTCCATATTTGGAAGAATGGTGATCTAAGTTGGGAGCACCTCGGTTTTCTCCAAAAGCAAACAAAATCTAGAAAATAGCACACTTATTGAATTTTGTGACCAAATCAACATTAAAGTGCTACCCAAAGGTTTTTTCTATAAGTATAAAAACTTCCTCATCTCAATATTCCAATGGTAGCCTCGACAATCTAACCCACACAAAATTTTGATGGTATCATCACTCGTTGGATTAAATCCAAAAGACCAATTTTTAAGGCAAAGGCCATTCTACCCCAAAAACCAAGGACCTTCAAAAAGAGTCTTCAAGCAATCATCTAGATTGGAAAATGAATAAGGAAAAAATATTCAACATAGCAACTACATTAACTTGACTTCTAGTTTCCATTTTTGAATCACCCATCTTCTAACAACATCAATGTTTGGATGATTATTGCAAAATCTCCCAAGTGAGTTCCTAAGCCAACCAGTCAACCTAACAAAATGGCATTCTAGGATAGAAACTTGTATATTTCCTACCATCTTGACTTGGGAATTAACAACACCATCAAACTCTCAACTCACAACCTATGCTATACAAGCAACAAGCTTGCTCTAAACACTAAAATGGAAAACCATAGGGCATTCACCCTCCCCATCATTCCTAATAGCCTCATAACAAGTGTTAGCAACTTTCCAACAAGGACCACTTGCATCCTTCCAAGCATGTTCCTTTAAAACCCTAGGAGCACTAGAAAGAGCAACAAGGGTCAAAGGAAATGCGGTCACACCTAGCTACACAAAATTTCTAGGAGAATGAAACCCTCCTTAGGGTAAACCCAAATTTTCTTGACCCAATAACAAGATCTAACTTGTTAGAAGACCCTCACACATATGAAACCTTCTTCTATGCTTCCTACCACATCACCATGAGAAACTCTTCTTCATCATTGGAATAAACAAGTCTTGCAACTAAAGAACATTCCATTTGCCTCTAGCCACAACACCATTGGAGAATCGTCCTCAAAAGTGTTGGTCCATTCATCTATTGACCCTCCATCCTCATCTTCATTGTCTTCTTCATAAATTGTTAGAAGACCACATACCTATGAAACCTTCTTCTATTCTTCGTACCACAACACCATGAGTGACTCCTCATCATTGGAATCAGACAACTTGCAACTAAAGAACATTCTATTGCACCTCTAGCCACAATGATATTTGGGAATCATCCTCAAAAGTGTTAGTCCATTCATTTGTTGCCCCTTCATCCTCATCTTCATTGTCCCCTTCCTCCAATCTATCCTCACTCTCGCTTTGCATAGGATTTACAAACCCTTTCCTAAACCCACATCCACTCCCGCTTGCATGTTTCTCCTTACAGCTATGAGCCTCAAAAAAAATTATTATTATCTTTGTGAAAATGCTTAGATTTTTGACACCTACATTGGCACTGCAACTTCTAGCTGCAAAATTCCATCAAGTAGTACAACATTTTATAAGTGTTAGCTTCTTTATTCATATTGTTTTACTTAAATGACAAGTTGAAGCTTCTATTATTATTATTTTTTTTCAAGTATCAATTTTTATTTGTTATTACAATTTCCATTCCCTCGCCATCCCACAAATTTGGAAGTGATTTGGTGTCCAAAATCCTATTGCCCATGTCTCTCTCCTTATCCCCCATCCCAATCTAAGAAACTTAGGCTAGTGAAACACTGAAACAAACATAATTCTGTGCGAAAACTTGAGAAAATATGACATTGAGATTACATGTCAACAAACAAGAAAATGTTTTGTTTGAGTCCAAATGCAAATTAGTACTATACATAAAATTCCTCTAAGGTGAAGCACATAATATCCTTCAGTTACTAATCCATTGGAGAATGTAGGAAGGTACTCTCCCTCACTCTAAAAAGAAATGGAGATATTTTCAAATAAATCTTCTTAGACATCCAATAATATGATTGTAAGAGAGGGGGACCAACCACATCAAGGCTCTAGGTCACAGAGAGCCGAGAGCAAAGGGATGCCCTAACTTACCTCACTCTAAAGGGGTGTTTCATATAGAGGTCAAGAATGATGAGGACTATAAAGTGCTTCAATCACCCTTCAAACCTGAAATCCAAGTATAGGTTAGGCGAGTTGGTTTTCAGAGTCAATACTACACCTTAGACGGCTCTCTATTTGAGGATGATAGTGTAGTTTTGGGACGACAGTGTAGCATGCTAGTGTCTCTCAGGTGTGTTGAAATTCTTATGACTAGAGGATAGAAAGTACAATAAAAACTACCAAAAAATGAACTAATGGCCTAGCTAACTATTCTTGAATGATAAAAATAGAAAAATAAAATATGAAAAGTACAAACGAAGATGATAAAGTAGATAGATGAAGGCTAAAGCAATGAAGATGATCTCACCAAGGTTCTAGTTCGCCAGGTGCTAGCTCCAAATGTACATCCACCTACACACAAGAAAGAGGGGAAAATTGTTGGGGCTGTATAGGGGTATGCCTCAGTCAAATCCCCGTTTTGATGTTTCCACCTCCGTGAACAGCCAAATAGCAATGAGAGAGAAATATGTGATAAAGAAGTAAAGAAAGTAGAAGATGCAATAACTACAAAATAGTAAAGTGCTACTCAACCAAATCACAAAGGAGAGGAACGAAATGTTACCACCTCCACCCAAAAGCTCACTAGCCAATGGAGGAGAATACAGACTTGATACGGTCACCACAACCTCAACTGTGATGAAGGGAGGCCTCACAAGACCTCAAACCCACACTATGATGGCTTGCTTCACACTTGCTTTGCAGAGTTGATGGAATATTGTTGCTGCAATGGAGTGTTGAAGTGTTGCTAAAGAGTGAAGAGAATACTGGAAATGCTTGAGAATGTGAAAGAAGGATGCAAGAGCTTGTGAAGAGATTGCAAGAGATTGTTAGAGGATGAAATGGAATGAGAATGGATCAATTTGAAGGAGAAGAGGGAAGAATTTTCCATTTTTGGGGTTGGTTGGTCGAAGAGGGACATTACAAATTGACTCCAATCGAAAGTGTAATGCCTCTGCCAACTTCAGACACATGAATCTATCAATGATGTAAGCATGTCGTGCAGACGTCTGCATGTCACGGGCACATCTTTGACAAATATTCTCTCACTGAACAAGAGACAAATGCCAAGTGGAAGGAAGGTAGTTGGGTGATATGGAATTTTTTCTTTGGATTTGATTTTCTAAGGTGAAGGTATGTGAAAGGGGAATTTGTGTAAGGGGTGCAAATTCACTCCTATACATTTTTCCCCCACTTTAGCGAGCACAAGTACTAATGAGTGCTTCGATAAAGTAGATCAAAGAGTTAGTAGGGTTATAGGTCTATACCTGAACCATCGAGGAAGAAAATTGTGATCTAGTGAGCTAGAAAGCACAGGTTGGAACAAAAGACTCCATAGCCTCGTAGAACTATGAAGTTGCATAAGGTACATCGAAGGCCCTCATACCAACAATGGACAAATGTTGCAGGATGAAAGTATCTCACAGGCCCCAAGACCTGTAAGGAGGCAGCCCCCAATATCTCTCACATGAAGGAAGCCCCATAAAGTATGCGCCTTACAGGCCCGCAGACTTGTAAGAAGGTATCCCCCAAGATCTCTCACATGAAGGAAACCTAGATGAAAGCACCTTACAGGCCCACAGACCTGCAAGGAGGTGTCCCCCAAGATCTCTTTCATGGAGGAAACCCAAATGAAAGCACCTTATAGGCCCCTAGACCTGCAAGGAGGTATCCCCCAAGATCTCTCACATGAAGGAAACCTAGATGAAAGCGCCTTACAGGTTCGTAGACTTGCAAGGATGCATCCCCCAAGATCTCTTTCATGGAGGAAACCCAAATGAAAGCACCTTACAAGCCCGCAGACCTGCAAGGAGGTATCCCCCAAGATCTCTCACATGAAGGAAACCCATATCAAAGCGGCTTACAGGCCCGTAGACTTGCAAGGAGGTGTCCCCCAAGATCTCTTTCATGAAGGAAACCCAAAGGAGGAGACTCCGCAGAGTCCAAATGGATAGCGGCTTCACAGGCACACCTGCAAAGCGACATGTTTACCCGTAGATAAAGCATGTCTGAAACAAAGTGGCCACATAGGCAATAAAGCTCGGCGTAAAGAAGAAGGGCCCACCCAAGGGACGCATTGTTTGAAAGTACAAAGAGGCATTTTTTTCTCAAATCGATTCATCATCAAGGAATCCTTTCGAAAGATGTTCACTTCATCAAGGAATTCAAAAGGAAGAAAGTGCTCCCTTGTGAAGGGAAGGTAAAGGTTACTCCCACCTTGAAGGAAAGTTCTCAAAATATTTCTTTATGAACCCATGATGAAGGAAACACGTTTTGTTAGGGGTCCTAGTTGTGAATGTAGTTTTGAAAAAGAAATGTTTGTGAGGATTTTCGAGAAAAGGTTCGTTGGCAGTGAATGCATTTTTTGAAAATTGTAGCTCATAGAAATGGCGTTGTCACACATGAAAGGGACAACTCAAACAAAGAAGAGAAAAAGATAAGAAAAGAGCAAAGGAGAAATAAACATAAACGAAGGGCACAGGGGTGATCTGATATTTTGGGGTTAGAATTGCTCATAAATATATATGTATAATAATAATAGTATATAAATGAACTATCATCAACCCCCTACTATATCAGACCATGTGAATAATGCACGAGAAGATAAAGTAAAAATAAAAAATTGGGTCAACATGGAAGGGAAGCCTAAATTCCCCCAACACTTTGCATCGTTCCCAATTTGTCGAAAATCAAAACACATAACAGAGGAAGAATGATGATACAAATAGAAGAAGGTTTACGACACAAAAACCACTCCTATATATAAGTACCAACAAGGGTGAAAAGGATCATATAGGAACACATAGCACAAGTACAGGGGAACACATCACAACACACACATCTAATCTAAAGATAAAGAAGAGGCCTCCCCATAACACTCATCGACCAAGAGGTCATCCGCTTCTCATTCTAGATCATCATAAGGGGAAGGAGGACAAGCCTGTAGTGGTGGAATATTAAGAGGAGGAGCTTCTGACCCTCTCGCAACAAGTTCTAAGGAAGAAGGCCTCGCAAGGTCTCCTCCACTTGACTCTTGTGGAGCTATGGTCAGCAATTTCGCAAAGATCACTGACAAGGTCAGAACTTCATCTAGAGAGTTAAACATGCACTTTAATGGAGTGCCATGTCGTATCTCAACAGATGGAGAGGTTTTTTCTGGAGATCCACCACTAAGATCATCGGGTGACTCGGGCGCGGTGACAAACTCAGGAGAAATCAGGGTTGGTTTCGTCACTAAGACAGAACAGGCCAACACAGGACCACCCTGTGGAGAAGGTGGGTTCCACTTACGCCCTCCATTGCTAGAAGGGTCATCCTCCATCTTCTACTTCATCGAGGGATGAGAACTCCCCACAAAAGAGGCAAGAGGCGTGGAGGAAGAGGAGGAGGAGAGAACCGCAACAAACACCACCAAAGTATTTGACATATCCATGGGTTTCGGGAAAGGTGGGACATCTAGAAGGGACATCAATAGGGGCAGCTCAATCAAAGGAGTGATGAACTCCTGCACCTTTTTGGGGTCAAGCGCACTCAAAATAGGAGCCAGAAGCGATACAGAGCTTGGTTGAATGGAAGTTGAGGGGAGGAGAGAGGAGGACGCATCAGGAGGCCCTGAAGCAGGGGCGGTCATCTCCCCTTCCTTCCTTTGCAAGGCGGCTTGCTCAGCCATGAGAGCCTTTCACCGGTGCTTGCATTCATGTGCAAGGCAATTTTTGTGACTCTTCAAGCTAGAGACCGGAGGTTGCAAAGGAGCGGAAGACTCCTACTCAGCCATGGGACTATCCACCACAACTATTTCCAGCTAAGGAACTAGCTCCTAAACGAGAGTAGGAGGAGCAGGTTGAGAAGCAACTAGGGGAGTTGGCTCTAGTACCTCGGCAGTGAGACTCTTCCCGTTTACTACTTTTAGAGCAAGAGCGGTAGGAGGCCGAGGAGGCCAAGACATAGAGGATTCCCCATGGGGAAATTTTCCCTTTCCATACAAGTAATACCAAGGTTTGTGTGGTTTGGTAGGGAGATCCGATATCCTAATCTTGGGTTTATGCCAAGAAGGCACCATCGGACTTAGCAAGTAAAAGCCAGGCCTATTCATCCAAAACTCTTCTCTGGAAACAGGAGTGGGAGATCCATCCTAAGGATGGGACAACTTTTCTTTTCCCTTTCAAGAAGAGGAGGCAACTAACTGCTACACTATCGGAAGGGTTAGATTTGGTTGTCCATTGCCCCCATTCTTATACTTCACATAATTCTTATAAAGTAGGTCCGTTCTTGGAGGAAACGAAGCAACTAGGGTGGGCCAAAAGTGATCCAATGAATATCCCCCATGGAATACCAAAGGTTGATACCCAATGTCATGCACTACGTGTAGTACAACACCTTCATGGGTGAACTTTAAAAATTTGTGAATGACAGAGGTGATTTCATTCATGGAAGGTAGCCAAAGTATGCCTAGCTTCAACCTGAACAAATTCAAATCTGGAGTGACATCGAAGAGTGTGTCTACAACCCTAGGTCCAACTAGGATGAATAGAGTTATCAAGCCATATGGTTTGAGAGATAGACCATCATGTGTACGGATGGTAGATTTCATTTCTTTGTACTTCCCCTTATGCAATGAGTTAAGCCACAACATTTATTTTGTAATGACATTCACTCAACTCACGGGGTTGACTAAGACCCCTGTCACAATGTTCCCATTGAGGCGAGTGGGAATGTAAAGGGGAGAAGGCTTATTGTTCAAGGGCATAAAATGTGAAGTGAATGTCACATCCGACGAGCCAGTCACAAGTTGCATAGAAGGGGTAATTGTAACCATGTTAACATATGCTTCGGGCTAAGCAGTAGAATTAGAGGGATCGATAATCATGTTGGAAGAATGTGACAAAAACGGGTCCGTGTATATCTACAACTCACTATTTTCTTTTTCCACCAATGTTTTTGCATTTTGTTTATTCCCATCGAGACAAATAGTGTCGTCCTCAATGTGATCTTGTATCTCGTGACGCAGATGCATACAGTGTTCAGTATCATGTATGTAGGTTCGATGGTATTGATAGAAGGAATTTGTATCATACCAACTAGGGTAAGGTTCCTTGAGGGGTTTAGGGTTCTCCTAGATTATGATCTTATCCTTTAGCAACTTTTGTAGGATGGAAGAATAAGATTTTGCTAACTTTGTGAACTTCCTGTTGTGTCTGAGGTTGTTATCATTTGTAGCGACTGCTACATTTGCAACAACCTTACCTTTCCCAGAGATTGATACAATGGACTTCCCTTTTGAATGAGAGTGAGAGGAGGATCCCCCAAACTAAACTATCTTCTGTTGATACTCCCATAGAGTTGCACATAGATGCGCGAAAGAAGGGTATTTCATAAGGGAAAACTTTTCCTTCCAAGGTCTTTGCAAGTTCCCTATAAATACCTTTTGTACATCAGAATCAGGCAACGGATACGAGATTTGTGAGAAGAGTGCTTGATACCGCGCTATGAAATCAGTAATCTTTTTGTTATCCCCATGCTTGCATCGGACAAGATCCGAAAAGGTCATCTCCAGTCCGATGTTAGCTTGGAACTATCAGATAAACTAATTCACAAGTTGGTCAAATGATAAAATAGAGTTATCTGGTAAGAAATAGTACCACTTGAGTGTTGTATCCTTAAGAGATTGAGGGAATAATTTTTCCATCAACGCATTGTGATGCAAGAAATTTGTACATAGGGAATTTAAGGTGGACACATGCATTCATAGGTCCCCTTTACCACCATATTTCTCAAATTTGGGAATCTCCATTCCTTGTGGGAAGGGAGTACTTAAGATTCCTATTGACAATGGACTATGTCAGAAGAAGGGTTGAAAGATGGGTTGGGTAGAGGCTTGAGAGAGGCTCGCCAGCTAGCTTTGCATCTTGTCCATATTCTGAAGAAGAGTGTTCAGAATAGGGTTGTTAGACAACACAGGACCAATGAGACCTCCTCCAGAACCACCACCAGAGCCACTTCCGGAACTGCCAACGTGGTCACCGACGAAACCATTGCCAGAGCCACCACTACCAACAGGGCCTCCACCAAAGCCACCTCCACTTCTGAAGCCACCACCATGGCCTCCACTTGAACCACCTCCACTAGCACCACCCTCGTCGTTGAGGCCTCCGCCACTACCAAAGCCTCTACCACTAAACCCATTGAAACCTCCACTGCTAGAGGTGACAAGAGGGGTGAAACTAAAACCCAAGGGTATTTTGTTTGCTTTGATAGTTTCAAACCTTTTAGAGGCAGAAGGTATGTTGATCAATGGGATTGTGTTAGCCATGTATACAGATGTTAGAGGCATTGACACTCCTAACTGTCTCTCATGTTCTTCGAAAGTGGCCCCTTGTATGATTTTAGGGTTGTTTGGGGGAGCACATGCTTCAGTCAGACTAGAGATACTAGCTAGGAGTTCTATGCATGTCTGGTCCTTTCCCACCATATACTTTATATTTGTTGATAACCTGAGCGGCCCTACCCATCTTCGAGTCCTTTTCTAGGTGATTCTCCATGTCACCCAACCCTTTGCTAAGGGTGAAGACATACTCTGAAGGGATGTGGACAACTTTTTGCTAGTCTACCGATGATGGTGTAGGAGATGCAGTAAGTGTGGGGACATGATCGATCTCATCGAAGAATCCAACCTCACCCCTCGACAACTGCTCCTAGACAGAAAGACCAACGGTAGATCCAGAAAAAAGGCCTATAGAGAAACCGAGAGTGACCTTCGTCTTCTCCATCGGAAGGTGTTGTACACTTCTCCTAACAACATACCCAAAATTCATGGACTAGGTTGTGATGCTCATAAACCTTCACAACACTCAGGAGTACAAATATCATAAGGTACTGGAGAAAAGCTTCAACACCGACGAATGGGCAGACGTTGGTTCACGTCGGGTTCACCCAAAAATGTAAGAGAGGGGGACCAACCACATCAAGGCTCCAGGTCACAAAGAGCCGAGAGCGGAGGGATGCCCTAACTTACCTCACTCTAAAGGGGTGTTTCGGATAGAGGTCGAGAATGATGAGGACTATAAAGTAATTCAATCACCCTTTAGACTCAAAATCCAAGTTTAGGCTAGGCGAGTTGGTTTTCGAAGTCAATACTGCACCTCAGACGACTCTCTATCTGAGGACGACAACGCGGTTTTGGGACAATAGCACAATGCACTAGCATCTCTTAGGTGTGTTGGAATCCGTACGACCAGAGGACAGAAAGTACAGTAAAAACTACCAGAAAATGAACTAACGACCTAGCTAACTATTCTTGAATGAGAAAAATAGAACAATAAAATATGAAAAGTACAAACAAAGATGATAAATTAGATAGATGAAGGCTAAAGTAATGAAGATGATCTCACCAAGGCACCAATTCGCCAGCTAGCTCCAAATGCACGTCCATCTACACACAAGAAAGAGGGGAAAATTGTTGGGGTTGTCTCAGTCAGACCCCCGTTTTGGTGTTTCCACCTCCACAGACAGCCAAATAGCAATGAGAGAGAAATATGTGATAAAGAAGTAAAGAAAGTAGAAGATGCAATAAACACTACAAAACAGTAAAGTGCTACTCAACCAAATCATGAAGGAGAGGAGCGAAATGTTACCACCTCCACCCAAAAGCTCACTAGCCAATGGAGGAGAATACGAACTTGATACAATCACCACAAACTCAACTGTGATGAAGGGAGGCCTCGCAAGACCTCAATCCCATGCTACAATGGATTGCTTCACACTTACTTTGCAGAATTTACGGAGTATTGTTGCTGCAATGGAGTGTTGAAGTGCTACTAAAGAGTGAAGAGAATGTTGGAAATGCTTGAGAATGTGAAAGAAGGATGCAGGAGCTTGTGGAGAGATTGCAAGAGATTGTTAGAGGATGAAATGGAATGAGAATGGATCAATTTAAAGGAGAAGAGGGAAGAATCTACCATTTTCGGGGTCAGTTGGTCGAAGAGGGACGTTACAAAGTGACCCTAATCAAAAGTGTAACGCCTCTGCCAACTTCAGACGCAGGAATCCGTTAGGGACATAAGCTCAACGTCTGTGCGCCGCACATACGTCTCTGACAAATATTCTCTCATCGACACAACAGACAGACGCCAAGTGGAAGGAAGGCAGTTGGGTGATGTGGAATTTTGCCTTCGGATTTGATTTTCTAAGGTGAAGGTATTTGAAATGGGAATTTGAGTAAGGGGTGCAAATTCGCTCCTATACAATGATAAAAAAATAAACTATATGGCCATCTCCCTTTACCAATAAATAGCAGTTGATGGAAATATTTATCAAAAATCAAAAATTAAAGAAAGCTATTATTCGGGTGGGCATAACTTGAAATGCTTTCAAAGATAATGTCGTATATTGGTACTATCATGTTAACAGTACTATATCAACATGTAATTCCTGTAAATTTTTTGACAAAATGTTACCTGAAAAATGGAATTGCTAAGGCTTTTTGGGATGCTACCCAACATTTCTAGAGCATCTAATGTGTAACTTTCAAGATCGTACTGTTGAACATATGTTGTTATTGATGCCAAAGGAGCTAATTGATGTCAAAGGAGTAATGTCACTAGATCGGTGAGAATTAAATGTAATTACTTATGTCATGTCATGTCCGAGCATTTGAAATCAAGAAGTATTGTGATCATTTTTAGAATGTTAATGTTATCATTGTGGAGAATGAAGCTATTTGTAGTTGTAGTGTAGGAAATTGTATCTCTTTACAATTTCACACTATGTTTGGGTCCCTTAATTTATTGGACTTAATTAAACTTCTAATTTTCCAAATTATGCATTTCAAAGCCTTATTTTTACCATTTTATGAAAGAACCAAGATTAAATAAATGCATTTAATATTTAAATTGACATGGATTATGTGTGTCATGAAAATATAGGATAGGGGCGAATGGGTCCCCTTTATGTGATAGGACCCAATTTAAAATATGTTTTTGGTGGTCTTTTAATGATTAAAATTCAAATTGTAAGTGTCAACTTTTGGAATCTAATTTTTAGGAAATTAGATAAACACCTATAAATACAATTATTTTATCATTTGAAATCCATCTAGCATTAAGGAAAACTTCAAGAGAAAATATTGTTTTCAAGAGTATTCAAGAGTGACATTATCAGTCATTTATAGCATCAATCAAGATCCTAACATCATGTCCAAGTTTATGTGTGTTCATGTTGTCTTGTGAAGGCTAACAAGTGTTGTATGTCTCCATGCATTCAAGCATTCAAGCAAGATCCAATTCTTTTGAAGAGATGAGTATGAAGTCCTTCAAGAAATTCATTGAAGGGTGGTGAGTTGCAACAAGTGTTTATTCATCATTTCCTTTACATTCAATTTTTTTATCATTGAAATTGCCATTGTGAAAGTGGGAACACTATTCACAGGGTTTGACTGAGGCAAACCCCTATATGGTACAAAACAAGTATTTTTCCCTTTTTGTGTATGTGCAAGTTATAGGTTGAAGAAGGATTAAAGAGATTTTGAATAGCAATTTTGTATTGTTGCATTTGGTGTCATCATTCTTGACAAGACACAGAAACTAAGTTGCAGAATTTATTTTCGTTATTTTGACCAGTTTGCAAGTGGAAAGCAGCATCTCAGATCTGACACCAAAGGATTGTAAAAAGTATTTTCAGAAGCCCTATCAAGGACCCATTCACTCAGGGGAAAACCAGTCCCTCTACACACATCATAATCAAATTTTGGTGATAGGTACATGTTCTCAGATATTTCCCAGATCTTCCTGCAAAGTGTTATTACAGTCTATATATCTTCAAGAATCTACAATTTACATACTAGGTCATATAGTTCATTTAGTTGCATTATTTCAAATCAATCTGAATCATTCTTTTTAATTAAACAAATCCACCAACCCAGGTTTGATTGACTCACCTTTGAGGTTAAAAGTCAATTTCTTGGCTTTGTGGTTGGTGCTTTCTAATGAAATCTTGGGAAGAGGGCCCATAAATCATAGTTTTCTCTCTATTAAGGGAACTAGGGTTTTCCCCCTTTTCCCACCATTTCAATAGTATGCTTGAAACAAAAACTTGAATCTATTACAGTTGTTGGAAGCAATCTAGAGTTGTTTGCAATAGGATTATATGTGGCTTTCTACTCATGCACTATATTATACTTCCATTGTGTTTTGATTCACATTCTACTACAGTTAAATGCTATGGTTTGCAGTTTGAACCTGAAGTAATGTTACTCATGATGCACCATAATCCAGAGTTTCAAAGGTTGATCTTTAGCATACAAAAAGTTATAAGTAATTGAGTGTTGTTTGTGCTGGCTAGTTGACTGAGAATAATGTTAAGAGTGTTTGTGCTAGAGAAGGGAAGAGTGGGCCAACTAGAGGAAGCATGTGAAAATAAAATAGGACTAGTTTAAGATCATTGAATGAAGCACATAACATCATCTAACACGGACAATAACACAATTGATTTAGGATCAAGCCAACTACATGTTTCATATCAATTTGAATTAAAGTCTACCCTTAACTGACATGACTAATTACAAATGGTGTTAAAAATTTCTTGGTCGATATGAGATATTGTTAATATGTTGGGATGTATTTATTTATGACTATTATTCATTCAATATGATAGTGTGTAGGAATGCTATGTAATTAGTACTTCAATGCTATGTTATTATTAGAAGAACATATGTTGTGTGGGAGGGTGTTTTAAAGTTGAAAAAATCAAGTGCAAGTTGTGTTATCAGTCTTGAAGTTCCACAAATCATATCTCTATAATATGGTAGGACTGGTGTCTTTCCTATTGAGTTGGTGCTCAGATCTTTATGTTGGGGATTGGTGTCTCTAGTAGGTTGGTGCCTACAAATACAATTGGGTATTAGTGTCTTTGGTAGGTTGGTGTCTACTTCATGATTATAAGTGATTCATTATTTTATGAGGTTGGATTTGGATAGTAGCTACAAGTAGCTCTTCTCACTATGGTTTTTCTCATTCTAGGTTTCCATGTATATCTGGTGTTCTTTGTGTGAATGTGTGCATCTGTGTTGCTCAATGGTTAAGGAAATCAATACTTATATCTTTGATGTTTTTGAGGTTCATGCTTGGAGAAGTTACTAATGGTAATTAATGTTGAATTAAAAACTTTTTGCATATATTGATTCAACCCCCCCCCCCCTCTCAGTATATTGTGTGCCCTACAACTGGTATTCGAGCTAAGTTCCTTAGAAAAAACTTAACAGCTTGAGGTAGATTCAAGATGGCACACTTAGTGGCTCAAGAAGATTTTTCTTCAAATAAGGCACCACTTTTTGATGGATCCAATTATACCTTTTGGAGTGTGAGGATGGAAACATATTTGATGGCCCTAGGATTTGAGGTTTGGTAATCAGTTGTGAATGGATATGAAATCCCTGATAGTCCCCTAAGAGATTAGGCCGAAAAGAAGGCTTGTGAGTATAATGCCAAGGCAAGAAATGTTATTTTATGTGGTTTATCTAACTCTGAGTTTGTGAAGATTATGCATTGGAGGACATCGAAGGAATAATGGGTTAAGTTACACAACATTTATGAAAGTGATGACAAGGTAAAACAAGCAAAGATTCAAACTTATAGAGATCAATTTGAAAGCCTGAAAATGAAGGAAGAGGAAAACATTGCTACATTCATGCTCCAGGTTGATGAGGTTCTCAACTCTATCAAAGGTCTTGATGAAAAGACGAAAGAAGGTATGATTGTGAAAAAGGTACTTAGATCCCTTCCCAAAAATTTTGATGCAAAATTTTTTGTTGTTGAAGAAGCTAAAGATTTGAATACTCTAACTATGGATGAGTTACATGGAATTTTGACTACTTATGAGATGGAAATTGATAATGACAAATATGTAAGGAAAGAGGCGGCATTCAAAGTGTCTAAGAAACAAGATCTAGATTTAGAAGATGGCTCAAATCTGGAGGAAGTAAAATTTGTCAAAAAGTTACAAAGGGGTTCCAAAAAGTACAAAGGTAATTTGTCTTTCAAATGTTT
>VDFB02086081.1:35745778-35818873 GCA_007258455.2 Sequoia sempervirens | reverse complement strand
AGAGATCTCAACGCTTGAAGGAGAAAGAGATCTTGCAATAGGGTTGTCCTAGGGACTGATTATAAACTAATGAGAGGTTCACCACCAAGCTAGGGCTTGGAAAGAAAAATGCAATGTAAATCAAAATGTTTAACCCTAATATGATGCAATCTTTAACTAGATGACCTGAAAATGCATGTAAAACATAACATAAAGGTGAGATCTCAAAAGTATGCACCTAGAAACTTGAAGAAGGTAGGAATAAGCTCTGAAACACTAAAAATCCTAAAATTTTGGCCTATTGGGACTCATATGCTAGTCTAGGCGAATCAGTCCCATATCTGGGTTTCTACACAAGAACATGTTTCTAGAAAAAGGGTATCTGAATCTACAAAAATATTGAAAAACACTTGTAGTGGGACTCATACGCCACTTCTAGCATATCAGTATCATTCTTCATTTTTGGGAATTTGAAGTTTAGATCTGTGCTCCAATCTCTTTCCTCCCTTCCAAACTGATTTTTGGATTTGAATCTGTGAAAAGACCTGCAAAACATAATATAGACTTGATTTTCTTATGGGGGTTTGCCTTGGTCAAATACCTAGTTTGGTAATTAAACCTTGATAGAAACAATGAAATATGCATGTAAATAGGAATGTAAACCCTAACCTTGAGTTTGTCTAAGATTATGAAATCTAAAGTGCAATGCAACCATATTCTAATGTGCAAGAATGAGATGCATGAAGAATAACGAATAACTCATTTTGAGAGACCTCTAATCACCCAAATGAGCACTAATAATGTTGGTACCTTCCTTAGGTTTAATGTAGACTGAAAATGGAGGATGGAATCACTTAGAAAAAAATTCATTAGGCTTGGCTTGATGGCTAGTTTCATCTCCCCATCCTAGAATCCACCATGATTCACCATAGAAAACCATGATCAACCCTTGAAAATGCTAGATCTTGAATGAAAGTGTAGAATGCTTTTCCTAGATCTGCTCAAACATGAACAAACACTCAAACATTATTCCATAAACAAGTGTAAACAAGCATTCCCCATGAAATTCATTCAAACACTAGAACAAGAAAACAAGGTAAAATATCAAATAAAAACTAATGAAATCTTATTCAAATGCTCAAACCAACATACCATGGGGGAATTGGTGCTTATTTGATGTGGAAAGAAGCCCTTTCCAAATTCCTTGATAAGCTTGATAATGATTGATTGATCCTTGATGAAAAATGTCAATAACCTAGCTATGGATGACGAAACTATATGCTAACATGGATGAAATGTGGATAATAAACTTGCATAAACCTCTCTCAACTTGTGTCTCCCAAATCAATAAAGAAGGCCTCTATTTATAAGGAATAAGGATTGAAGATTGGAGAATAGGATGGATGTGGGATTAACATTTGAACCAATGGAATTGTGTTACTTGTCAACATGTTAATGAAGGAGAGTGGAGCACATTTTGAATAATGTACATGTTAAATGCATGTAGGTGGATTTGAAAGTGAAGAAGTGACTTGTGCAAGAGGGGATGTAAGTGGAGTTAATGCCAAGTTGGCTAGAAGGAGAGGACATGTAAGAGCCTTTAATGCCATATTGGAGGAAAAAAGTACTTTTGGGAGGTAGATTTCAAATTGGTGGAATATTCCAAGGATATGCCATATTTGAATGAAAATTGAGGAATTAATAAATCAAATAAATTGATTTACATGTGCAACTTGCAAAAGCTAAAGGAATGGAGGGTTTAGGAGTTAATTAATTTGTGGTTAATTAACTTAGATGGAATTAGTTGATTTGACATTTGATTTAGATATTTAGATTTATTTAAATCAAGTAAGAGGAGAGTTAGGAGATTAGGGATTTAATTAAATAAATTTTATTTATTCAATTAAATGAAGAACTTTAGGATATAATTAAGCAAAGTTAATTTATTTAATCACAAAGAGGACATTAGGATTTTATTAAATAAAAATTGATTTTATTTAATCAAAGAGGAAACATTAGAATTCAATTAAATAAAGTTGATTTATTTAATCAAAGAGGAATTATGATGAATTAATCTGATAAAGTATATTATCTGATTAAGGAGGAAATTCAATTAAATAAATATTATTCAATTAAATAATTAGTATGGGTGTGATTAAGGAAGAATTGGTGCTATTTAGTCAGGATCGAGTGCATGATATCAATCAGGATATTTCGAGTGTCTACAAAAAGTGAGCTTTAAGACCTATAAACACACTTTAATGCTGCTCCATGACTTCAACTTTGCTTTCTTTTGAAACTTTAATGCTCTTGTCAAAGAATGCTTGAAGATCCTTGAATGCTTGGATCTTGAAATTGCTCTTGAAAACACTTGATTAGATGAAATAATGACTTAGAAGCTTGCTTATATAAGCATTAACACCTAATTTATTGTTATTTAGATCTCAAAGGTAGACATCAACCAAAAATTTGAATTAAAAAGGTGATTTTCTCATTCAAACCCTAAAAAATCCCCAAATGGGACTCATACGCCACTTCTAGTGTATGGGTCCCACCTAGGGGGAGTCATACGCACAAGGTGGCATATGAGTCCCACCCTAGATTTTTGGGGTGGGTTTTTGGAATTTTTGATGTTTTTGATGATTTTGTCTGGTTTTTAGCTTAAATATGCCTTGAGATCCAAAATAATGGGTCTTAGGGGCCTATTAACGATTATTTAAAGGGTATTTAATGCAAGCGTGCCAAAAAAGGTCCAAATTAATTGTGAAATTGCATCACTTTCAAGAGTGTACAATTTTATACACTACAACTTTTATAAAATATGCATATCATAAAGTTTTAGATGGAAGCCACAACAACTTCTATCTTTTAGGTGTATGTGCTTAACTATATTTTTTTACACTTTATGAAATGGTTCATTTGTGAGTTAAATGATAAAAAAGGTTATATTGGCTGGTATTTTTTTATGAGGATAGGTTTAGTGAGTCACAATTTGATTAGGTTTTAGATGTTGGGTTACAATCTATACTAATGTTTGTTCTAATTTTTTTTAAATAATTTATATTTTTATTGAGATTAAGATTTTCTTATCTTGTTTTATATGTATTAATTTTCTCATTTGGGTGTTGTCTGCATTCATAGTAATAATGATTATAGGACTAATTTTATATTGATAAGAATTTCCAACTACTATGTGTGTGTGTGTCTGTGTGTTTTGATGGATCTCCATACCCTTACCAACAAAAATGAAGCACCAAAATTGATAGAAAAGGATAGCCACAACTCACTCCCATTCCTAACCTTATATTTCTTCTATTTGAAATTACTAAATTAATTAACACCAAAATTAGGAATTTTATAAAAAAACTAGTTTTTAAAAGTTTATTCCAACTGCATGTGGTCAAGAAGTAACAAGAATAATTTGCTTAACATACTATTACAAAAATCATTGAGAAACATGAGTAATCCCTCAAAATAATAAATTTCTTCTACTCTAGAATAATTCCAAAATAAAAACATTTGAGATACTATAAGAATAGGAAAAATTGACCCCTTTCCCAAGTGACAAGTGTCTAGATGAGAAAGGTCAACTATTGCTATCATGTAATCTATGTCTTGGTACCAACCTCCCAATGTACCAACACAAATCCATGCCAAAATCAATAGGGCTACAACAATAATTCTAGAAGTTAGTACAATTCCTTCCTAATAATTAGTTTTCATAATCTACTATTTCTACTAAGTTGGATATTAAATTCTTTACAAAATTTATCTTCCCAAAAGGGATTTCAAATCCTTTCTTCTAGGGAGAGGAATATTCAATATAGCTTATATCATTTTGGATTTGATGGATATTCATTTTTATTAAATCCATGACTCTATGGCTTACCTTTAGTAACCCCAAAGATATGATCTTCTAGTTCAATGAGATTCCATGGTATTTGGATCTTTACAAAAAAATCTCATGTCTCAAATATGGTAACCTCTATTTTTAGAAAACATAGTGAGATAATCTATATAAATAAAAATAAATTTTATCAACAAGTTAATAAATGCTATGTCCATGGCTCATTTGAATGTGGTGCCTACACTGATTAGGTCAAATGTAATCCTCTCATAAGCAAGAGTTCCCCATTTTTCAATAAAGTTAGTTTTAAGTCTATTATCAAGATCTAACATGAAAAATAAATACCCATATAGAAAAGTCATCATTTGTGATTCATTAAAAAAATTAAGACCTCATCTAGCGAGGATAACAAATAATTTTCCTTCTCTAACACTTTATTTAAATTTAAAAAATCCACACACAAGTGTACCTCACCATTCTTCATACAAATATGAACCAAGTTGATAACCCAATTGGAATGTATCACTAAGAAAAATGCATGCTAACAACATTTTTTTACTTTCTTGGATGAGTTATTCAAATAATGGGTTCACTAGTATTTTCATCTATCATACTTATTTTACCCTTGGATTCAAATGAATTGTATGAGTAATTATTTAACTATCATAGGATTTTAAATATTCATACCCTCAAGCTATAACATCATAAAATTTAGTGAACACCCTGGTCATGTATTTCCTTTCCATCCTTGTACAATATTTTCCTAATAAGACATCCTTAAGCTCTTCATTAAGTTCCCCAAATTATGTGCATCAACTAAGGATTCTTTTAAATATGCCAAATCCAATTTATGTTGTTGGTAACTAATATAAAATAATTATTACTCCGAAGGGGTCCCAATCATCTCCATCAATTATTTGGGATTAAAATACATCTAAATTGTTGATGAGTTCCAAAATATCCATGTTATCATTGAATACTTTGAATTTTTTTACATTACATGCACCAAGTGGAGACAACTTGTACTAAATAATTCTCAACTTTGAACACATAACTGACTCCAACATACTAGCTTTCTATGGTATAGCCATAAATTTTTATTTAAGTATCAAAGTCCTCAGTTATATTCCACACTCAACTATAATAGTAAGAGAGTGTGTTGTCATTACAATTATAAAATCTTTAGATTTATTTTGTAATTAGCTCCAATTAACTAAATATTATTAAATTATTGACACGTTTTCACATCATGAATTGGAGACAATGAATTAAAGCCTCATATTTTTTAGGTTATGATTTAACTAGCTCCACATTTCGACCACAACCTTGTTTATATTTGTATCCATCAAACCTTAAAGTCCATATTTTTTTTTGTGTTAGTTTTCTTTGTTACCCTTAGTTTTTGATTTACCTTATCAACCTCTTCTTTCATTTCAAGAGAGTAAACCTGGATAGCTCATACTATGTACATATGCCACTTAAATGGTGTTGTATTTATGGAGGATATTTTTTAGCCTTGGATCCCTATCTATCCTTTTATCTAGTGACTCTACCCCATGAAAGAAATATATGTGAAATTTTCATAGCTATATAGTCAATGACAGTCTTAGACCAATCCCTACTTAGCAACACCCCATATAATTTAGGAATTTTATCCATTTAGATGTCTATAAATTGTTAGGTTATGATTTTTTATAAATCAACTGCATATGTATGTGAATCAATTACCCAACCACATTATTTAACTTAATATTATCCAACTACACCATCTATAATATATTAAATTGATTTTAGAAATGGAAAAAGTCTTGCTTGAGAACCAACTTGATGTATTAACACTCAAATGGATTCAATAGTCCGCTTTTATAGTTTGATAAATATTTTAATGCTTATAATTGAAAATTTGGAATAAAATAAATATAACTTTATTATAAAATTTCCAATTACAATAAATTGTCTCAAATATCACTTTGAAAAATAAAATTTAACTTATGCATAATTGAAAGTACATGTCTTAAGGATGATTCTCTAGATTTTTGGAAGCCTCATCCATGGACCCTAGCATGTAGTGTAGACATCCTCTTGGTCCATTGTCATCCTATATAGACACAATAAAAAGGACATAATGGTTTAAAAAAATCCTACACACAAAAACATAAATCACAAGCCCACTACATGTGAAATATACTTAAGTTCAATAAAAAGTGCAAAGAAACCCAATTCAAATGAATTAAAGAAGTAAGGATAAAGGGAAGCTATCACCTTAGAGTCACCTTATTCAAATCTAAATACTTTAACATAGAAAAGAGAATGAAATTTTTTGGGTGGCTATTTAGGGGCTTGCCTCAATCAAGCCCTCATCTTGGTCTTTTGACCTCCATGGATAACCAAAATTGATTTGATAATAGATTTTGATAAAAAGAGATATATTGATAAGGGATGATAAAATACAATGATAATGATTTGACTAAATTATTTAAACATAGAGTGTTAAAACCAAGAACATCTAGAACTTACTAGTATAAGAAGAATAAGTACTTCAAAGTAAGGAGAAGGAGATAGTTCAGAGATTATATATTTATCACTAGGAAGCCATGCACAACCTCCAAAGTGGGATTGAAAATTGTCTAGTATTATTTCATTTCTCAATCTCACAATGAAGAAGTTACATGAAAAGTATTATATGAGTGTTGTTCCTTCAAAATATATAAAATTTCAAAAGAGTTGTAGATCCAAAAACCAAGAACCAAACTTCATGTATTTGGGAGAGAGAGAGAGAGAGAGAGAGAGAGAGAGAGAGTTAAAAATCTTTATTTTTCAAAATAAAATCTCATGGATTTTTTTCAAGCTTGACTGCCACACAAGAGAATTATATCCAACAAATTTATAGGAATGTAATTTTCCAATGACCACTTGAATCATGATTTTCTGTGGGATGTTAGTGCATTGTTCTTTCGATCGGGAGAAATAGACTCAAATTTCCAAGATCATCATAATTACGGTAGACATAAGGTGTTTTGGTGTTAACACCTTCTATTTAAAAGAAATTAAATCATGATCCATAAGGGGGGACATTACATTGTGTGAAATTGTAGGGTATGTGATTTCCTACACTATATTTTGCCCCTACTTTAGCAACCATATGCATTATATACTAAATATGCATGCTAAAGTAAGAAATGAATTGAAATTAATAATTAACAAAGGATAAGTTGTAGAGGAAGGAAAATATTCAATCCACATGGGTATGCCCCCAGAGAAAGAAGAGCTATATAACAACTAAAATATGATACAAAAGACATACATGTTAATGCATAAATAATCACATAAAATATGCTAGCTAAAATACACAAATCAAGAAAAAAGATCACAAACTAAAAATTCACACAACACACAAACAAAAAAAGATGGGACTCATTCAAAAAGAGAAAGAGAGATAACGAGAAGAGCATAAGATTGAAGATTTTGATAAATGATTTTGATAATATGCCTAGCAAGTTGTGCTATGTTGAGGACCATACAATAATTTTGATTGATCATGGTTGTTGCAAGATATATTGTGAAACAACCATAGAAAAGATATGATATATGAAAACCAACAACCTAGCAAGTCACACCATGTCAGGCAACTAATATACTATCAAGCTACTTATTTATATATTTTTATTTAAAATAATAATTTATGATTGTGCATTGTGATAGACCCCTCTTAAAATAATTGCATGATTCAAGGAGTTTGTATATTTTAAGGAGAGATAAAAATAGATAAAATATTTAAGAAGTCATACAAAGTATGATTTTGTGTCATCAAACACAAGAGATTATGCTCATGGAATGTCATCACATAATATAGGGATGAAACATAAGATCCAAAAAACCATTTGCATTAAAGAGACTATAGGATCCACCAACTTGGGGTCATTATGGAGATTTGATAATTGTGTATATCAATATGTATTAAATTTTTTAATAGTTGCCATTCCCTGAGTATAGTGCTAAAAACATAAAGGAAGAAAGTCACATTTTAAATCAAATAAAAATATTGGGTTAGCATGGAAGAGACCTAAATGTCTCAATGCTTTGTATCATCACAAAAATGAAGAATATCAATATACAATACAAAGTAGAATGATGATAGAAATAGAAGAAAATAAATGATTCATTTATTCTATATCCTTGTACCTACAAGGTGTCATGGTTCCTCCAGGTAAGATTAAAAAAAATATAAAAGCAATGATGAGGGAGACATAAATAAAGCACACAAGAAAAAAAACTAAAATATAAAGTCCTTCCTCAAATAGATCATTGTTCTCCCAATATTGATCATAAGGTGAGGGAAGTTGAACCTACAATGGAAGTATTGCTAAATAAGTACTAGGAGTTTCACCCACTGCAAGAGCCAAGAAACTACCTACAAGCATGTAACATCATCTTAGATATCCATTGAGGTTAGCATCAACAATATATTTTGAAAATCATAGAGAACACTAGAGTATCTTCGATGGACTCAAATATATTCTCCTCTTGAGGAGAATTTGATGAGTTTTTATCAGAATAAAAAACAAGAGGATTATCATGGCTACTCTCATAAACATGAGTAGTGATAGGCACAAAAGAAGTATGAACTCCTTCTACGAAGATAACTGATGAAGAAAGGTTTGAATGAGATGGAGATGGTGTATTTTTATTTTTTCTACGATGGGTGGAGTTGGATAATGTTATGGATTATGATTGGGAGGTGGGCAATGGATATTGATGTCAACAGTGGCAAGATAAAGAATATTTGGAAATATTTCATGACAGGTGTGTTGGAATGGAACTAAGTGACAAAGTGTAGCACTGGGGATTACAAATGTGTTTAACATTTTTATCATCGAGATAAAATGGTGGAATTATAGGAAGGTCTAAAATCAAAGGCGGATCCATTGAAGGATCCAGGAATACTTGCATCTACTTTGAGTGAGGTTCATTAGGGTCCTAGGAAGGAATAGGAGAAGGTGCAGAAGGAACAATCACCAATGGTGGATATGGAGGAGAAGGCATCACCAAATTTTGGGATGTTTGTATCAGAGGAGGATGCTTGGATTTGAGCATTTACAAGGTATATTATTCATGGTCTAATGCACATCGATGACTCTTACACTCATGCACAAGTTGATTACATCGATGATGGGGTCCATGCATAATTGCTTTCAGGGGATCACTCTACTCTTATTGTGGGGTTGTCTTCACTCTTGTGAAAAGGGAAGAATAGTCTTAGTAGGTAGGGGGAGAGAGATCTTGTGTGTTGTCCATAGCCTACATAATACGTTCCTTTCCTCTTTCTATCACATGTACAGTGGAAAGACTAAGAGGAAACATTGAAGCATGAGACATAGGCAATGCATGGGAAGACTTCTCTCCACCAGATTATTTTTTTCTACTAGATGGGTAGGTCTAGGAATAATAAGAGCCACAAGAGGAGAGATAATTTGAGAGGAATATTTAACCAACATGAGTGTCTTTCCTTGGTTTCTATTTCTAACATTTAGGGGAAAAAGAGGCACCACCAAAGGTTGGGAAAATTAAGGGGAATGGGAGGTCTACTCAATGGAGCATGCTTTTCTTTAGCCACCAAAGATGTAGACATAGAGCTAGAAATATGTTACTATGATGAAGATATTGAAGGGGAAGCAACCATAGAAGATGATGACAATGATGGAACTATTGAAGAGGAAGGTGCTAGAAAACCCACTTTGAATGAAAAAATCGCCTTGAGGTCTTATAGGACCTATAGGCAATGGTATAAAATGGTTAAGAAAAATCCTCCATCGAACACAAGTGGCTTATATCCACTATGTTGGATAGTGTTCACTATGCCACAATGATGAAACTTTAGAAATTTGTGCATCAAATAAGCCACCACACTCATGGAAGTTAGCCATGAAATTCCTAACTTTAATCTGAATAAGTCAGATCTTGGGATAACAAGAAATATGGTTTCCACTTACTTGGGTTCAATATAGACCTTCAAAGTGATGGAACCCATGGAACAAAGAGAGATACCATCATATGTATGAATGATCACCAAAGAATCAACATATTTTTCTCTATGAAATGAAAATAAAAATAATTTATTTTATAATGATATTCACCCTACTAGAGCAGGATTAACGAGAACACCATGAATGATCTTCTCATTAAAAAGTGAAAGGATATAAAGAGGACCATTTTCAATAGTTGCAGGAAAATTATTTTTGGTAAAATAAATGGTTGGTATGGTGATATCACATGTCGGGTGTGATCCCTTGGTGATTTCAACCATATCAATGATTTGTATTATTTCACTTTGAGAATCTATAGAAGTCAAAGAACTAGTTGAAAAAAAGTTAGAAGAATGTGTAGGAAAAGGATTAGTATATATTTGTAGTTCCTAGTTCAAGTTGCAAACATATATATTAGTAGTTTCCTTCATATCATGTATCTAGATATTACCATAATCAATGTGGTCTTGCATAAAATGGTGAAGATGCATACTCTCTTGATATCATGACTTGGGATGCAGTGAAACTAACAAAGTTTTTGGATCATACCAATTCAAATAAGGTTAATTATTTGGAGGAGGTTTTATTTTAGGAAAATAAATAAATTTCTTTTAGCAACACTTGCATGATATTGTACAAATATTTAGATAACTTTGTCATTGATATGTGTGTATGGGGTACTATAGTAGATAATATAGAATTATTTGGTATAGTAATGTTACTTGTTTTCTAGTTAAAAGTTTTATTTCTTTTATAACTTATAAAAGAAGATAAACCACCTTAGTTATCAAAGTGAGTTGTGAGGTAAAGCCCTCATAATAACTAATGAACTATTGATAATCTACAAGAGTAGTCAAAAGGTGAGAAAATGAATTATATTTCATCAATAGTATTTTGTCCCTAAGAACTTGTTGCAATTTTTTTGACGAGTACATGTTGTACATCAAAATCAAGGAGAAACACAGAATCTATGAGAATAGTGATTGCTATTTGAAAATAAAACTAGTCACTTTCTTATCAATTCCTTGCTTACAATGGAGGAGATCAGTAAATATGACTTGTGGTCCAATGTGTGCTTGAAAATGCTAGAGAAATTGATTAATAATTTCTCAAATGTATAAATATAATTGTTAGGAAGGGAGCAAAACCAGTCTAATGTGGTATCTTTCAAAGACTGTAGGAATAGTTTGGCTAATATTGTGTCCTAAAAAATAAACTCCCTACATAGTGAAGTGAAGACAAAAACTTGACTCTGAGGGTTTCCTTTTTTGTTGTATTTCTCGAATTAGGGTGCTTCAAATTCCTAGGGAATAGGATTGTTAAGGATATGTAATTTTAATGGGCTATCTTTGGGTAAGTGCATGGATCTGTGACACAATTTTGATTCCAAATTGAAAAAATGCAAAAAAATTCCAAAAAAGAGCATTTGGTGCACACCAAATTTGGTGCTTTCCAAATTTGGCGTCTCCAAATTTGGCATGTGCCAAATCCAAAAAGTGATTTAAAAGCCAAAAAAATGTATTTCAACCTCCATTTTTTGTTGAACCTATGGCTTGGCTTGGAGTTTTCTTCTCTACAACTTGCGCTCGCCAAATCTCATCCATTCTTTGCACTCTTAGCTTGCAATGCTTCATGAGGATGCTACCAACACATCAGAGAGGTCGAAGATTGCGAAGAGGTGTGCATTTTTATTCTATTTCAAATTTGATTTAGAATGTAGATTGAAATAGGTTTTTATAATAAAACTTTGTTCTAATTCTCAAGGAATGAATCTCCACCTCAAAACATTAAGAATTCACAATCACCCCCTCATGAAGAGTGTCCTATACAAGAACAACCTAAAACCCCTCCATCAATTCATAGGCATCCTCAAGGTACACAAGAAAATATCCTAAATCAAATTGAAAACAATAAAAGATACATTGAACAATTAATTGGAAGAATAACCGAGCATGTCGAAACCCACCCTTATATGAGAGGGATTGCCAAATAATTGAAGTCAATTGTATCTCATGTAGGAGAAATGAGCAAGAAAATATATTTTTGGTCAAATAAGAGGCATGAGATGACACAATTTTATGCTAGTGGTTTGTCATATGCAGATGTGAAAAAACAAAAAAATAGAAAAGCTGACTTGTGTGCCCTATTTATAGACCCAAGAACCAACACACCTTTCTCTCATGCATGCAAGAGGTTCCCCATCCATTGGTGCCACCATGAGTTAATTAAAAATAAATTTTGGGAGCGGTGGTGGATGATATTTGACCAACCTCCATGCAATAACCATGAGGTATCATAATACTTTTTGAGGAAACTCTATTGTTAGTTTGTCCTCAATAAGATTCCAAATTATTTTGACATCTTAGACTTTCAGGGTAGAGGTGGGGGCCCCACACATGATAGACCTATTGCACGATCTAATCCACAGTTGGCACTAAGACCCTTGGCCAAATCCATGGTGGAGCATGTTGTTCTTCCTTTTATTGTTAAGGACAGTGTAGAGGTTGACATGTTGGAGTTGATTAGCTCACTCACCCAGACCATTATATAGTGTGTGAGGCCTCTAGTAGAGCCTGATGTCTCGAGCTCCACCCCACCATTGTGGCACTTGTGGTGTTGTTTGCATGTACGATTATTAGAGTTCTTGGGATGTAGCTACACAACCTACATTAGTTGTAGAGGTGATGGATTTCATAGATGATTTGTTGAATAATACATTTGGCATTGACACTCAGGTAAAATTAAACAAGTTCATTTAATTTGTTTATTAAATTATATTTTGAAATTTAAGAATAACTAAATTAGTAGAATATCGATATGATGAAATTTCAAGGTCAGAGTGTTGATGAGATGTGCTCCCTTCCTGTAGACCCTTATTCATTCTCGACGTTGAGTCTACAGTTATGCAACTAGTATTAAAGATATTATTAATGTATTTGAATAGTTGGATGTTATATTTGAATGTTTGTCTCATAACATGCTTTGGATGTCAAACAATTTTCTGGTGGACCTCCGACCTCCACACCCCACAATTCATGTCCTCAAACAACTTTCACTCAGGTAGCCTTTATTCATTAATGGTGTTGTAAAACAATGTTAGCTAGTTTTCATAATTTTGCATATAAAAATATAAAAAAATGATGATAAACACATTGGTTGGGCTTGTGAGATCCTAATTATATTTACCATTCAATATCCATCTCATTCTTCCATTCCTCTCATCACGCATATTTTAACCATTTTATATCACATATCCCAATCTTTAACACCTTATATATTATACCACCTTCCTCCATATTTTATCTTATACACATATTGTTACAAGAAACCTTTCCTTCTACTCATTATTGACCAAATCTAATACATTATTACTACACACCTCAAGTTCCCACTTAATGTCCTATATTCAAACCTTAGACACTGCCTAATTCACTTTATGGTCTAATATTCCCTCCTAATTACTTCCCATTAACCTCTAGTATAGTTCACCATAAAAATGTTTTATTATCCATGTTACTAATTTTTAGCATTCCACTTAAATTAGTGAAGTGTGGAAGTATGACTTCATTTTGATAACAAAACATGTTCTTAGAACAGATTCATTTTAAGTTATTTCAGATTATGTAATTGAGAACAAGTTCAAATTGATACACAAGTCATTACATATCATGAAATAGTTGATTTATTAAAAGCAGTGTTCTGTAATCCCACACAAGTCGTGGGAGTGACTAAGTTGATTTAATTCAATAATAAGTGTAAATCATACATATGGAGATCAACTAAAAGAAGAAATACATATAAGAGGAGGTCATGTTCATCATTTCCTTAAGGGCTAATGTAGGGTTGATTCATTAGTCTTCAAATTGATCTTCAAAGTCTTTCGCTCCTCTTGATCCTGACATCCAAATGCGCCTGCAGTTGATTGAGAATTTTGTTAGAGCTTAGGGCATGATATCCATTTACATGCTTAACAATAGATATATGATTTGTAGTTATTATCAAATTAAATCAACTTAATCATTATCTGAGAGATAAATGAAAAATTGACAGATCAAATCATTAGGAGAAATCATTGAATTCACTATTTTTTATAATTTGTTTGCTTCATGTACAGATACATGAAAAGTAATGTTGTTTTTCATCAAATTACAACTTGAGTGGGGTTAAATGTGGCTCCCACAAGGGTGGAGCTTAGCTCATAATAGTAGTATGAAAAGTGTGAACAACATCAATGCTACAAATTAATTTCATTTTCAGATTGCATTGCAGATTCAAGGGGACAACATTATGTCATTTACAGAGTCTTTATAATATGATATTGAAATACACAATGATGGAGGTCAACTTGACCACTTTTCAGTCATAATGCAAAGGAAAAGTATTTAATATTGAATGTCAAAATGTGCAGGCAGCCATAAAAGAGGGTTTTTACTCATTTACAGAAGCAGCAAAATAAAGGTTTTTCTCTCTTGTAATTTGAATATGGAGTAGAATTTATGTTATTTCAATGAAGCTACAGGATATTGGAAAATACATAATGCAAAGTGATCAAGTCAAGATGTAGCATGAACTCAAGATGCAGATATATGATAGAGACATAAAAATGCAAGCTACAAGAGGATTACAAATAAATGTTCATTATTCATTTTTTGTTACAAATATTTCTTTGAAAGGATAAAATCATAGTTTTGAATCTTATAAATAGAAAGTTAAATTATGAGGGTTTTTCATATAATGAAAGCAACAATGAAAAATCAAATACCCACTTTCACAAATGAAGGAAAAATAGAGGCTACAACATATTCAATAAATCAAGTGCTATACAAGATATCCAAAGATCAAAACAAAGTAGAAGAGCTGGATTTTTGAGTCAAAAACCTCAAGTAAATGCAAGAAGAAAGAGCTCGAAATACAGACAAAAAATCTCCATGGTCTTTTCTCAAAGAAATCACAAAATGTGTAAACACTAACAGCAACATAGCCGCAGCCTTAGAGGCCAAAAAATCTTTCAAATTGTTTGAGAACCTTCCAAGTCTTGAACAAGATAAGATTTACCACATTTTCTTCAAAGGAATTCTTCAAGAAAAAAGCATAAGGGCAAAAATTTCTTTCTTCAAAACATGGCCAGAGACAATCCATGGTGATCACAAGAAAATCAACAGAAAAAGAACAAGAATCACATAAGAAAATATAGTGAGGCCACACTCTAAGAGCTTGCAAAATATTTTAAAATGAATGTAAACTTCCAAATCTACATCAAGATCAGACTTACCATGGATTCAATCTTCAAAACCTTCAAAATGGCATCAAAAATAGAGATTTCTAGTTGAAGCTTGACTAGGGTTTCCTCCATGGCAGCGACCTCTTTCCTCAAGCAGCAGAATGAATAAAATGAAATGAAGTAAAATGAATAAATTTATTTTAGGGCTTAGATGCCCTAGAAAAGTATGTTGGAGAAAAAGGAATTTTGTGCCTTAAGTTTATATTTAAAAACTTCATTCACAATTTTGTATGCATGGCACATTTCTTTGCCTAGTGAAATTTTGAATGTTTCTAAGATTTAATTATTTAAGTCTCTTGCTTTTGACTTTATCAAATTCCTCTATTTTGCATTTAAAATAAATTTTGTAAAACTTTATTAAAATGATAATGTAAATCATTTTAATAAAAGTTATTTATAAAAATGCAAAATGGAGATTCCAATACAATTTTCAAATAGTGAGATAAGATTTTTTTTTTTTGCATTTTAAAATAAATTGTAAATCTTTATTTAAAGTGATGATTATAAATCACTTTTAAATAAATGATATTTTAAATGCAAAATAAAAGTGTTTTTGATGTATTTTTCAAATGATGGATTTTAAAAGAGTTGTTAGATCAGCTTTAAAGCTTTGCATGAATCATGGAGATGATTGGGGAAAGTTTAGCCAACATATGGAGCAAAATTAGGGATTTTGAGGCACTTGATTAAGAGTTCTACTTCAGTTAAGGATTCCAATTGATGGAGCTTCAGTCAAGGTGCAATTTAAGGCACATAACACCTTGTTTCATTTAGTTATAACCCTATTTTGGAGGGGTTTTCAGTTGCATACGACCCATGAGGTTGTTTTGAGTTTCACAACTCTTTTTACATGTTTGGAGGAGTTGCTTTCAGTTACATTCCTTATTTGGGGGATAGGATGGAAAACACATCATGTTTTGGAGCCAAGATTAAAATTTTGAATTTTTGGAGCCTTTTCTATAAGTCTTTCTTTTCTCTCATTTCTTTTCTCTAGTTCCTAGTTTGGTGGCTGTAGTAGCAGATTCTTCATTCTTTGTAACTCATTTCTTGTGAGTTCTAAAAATGTGTAATGCAAGTGTCTCCTAGTTTACAATAAAGAAGCTCATTTTCCTTCTTAGATATGTCTTGTGCAAGTATTGTGTGTAAGCCTTTAGATTAAATTTTTGTGATTTCCATGAAATCCTTCATTTCATCTTATTACTTCAATGTCTTGTTCATGTTCAATATGTTATAGTGTAGGTCATTTATTGTGTTTCTTTCATTTGTTGAATGCTTGTTATGAAAACATTGTTGTTTTCTTTCAAACAAACTTCAATCGTAGAAGCCTTTCAGATGAAATATTTATGCAAAACATACTAGATTGAGTGGTGAATTTTTTGGTTTCATGTATTGAATTATCTTGTGAGGTTTTAAAAGGAGATTCAAATCATTTTATCAGTTGGTGTATCACCCATTAGTGTTAAATTCATTTTCTCAAGCATTATCCTTCTTACCTTTTCCTTTGTTAAGTTAGTGTTTACAAGAAACATTCAAAGGAAACCATCCCATAACCTAGAGGTCTACCCTCATTATAGGATACCCATAGCCTGAGAGTAGTCCCATGTTCACAGGATTTAAGTGTTTTTCAACTTGTCTTCAAGTGCAAATCCATTTGTTAACAATTTTGGCATGCTCGATGGGACCTTAAACTGATTTTCAGTTCAAAAAGAGTTTCATTTTGCTGTTGTTTTGGTGTGAGAAGCAATATTCTCAGCCTTTGGAGGCAAGATCTACTTACACTGGTGACTCCGAGTTCAAATCTACTGATTTCAGCGTTCTAAGTGCTTGTATATTTTTAAAAAAAATTATTAATTCTGATTTTTAGCTCTTTGAATGTGTAGAAATGTCAAATTTTCATGAAAATACGTGCTTTCACCCCTCATATCATGAGAAAATTTCTCCTACACCTTATTAGCCTTATTTAAGCAACCACAATGCTAGTTTTAATCCAAATAGCCCTGCTACAGCAAGTAACCAACATGCATGTCATGCTTTCTACTCACCCACCTAGTCCCAAGAAGGTCATTTCATTCCAAATAAACATGTTGTGGAGTTAAGTGATATAAAAGGCCTATTGCAAGATTATATTGAGTAGATGGATGAGATCAACAAGGACTTAAATCAGCAACAAGATGAGTGGGATTATCAAGCCTATCTCCATGAGCAAGAAGAGTTGGATCTTCAAGCCCAACTTCATAGGAGATAATTGGAAGCACAAGGAAGGAAGTTTGTGAGTCTTTTTGCAAAGGAGATGATTGTACAAAAGGAAAAATATGAAAAAAATCTTGCAAAGTTAGAAGCACAATTAATTTCTCCTCCTTCATTGAAAGAATTTGTATTTCTGTAAGAAGTTCATCCACTTAGTTCCTTTCCAAACCCATTCTTTAGTAAAGAATTTACTTTGTTCAACACCATGTGCTTTATGAAAAATGAGTCCATGCATGAGCAGGATCAGCTTGCAATCCCTCAAACTGACATAGTGGGACCTATCATATCTCAATAGAGATATTATGTTGAGTATAACAAGTTGGAGTAGCAAGTTATAGAGCAAGGAAATGGTGATCAACATGAAATTTTGTCTAATTTGTTCAATGAACTTCCTCTTTTCTTTGAAGAGCAAGAAGTTGTTCAAAATGAGCAAGTTCCTAAATCAGAGCTAATGATTTAGGGAGATTCATCAAATATAGAGAGGAGATATAGTTACATTGAAATTAGTACTATTTTGCTGAAAAGTGAAGAATATTTGGAGGAAGATGCCTTCTGGGATGATTTGGAGGGTTTTTGTTCAACCTTGGATGTTAAGGCATCATCTTTTGAAGTGGAAGTTCATAATTAGCAGAAGGAGGTTCAAGATGTAGTTCATCAGCTTGAGATCAACAAGGAGAGTTCAGGTTTCATTCGCACAAAAGGATGTCCTATAAGGCATCTAGTCCATTTGGAGGCTAAGAAGACAACACAAAACAAACTTTCACCCAAGCATGCAACTTCGATGAAAGGACATCATTCTCAGCCTATTTATGCTCTTTCAAGCAATATTATATATGAGCAAAACGAAGAGGTAATCCACTATGCCTTCAATCTTAAAGCAATATTGTAATTGTTTGTAAGACATCTCTTCATTTCTCAGCTTTCCACTATTTTTCATCAACATGTAATGCATCCTAAGTTGGGAAGAAAAGGATGTTATTTTTTAAAACTAGTAAATGGATTTGTTTGAGCAAGTTTCATTCTTGGTTAGGGTAGGTTAGAGTAAATTTCAATTTAGTTTTAGGTTTTAATTCCCCCTAAGTGTTGATTTGCATAGTTAGTTAGTTTACTTTGAGTTTTACTGGGGGGCATAAGAGGAGAACTTTGTTGTTACTTATTATTGTTCAATCAAATATACATCTCTCATTCATAACATGGAATGAAAAGTCATGTCATGAACAACAAATGTATAATCAATCGAACTATGATCAATTGCAGCAAGATTATCGAACAGTTACAACAATATGAGTGAGATATGTACTGAGTTTTGAGTCAAGAAAGGGGAAAAAATGGAATCCATACCCAATGGATAAGCAAGCCAACTGGCCTTATTTTTTTAGCAGGAAAACACCCCTAAGAGGTCACTAAAAATGTTACTAATTTTTAGCTTTCCACTTAAATTAGTGAAGTGTGACTTCATTTTGATAACAAAACATGTGCTTAGAATAGATTCATTTTAAGTTATTTCAGATTATGTAATTGAGAACAAGTTCAAATTGATACACAAGTCATTACATATCATGAAATAGTTGATTTATTAAAAGCGGTGTTTTGTAATCCCACACAAGCCATTGGAGCGACTAAGTTGATTTAATTCAACAATAAGTGTAAATCATACATCTAAAGATCAACTAAAAGAAGAAAGACATATAAGAGGAGGTCATGTCCATCATTGCCTTAAGGGCTGATGTAGGGTTGATTCATTAGTCTTCAGCTTGATCTTCAAAGTCTTTTGCTCCTCTTAATCCTGAGTTCCAGATGCACTTGCAATTGATTGAGAATTTTGTTAGAGCTTAGGGCATGATATCCAATTACATGCTTATCAATAGATATATGATTTGTAGTTATTATCAAATTAAATCAACTTAATCATTATCTAAGAGATAAATGAAAAATTGACAGATCAAATCATTAGGAGAAATCATTGAATTCACCGTTTTTTATAATTTGTTTGCTTCATGTGCAAAAATAGGAAAAGTAATGTTGTTTAGAAAATTACAACATGAGTGGGGTTAAATATGGCTCTCACAAGGGTGGAGCTTAGCTCATAACAATGGTATGCAAAGTGTGAATAACATCAGTGCTGCAAATTAATTTCATTTTCAGATTACATTGCAGATTCAAGGGGACAACATTATGTCATTTATAGAGACTTTATAATATGATATTGAAATGCATAGTGTTGGAGGTCAACTTAACCACATTTCAGTCATAATGCAAAGGGAAAGTATTTAATATTGAATGCCAAAATGTGAAGGCAACCATAAAAGAGCATTTTTACTCATTTATAGAAGCAACAAAATAAATGTTTTTCTCTCTTGTAATTTGAATATGGAGTAGAATTTATGTTATTTCAATGAAGCTATAGGATACTGGAAATTATAGAATACAAAGTGATCAAGTCAAGATGTAGCATGAACTCAAGATGCAGATAAATGACAGAGACATAAAACTGCAAGCTACAAGAGGATTATAAATGAATGTTCATTATTCATTTTTTGTCACAAATATTTCTTTGAAAGGATAAAATCATAGTTTTTGAATCTTATAAATAGAAAGTTAAATTATGAGGGTTTTTCATATAATGAAAGAAACAATGAAAAATCAAATACCCATTTTCACAAATGAAGGAAAAACAAAGGCTGCAGCATATTCAATAAATCAAGTGTTATGCAAGATATCCAAAGATAAAAAAAAAAATTAGAAGAGCTGGATTTTTGAGTCAAAACCCTCAAGTATATGCAAGAAGAAAGAGCTCAAAATACAAAAAAAAGATCTCCATGGTCTTTTCTCAAACAAATCACAAAATGTTTAAACACTAAAAACAACATAGCCACAGCCTCAGAGGCCAAAAAAGCTTTCAAAAGCTTTCAAATTGTTTGAGAACCTTCCAAGTCTTGAGCAAGATAAGATTTACCATGTTTTCTTCAAAGGAAATCTTCAAGAAAAAAGAATAAGGGAAGAAATTTCTTTCTTCAAAACTCGGCCAGAGACAATCCACGGTGATCACAAGAAAAGCCACAAACAAAGAACAAGAATCACATAAGAAAATACAGTGAGGCCACACTCTAAGAGCTTGAAAAAGATTTTAAAATGAATGTAAACTTCCAAATCTACAATAAGATCAGACTTACCATGGATTCAATCTTCAAAACCTTCAAAATGGTGTCAAAAATAGAGATTTCTAGTTGAAGCTTGACTAGGGTTTCCTCCATGGCAGCGACCTCTTTCCTCAAGCAGCAGAATGAATAAAATGAAATGAAGTAAAATGAATACATTTATTTTAGGGTTTATATGCCCTAGAAAAGTACGTTGGATAAAAAGGAATTTTGTGCCTTAAGTTTTTATTTAAAAACTTCATTCACAATTTTGTATGCATGGCACATTTCTTTACCTAGTGAAATTTTGAATGTTTCTAAGATTTAATTATTTAAGTCTCTTGCTTTTGACTTTATCATATTCCTCTATTTTGCATTTAAAACAAATTTTGTAAAACTTTATTAAAATGATAATGTAAATCATTTTAATAAAAGTTATTTATAAAAATACAAAATGGAGATTCCAATACAATTTTCAAATAGTGAGATAAGATTTTATTTTTGCATTTTAAAACAAATTGTAAATCTTTATTTAAAGTGATGATTATAAATCACTTTTAAATAAATGACATTTTAAATGCAAAATAAATTGTTTTTGATGTATTTTTCAAATGATGTATTTTAAAAGAGTTGTTAGATCAACTTTAAAGCTTTGCATGAATCATGGAGATGATTAGGGAAAGTTTATCCAACATGTGGTGCAAAATCAAGGATTTTGAGGCATTTGATTAAGAGTTCTACTTCAGTTAAGGATTCCAATTGATGGAGCTTTAGTCAAGGTGCAATTTAAGGCATAAAACACCTTGTTTCATTTAGTTATAACCCTATTTTGGAGGGGTTTTCAGTTGCATACGACCCATGAGGTTGTTTTGAGTTTCACAACTCTTTTTACATGTTTGGAGAAGTTACCTTCAATTACATGCCTTATTTTGGGGAGAGGATGGACAACATATCATGTTTTGGAGCCAAGATTAAAATTTTGAATTTTTGGAGCCTTTTCTATAAGTCTTTCTCTTCTCTCATTTCTTTTCTCTAGTTCCCAGTTTGGTGGCTACAATAGCAGATTCTTCATTCTTTGCAACTCATTTCTTGTGAGTTCTATAGATTTGTAATGCAAGTGTCTCCTAGTTTACAATAAAGAAGCTCATTTTCCTTCTCAGATCTATCTTGTGCAAGTATTGTGTGTAAGCCTTTATATTATTTTTTGCGATTTCCATTAAATCCTTCATTTCATCTTATTACTTCAATGTCTTGTTCATGTTCAGTATGTTATAGTGCAGGTCATTGACTGTGTTTCTTTCATTTGTTGAATGCTTGTTATGAAAACATCATTTTTTTCTTTCAAACAAACTTCAATCGTAGAAGCCTTTCAGATGAAATATTTATGCAAAACATACTAGATTGAGTGGTGAATTTTTTGGTTTCATGTATTGAATTATCTTGTGAGGTTTTGAAAGAAGATTCAAATCATTTTATCAGTTCGTGTATCACCCATTAGTGTTAAATTCATTTTCTCAAGCATTATCCTTCTTACCTTTTCCTTTGTTAAGTTAGTGTTTACAAGAAACATCCAAAGGGAACCATCCCATAACCTAGAGATCTACCCTCATTATAGGATACCCATAGCCTGAGAGTAGTCCCATGTACACAAGGTTTAAGAGTTTTTCAACTTTTCTTTGGGTGCAAATCCATGTGTTAATAATCCCATCCTAGCTCATCCAATTAATCTCTACTAGTCCATTCTATGTTCCATCATCCCCTCTTGATCATGTCACATTATCTTCTCTTGATTCACTTTTTGTTCCTTTATTCTTTCCTAATCCCATCCCATTAACATTTAATAGTTTACCCTATTTTCTATGATAACTTCCTAGCCCATCCCACTAATATCTTCTAGTCCATCCTATGTTTCATTATTCCATTCTACTCCCATCTTATTGTACCCATTATTATTTCACCCTAAATCTTTCATGATCCCCTATGTTCCACCCTATGTTCCTTTATCCATTCTATGTTATACCATCTTTATCCACGTTTCATTCTAGATAACTCTTCTCTATTATTACTACACAAAGGTCAAGTTCACACTTCATATACTATAGCAAAACCCTAGACACCTCCTGATTCACCCTATGTTGCATTATTCCCTACTAATTTTATCCCATTAACCTCTAATTGTCCACCCTATATTTTTTTATCCCATCCTAGCCCATCCCATCAATCTATACTAGTCCATCTTATGTTCCATTAACCCCTTCTATTCTCAACCCATTACCCTCTCTTATTTAATCTTATGTTCCATTATCCCCTCTTGATCTTGTCCCACTATCTTTCCCCAATTCACCCTATGTTCCTTTATTCCCTCCTAATCCCATCCCATTAACCTCTAATAGCTCATGCTATATTTTGTTATCCCATCCTAGCCCATCCCATTAATCTATTCTAGGCTATCCCATGTTCCATTATTGCATTTGACTCCCATCCCATTGTACCCTCTATTATTTCACCATATGTTCCATTATCCCCTATTGGTCTTGTCTCTTTATCCCTTCTATGCTATAGCACCTCCATCCAAATTTTATCCTATACACTGTTAGAAGAAATATTTCCTTCCACTCATTATTGACCAAAATTGTCTTCTCCATTACTATTGCAAACCTCAACAACCAACTTCATGTGCTATAGTAAAACTCTAGACATGTCCTAACTCATAATATGTTCCTTTATCCCTTTGAAAGCTTCTAGTAACATAATAATCCTCACTTCATTCATGCGAACTTCATTGTGGCATTATCACTATGTTGGCAGCATGCCCTCATTAACAATAGTTCATCAACATATAAAATACATATCTCAATGAGGGGTAAACCCACAAAAGTGGTTTACAATTCAAGTGAGGAAGGAAAATTTGCAAAAAACAACCCCATGCAAAAAAAATTGGTTTTTGGGGTTTGAACGAACTTTTTGGTTCAAGCGAACCAAAAGAGGGTTCGCTAGAACCTTGGTTCGAGTGAATCCATTAAATGCAAGGTCCCACCATTCCCGCAAAAAAACACAAAGAAATCCTTTTTTGAAAGGTGGTTCGCTCAAACCCCCTGATTTTCCTGAACCCCCCTTTTCCCACCTTTTCACCCTCTGGCACCAAAAAACTCCATAATTTTTCCCTTCGAGGCTCAGTTGAGGATGAAAATGGAGGAGACTTCACAGGCCCAACTGGATGATGAGTCCTCAAATGAGCTATCCAACGAATATAATTTTAATATGTTTTGGTTTTATTATGTATTTGTTTTTTTAGTTTTATTAAACATAGGTTTTTCACCAAAAATCAAGCTCTCTTTTCGCACATGTGGAAAAATATAAGATTATCAAAAAAAATTGAAAAATATGAATGCACTAGATATTGAATTCCTTGATCCAACAAAAAAAATGAATTTCAATACATACAAAAAAAATTGCGTTGTATACGGTCCGCCTATGTCTGAATTGTAATTGGTTTAACTTTGAAACTTGATTAAGGAAAAAATATTCAATAAAACACTGAAACCAATTGGAAGCACTAGATATCGAGTTAAAAATATAAATTCAAAAAAATTAAAATTTTATCCTTCATGGAAAAAAAAAGTTATGTTGTATACAGTGAGTGTCACTCCTTAAAAATGTTGTTTACTGAAAAAAACTAGTTTTCGAAGGAGATGGAAAAGCGTATGTGCAGGATCATGATAGGCCAAAAAGTGGCGATAAGATGGGTATGTGTAGGGTATGTGGCTAATAACTTTTTTTACCCAAAATTGATGAAATGAAAAGGGTTTTTAAAGGAGATTCTTAGATTTCCACCAATATAAATTATGCTTTACTTTTAATTTAATAAATAATTATTATTCACTTTCTATTTGAATTGCAACTAAAGTCCTAATTGAGAGGATGATTGAAAACATCTATAGCTTTCAAACGGTATCACATTTTTTAACAAACATGCACCACATTCTATGCTTCATATACCATAGGATTAAAAAAATGAATTTCATGAAGTTTTGACCAAGTTAAGGTGGGAGACATACAAGTTTTATATTTTTAAAAATTTGTAATAAAAAATTCATAATTAATTATTTACTTAGAAAAAATTACAAAAAATATGCATCACATCGGGACATGAGTCCTCTACTTATATCTAAAATATTATAAAAAATATTATCATTTCATTGTGGTTAGGGTGGTTAGACACCTACTTCTTATTTTTTCCCGAAATTTAAGTACTCTGCATTGAAATTTCAAAATTTCACCAAATAGATTTTTTTTAAATAAACCTAGTATTTTAGAAACTACATTCAATTTTCTACAGTCTTTATTCTTACATATTTTTTAAATAATATAGGTAACTTATTCAATTTTTTATGTCAAGTTGTCTAACTCTGATTTTTTTGAATTTTCTGCCACTTAAGGGCCTATTTTTTCCATGATGATCCTATACATACCCAAAAAGAAGTGCAATTTGATTCCAAAATTTTTGAAAAAAATATATTTAGAATCTATAGACAAAATGTCACAAATCACTAGTTTGCATCATCTTCAAATTCCTCATGGTTTAGCCGCTATAGGTGCCCGAAAGTGAAGATTTAGTTAGAAAAAATTATTTCAGTGTCTAATTTGTCCAAAAATTGTAAACCAATATTGTGGGATCACCCTAAGCACTGAACTTTGGAATTTGCAAGAGTTTGGACTATCCTAGTTGACTTAGTACTTTCACCATTCTATGATCTATATGCACTATACTGTAGTCTCAACGGATGCCAACCATTTACTCTTTCATTTATGACAATTATAAAGGGGCTACCTGAACTTCTTTATATTACTGTTAGATATGTTGTTTCATTTGCAGTTGTTGACATTAGATAGACTAGTGATGTTGGTGGCACAATGGACCATGGAGTTGTTGCAGCAATAGCCAATTCTGATCCATTGAGAGGTATTCAATAGATTAGTCAATTTGACATTATATTTGCTCTTTTATGGTCTATTATAGAAAATTTTCATGATACTTTTATGTCTAGCTTAATTTCTATCTTGATGGTTGCTACAGGTGGTTGTCACTCCATATCATGGACGCGGTAATGTTGTAAATGTGCATGATGACTATATGTATGCGGTAAGTGGTTATATTTTGTTATATGTCATTCCACAATTCAATTTCTATGTATTAACATCTTTACATTTTATTGTATCAGTTGAAGGTCTAGAGTGAAGAGAGGAGGACTAGTGAGCGTGTTTGAAAGACAAGAGAACCAATAGGCACTCCATCTAGTTGAATTTTGAAGGCAACACGAGATCTTTTTCTTTCCCCTAGAGGGAAATGACTATGTATTAGGGTTATTTGTTGTATGTCTATATGGCATTTTGGAACATATGGTTTGTACTATAGATATATACGTGACATTTTATGTCCTTACGGATCTTTTGTACTAAGCCTGTATAGATTTTTTAGATATATAGTGTATACTTTTATCAATATATATCATTATATAGCCTTATGACTTTTTGATTAAAGAAAATCTTATTTTTCTACTACCATTCTTGAATGATGTTATCATGCGTATTGTGTAAATTGTATGCTTGAATGTTGTAGGAATGGGTTTTGTTTACATCTAATTCTTAATTAATTACTGTTGATTGCTCAATAAGCTCCATCTAATGCGTATTGTGTAAATAAGCTCCATTCCTAGTGGTTTGTATCCTTTGCAATGCTTCAATTACTTGTGCTTCACTTGTTCACATGTATGTTTCACTTATTCACATGCATACTTCATGTATATTATGTGTATTCATGAGTATGCTTCATGCTTCCAATGTATAATTCATGTGTTCATCTGTATTTTTCATGATTTATGTGTATACTTCATGTATTTGCATGGATGCTCCATGCTTCTTGAGTTCTATTTTTGTTTAGTAGAAAGGACTTTAACACCAAAAGGTTTCAAATGAATTGTAAGAGATCCTTCCTATAAAAAAATATCATAGAAAAATGTATTGCTTTTGATTCATGGCTGAGGCTGGCATCCAACAACTAATGGTTCATATTCTAAAGCTTAACAATCATTGCATTTGCATCTATAGAAAAAATGGATGTTTCAAACCTCACAAGCATATATATACATTTATGAACTTCTATAAACGTGCATCAAAACACATGATAGTTGTTGATCCAACCAACAAAATTTATTTGCATCTGCTAATATCACAACACTTGACATCTCATTAAATGAAATCAATGCATAGGTCAGTTTTAATGACATTTTGAAGATATTAGATGTGTATGAACAACAATATAATCTTGATTTTCAGATGCATCACCCATGTGCAGTTATCACATTTCTTCCATATTCATCATTAAAATAAGTTAAAAAACCTTCTTCCATTTTCTATGTGTGAAATAACATGACAAATCATTGAGAAACATGGTCCTATAACTATTGCCACATCATGTTTTATAACTCTAGAGCATGAAAAACCATATGTCATGGATATTGAATATTTGGATCCAATGTTTCACTAGTACGCTGAGTTTTGCATCTCAACAAGGGTGCACTATTCAGTGACAACAACTGCAGTTCAAACTCTTAAGGGATTCAATTGGTTGAACATAGATCAGACTGATTCAACATGTTTGGGTGTGAAAAATGACCGTCCCTAGTGTAAAAATACTTACTTGGACACGTCAAAACAGTTCGTTTGGTCACACGAGTTGCAGAACAAAAGTTGCACCACTTTGCAACTTTGCACTACTTGCATTTGACAACTTTTTCCCCAAGAGAAAATTTGCTACCACATGAAAACGACTCTGAGATAGTGAAAACCAAGAGAGGTTATTATAGAGAGGCCCAACATGATCCCATAGGCCCAAACGGAAAATTTCTAAGCATCATGGTATTCGAGTAACAACATTCTAAAGTTTGTAGTCATTTTACACTTTGGACTCTTAAGGGATTCTACCGGTTGAATGTAGCTCAAAGAGATTCAGCATGTTTGGGTGTGAATAAGAACCATTCCTAGCATAAACGTACCCACCTGGATGCATTGGAACAATTCATTTGGTCACACGAGTTACATAAAAAAATTTGTACCACTTTGCAACTTTCAACTACTTGCATTTGACAACTTTTTCTCCAAGTGAAATTTTTCCACCACGAGAAAATACCAACGGGATAGAAAAAATTGAGAGAGGTTATTGTAGAGAGGCTCAACATGATCCCATAGAATCATACAAGAATTTTTTAAGCATCACAGTATCCAAATAATAATATGCTGAAGTTTGCAGCCATTTTTCACTTTGGACTCTTAAGGGATTCTACCAATTGAATGTAGCTCAGAGTGATTCAACAAGTTTTGGGTGTGAAAGAGGACCATTACTAGCATAAACATACCCATTCGGATGCGTTGGAACAATTCATTTGGTCACACAAGTTGCAAAATGAAAGTTGCACCACTTTGCAACTTTCAACTACTTGTATTTGACATTTTTTTCTCCAAGTGAAAATTCGCCACCACGGGAAAACGCCTCTGAGATAGAAAAAACCGAGAGAGGTTATTGTAGAGGATCTCAACATGATCTTGTAAGCCCAAATGAAAATTTTCTAAGTGCCATGGAATCTGAGTAACATCATGCTCAAGTTTGCAACCATTTTGCACTTTGGACTCTTAAAGGATTCTATTGGTTGAATATAGCTCGAAGCGATTCAGCGTGTTTGGGTGTGAAAGAGGACAATTCCTTGCATAAACGTACCCACCCAGATACATTGGAATAGTTTGTTTGGTCACACGAGTTGCATAATGAAAGTTGCACCTCTTTGCAACTTTTAACTACTTGCATTTGACAACTTTTTCCCTAACTGAAAATTTTCCACCATGAGAAAACACCTCCAAAATAGCAAAAACCGAAAGAGGTTATTGTAGAGGGGCCCAACACAATCCCATAGACTCAGACGACAAGTTTCTAAGCATCACGATGTTTGAGTAACAACTCATCGAAGATTGCAACCATTTTGCACTTTGGACTCTTAAGAGATTTTGTTGGCTGAATGCAGCTCAGAGCGATTCAACGTGTTTGGGTGTGAAAGTGCATAGTTCCTAGTGTAAACGTACCCACCCGGATGTGTTGAAATAGTTCGTTTGGTCACATGAGTTGCAGAATGAAAGTTGCACCACTTTGCAACTTTCAACTACTTGCATTTGATAACTTTTTCTCCAAATGAAAATTTGCCGCCATGAGAAAAAACCTCTAAGATAGTGAAAACAAAGAAAGGTTATTGTAAATAGGCCCAATGTGATCCCATATGCCTAGGCGTCAAGTTTCTAAGCATCATGGTATCCAAGTAACAACATGCTAAAGTTTGCAGTCATTTTGCACTTTGGACTCTTACGAGATTTTGTCGATTAAATGTAGTTTGAAGTAATTTGGTGTGTTTGGTTGCAAAAGAGGACCATGTCTACTGTAAATGTACCCAGATGGATGCATTGGAATAGTTCGTTTGGTCACATGAGTTGCAGAACAAAAGTTGCACGACTTTGCAACTTTCAACTACTTGCATTTGACAATTTTTCCGTAAGTGAAAATTTGCCACTACGAGAAAAATTCCTCCAAGATAGTGAAAATTGAGAGAGGTTATTCTAGAGGGGCCCAACACAATCTAATAAGCTCAGATGAGAAGTTTCTAAGCATCACGACGTTTGAGTAACAACATGCTAAAGTTTGTATCTATTTTACAGTTTGGACTCTTAAAGAATTCTACCAATTGAATGTAGCTCGGAGTGATTCAGCGTGTTTAGGTGTGAAAAAAGACCTTTCCTAACATAAATATACCCACCCAGATGTGTTGAAACAATTCGTTTGGTCACACAAGTTGCAGAATGAAAGTTGCACCACTTTGCAACTTTTAACTACTTGCATTTGACAACTTTTTCCCCAAGTGAAAATTTGCCACCACAGGAAAACACCTCCGAGATAGTGAAAAATGAGAGAGGTTATCATAGAGGGGTCCAACATGATCCAATAGGCACAAATGAGAAGTTTCTAAGCATCACGGTATCCGACTAACAATATGTTAAATTTTGTAGTCATTTTGCACTTTTTACACTAAAGGGATTCTACTGGTTGAATGTAGCTCAGAGTGATTCACATGTTTGGTGTGAAAGAGGATTATGCCTAGCATAAATGTACCCACTCAAATTCCTTAGAATAATTTATTTGGTCACATGAGTTGTAGAATGAAATTTTCACCACTTTGTAACTTTTAACTACTTGCATTTGACAACTTTTTCCCCAAGTGAAAAATTGCTACCACGGGAAAACACCTCCGAAATAGAAAAAAATGAGAGAGGTCATTGTAGAGGGATCCAATGCAAACCCATAAGCTCAGACAAAAATTTTCTAAGCATCGCGGTGTCCAAGTAACAATCTATCGAAGATTGTAGTCATTTTGCACTCTTGACTCCTAAGGGATTATGTCGGTTGAACGTAGCTCAAAGCGATTTGGCGTGTTAGGGCTCAAAAGAGGACCATGCCTAGTGTAAACATACCCACTTGAATGCATTGGAATAGTTCGTTTGGTCACACGAGTTACAGAATGAAAGTTGCACCACTTTGTAACTTTCAACTACTTGCATTTGACAACTTTTTTCCCAAGTGAAAATTTGACACCATGGGAAAACGCCTTTGAGATAGTGAAAACTGAGAGAGGTTATTATAGAGGGGCCCAATTTGAACCCATAGGCTTGGACGAGAAGTTTTTAAGCTTCACGGTATTCGAGTAACAACATGCTGAAGATTGTAGTTATTTTGTACTTTGGACTCATAAGGGATTATATGTTGGTTGAATGTAGCTCAAAGATATTTGGCGTGTTTGGGTATGAAAGTGGACCATGCCTAGCATAAATGTACCCAGCTAGACATGTCGAAACAGTTCATTTGGTCACACAAGTTGCAGAATAAAAGTTGTGCCACTTTGCAACTTTCAACTACTTGCATTTGACAAATTTATCTTCAAATGAAGATTCACCACCACGGGAAAACACCTATGAAGTAGTGAAAACCGAGATATTTTATTATAGAGGGGTTCATCTTAAATGAATAGGATCAGACGAGAAGTTTCTAATCATCATGGTGTTCAAGTAACAACCCGTTGAAGATTGCAACCATTTTGCACTTTGGACTCTTAAGGGATTCTGTTGGTTGAACATAGCTTGGAGTGATTCGGCATGTTTGGGTGTGAAAGAGTACTATTCCTAGCCTAAAAAGTTACATGCAATCAATAAAAATAGTTCATAATCATTGGAATCAATTGTAAATGGCTAGAAAAAGCATGAATAGGTTGTAATGGTTGAATGGAACGGTGCAGGAGCACCCTCAAGAAAAACTGCCTATAGAGGAAAAGTTTTTATTTTTATTTTTATTTTTTTTATGTTGTTTCATGTTGATAAGGTCATTTTTGACCATTTTCCATCATTTGGGGTCATTTTGCAAAGTTTTGTGTCATTTGTGTAAAAGTTGCAAAACTTGCTTAATTGTTGTCAATGCTGTCAATGACAACTTTTTTTTATTGTAATGTCAACTTTTTGAAAAGTTGTTAGAAGTTGGTTGAGGGTTGGTTGGGAGTTTTTTCTTGTTTGTAAAAGCATAAAAAGGATTTTTATGCATGACCCAAGGGTTGGAGGTGGGTTGGATGAAGATTTGAATGAAATTTGAATCAAAGTGGAGACTATTTCTATGTTTCTTTTATGCAATATTGCTGCTCCATTGCATGGTACGGATTGGTACGGTCCTAAGATTTCTCTTGTTTGATAGAGTGATGAACTAAATTTCATTTTCATTTGGTTTGGTTCCTTTTAATTAAGTATTTTGAAAGTTATTGAAAATTTACTAAAACTTGCTTGAAACCTTACCTAAGGTTATCTGTTTTGGGAAAAATGTCATAACTTTTGTTTCCATTGTTAGATCTTTATAAAAAATTGAGGAAAATTCTATAACTATGTTATATTAAACCTCAACGAAGCGATTGGATTCATTAGGTGTTTTGTGAAAGTTATTAATGACAGTTTGTTGCATTTCATAGTGAAAATCAAACCCTCTACTCATTAGAAAGAAAGTTGGGTGGATCAAGGAATGATTGGGTTCGGTTTGGAATTGGAGAAGGTGTTGGGAATGTGTGCCAAGGTCCTACAACCCTTTTTCAATGAGTAATTGATCCATGATAAGAATTTTTTGTCAATTTGATGTGACTATCCTATTAGGACTGTACAAGGCAATTTTGACCCTAGGTGCCTAAGAACATGTTTGAAGTGCATTTGTGAAGCAAGGATGAAGAATGGATGTAATGTAAGCCTTGTAGCTCTATTTCAAGAAGTTGGAAGCCTTTAAACTTTCATTCCCTTTCATTTATATTGAATGTCCTATGGGACTATTTGATAAGGCCAAGAGTATACTGTCCTAAGGAGATTGCCAAAAGGTAGTTTGTTGTGTCTAGTAGGATGCCAACACACATGAATGAGTTATTTCCCTCTGAGTCACATTTGAAAATTTTGATCATGACATAGGAAGATCCAATTCAATAATGCCAAGAAGTCCTAAGAAAATCCATGACCAAACCATTGAATGGTCAACTATGTTTGGAGTCCTAGAAGAATTTAACCATTGTTGTTGTTGAAACCAAGTAAACTCTGCCTCTGCATCATGGAAGCATGGTTGTAGTTTATTTTCAAATTTGGAATGAATTGAAGCAAAAAAAATTGTGATTTTTAAGTGAAATAAGGATTGGTTTGGATTCTTTGTGGTTGGTGAAGGTGTAGAGAATATGTGGAGAGATCTTGCAGACCTGTACCTTGGGGTTTTGATCATTTTTGAAGGGTTAATACAAGTAATTTTATGGCTGTCCCAAGAGGATTGTTTTTGCAGTCATAAGCAAGGTGCTAGTGTCCAAGCAAGTTGGTGCTTTGAATGAGTCTTGGTAGTGAATACCTGATGGAAACACCTTTGAAATGTTCTATGAAGGCCTCCAAGTCAGTGGTTGAGGGTTTGAAGCAATCTTTTTTTTTTAAGCAAAAGGCGGGGGGCATGTAGATATATTAGTAATAATAAAATTTTACAATAGGTAATAGTTTATACGATCCTAAAAACACCTTTACAACGAAGACCTATTTGCCAACCCCAAGTTTTCTACTAAAAATGGGTTGATTATACAAAATATTTAGAAATCCACAACAAAGATTTTTTTTTCAGCCTAAAACTAATATAGATTTGGGCATGAAGAAAGTGAACTAAGCACCCTTGCACAACCCCTAGACTGAATTCTCCTTTGGGTCTTCTTGCGTTATTAAGATCATGTCTAGGACATAACCCTACACCCTTCTTGCTCAAGCCAAATCTGATCTGAATTTTTTGAATTTGTTGCTCCAGAACTTTGTGCTCTGAAAACTGTTGCTCTAGAACTTTAGCCTCGACAGTTGCATTCCTCTTACCCTTAACATACTCAATATCAATATCAAAAGCCTATATCTTATGGATCTATTTCTATTGCCGCTCTTTAAGGGCTTACTTCTATGATACCATTGAAATATCTCTAGCCAAATCTGAATTGTGTTTTCTAAATCTGTTGCTCTGGAACTTGGCGCTTTGGAGACGGTTTGAAGTAATCTTTATTTATTTGGCTTTAGGCCATTAATGTTTCCTTTCCTAGTTTGAACAACACAAATCATGTAAGCCCTACGAATCTAAACTATGTTGATTCTCCACAAAAAAATTGTTATGGCCATTCAAGTCCCTTAGACAAGTCTGCCATGATGTTCACACTATCTCTATATTGTGTTGAATCAAGGTCTCCAAGTAGGTTCATTGCTAGGTCTGGTAAAAGTGCATTTAGGAGTAGCTATGAAGAACATGCAAGAATGATTTACCTTTTGGGTTTGTTTTCATGTTGATTGTCCTTCCTCTGCATTAGGAAGGAGTTATATGGTTTATAGAAGAGCAAGAAAATATTCCTTTCTACAATAGAAGGCATGCACATTGTTTTAGATTTTTTCATAAATCCACATTCTTTTCCTTGAAGACAACTTTAAATGTAAACCATAAACCATTACAACTAACTTTAAATTTAATATACACATTTGCATATCTTAATTTCTCATAATTTTTGTATATCAAAAATACACTAAGTCAATAAAAAATATTACAATAGTGATGGAAGAACATCTTGGAAATCCTCCCATTTCTCAATACTTGTAGCAATACATGCAGGGAAATAATCATCCCATTTGCAGCCCAGATCATGAAATATATTGTACAAGAAGAAACAAAAGGAGTTGATGCCCAATTTGTTTTCTCCAATCCACCTCAGGTGGCCCAGTTATCTACATTCCAAAATGCTTCAAAACATGTACATTCCCTGCTCCCTTGGAAAAACATGGCTAGTAGCCTCTTTGTGGCTATGTACTCTCACTAGAATTTGGTCCAGAAAAAACCTGCAAAAGCCTAACAATTTCAAACATGGACTCACATTAAAATCATTAAAAAGCCAATAATTGAATAATGTCAGACATACACCTTCTGACAAGATCTATTATCACCTTCATGCATGCTATATGTAGATTGATTGAAGGTCCTACAATGGTGATGTGGCCTGTCTTTCACTTCTTTCTCATCTCTCAATGATACTACATATAAATTTCAAATATATATAAACACAATTTACATAAAACATGTAGCATATAAGAATCCAATAAATCTATGAAATGGAAAAGAAAGAGAAGATTGAAAACTAGAAAATTCACCAACAACCAATGTTCTTTTCTTAAGTTGACAATCTTTAATGAAGCCTTTCCCTTTTTTCTCCTTCACTAGTCTTGCATATCTCTTCACTAAAGCAAACATATAATTAATAAGTGGGTTAAAAGACAGCCACGAATGCATCAATGATAGTCCTAAATGCATATGACATCAAACACCAATACATAATACCAACTTAAAGGTGCTCAATAGAGAGTAGCATATAATTATCATTTTGCAAATTAAAAATAATGCAATCTTGCAAACCCTTCTACAATCAAACTTAAATGCTTGATAGAAAGCAGTGATCAATAACATGACTTTACAAATTCAATGTGCATACTTTCAAATCAATCCAAGGAACCATCCAGGTCTTCTCTACTCTTTAATGTGTCAAGTATTACCTTGTGGTCAGACTCACACACTGTCCACAAGTTCTTGTTCGCAGGTCTACCTTTATATTTGATCAAATGAATGTTGGCTACGACGACAAGGTTCGAGTAGTGAAGAATATTCCAATGCATGTTGAAGTCCTCAAACAACCAAACTGCAACATTTTTAATTGGGTACCTTCTAATCCATGTTCCAGTAACAACCACTAAACTTGCAGGATATTCTATTTTTTCTCCATCTATAATTGGGGCCTCCAATTTCTTTTTGGTATTGATACAATGGCATAGGTAATAATTTGTACCCTCCTCATTGTATTTATCTGCAATCACCGCATAAATATGCCCTGCATTGATATGTTCATCTTGTTACATGTATTTAATGAACATCAAAATAAAACCTAAAAGTAAGATATATTACCTGGTTCTAGTAGGTCTGATACATGATCAAAGGCAATGGATGATTGCATCTTCATGATTTGTAGATTCGTCAGGAGCTGATAAGTATCAAGTGGGGTTAGACTTCTTACAGACCATTCGTCAACCCACTCTGTTGACTCACAATCATTCCATGCTTGAAGTTTACATGAAGAACAAAAGAATTCCATCTTTCATGTATGGATAGTCCATGTACTTGTACCGAAGCTTCTAAAAGAGTGTAGCTCGTTCAATCTTGTTAGCGTACAACAATCCTCATATTTTACAATGTTAGTATCATCTACTAAATGAAAGAATCTACGAACTAAAGAATTTCCTTCACTACTTGGAACCATTGCATGATTGCACCACTCGATAATTGATCTTGCATCTGTCAACTTTACATTGTCTTTGTACTTTAACTCTTCTCATGGTAAGGCTCTTTTGATACATGAACCTACTCCATCATGCTCCCCCTTTCCATGCCCGGCCTCTAAGAAGTTCCACATATGGGGAACACCACTGATCCTATGCATCCTGCTCAACCAGTAAAACATTCATGATTTCTTGAATTGTGATGTATAGCTATCTGACCATATGATATCCTAATTCAATGATATGCCCTCTCTAGCCAAATCAACATAGAATATCTGAAAGCAACCTTGCACAAACTTTGTAGAATGTGTGCTATCATCACTGATTTAAAAGTGATACTCCCTCAATACTTTCCTGTTATCCTCTATACTATCATTTGCATGAATGAATTCTATATGCACAAATATAGCAACCTATTTGGAGTTGTAGTATTGTCATTGCACCTCGTTCTATGGCTATAGTGTGTAGTTCTCTGTGAATTCAACAACTGAAATGATGCTATGAAGTGGAAACGTGTCCTTGCATAACTTGAATTGTGAGACCAACCATCGAGCTCTATGGATATTCCTTTCATACTCATAGACCACTTGATCATGGAAAATTCCCATAAATTGATACACTGGAATCTTATCATTGACCAACTCATACTTATTTGCTTCTTTCCCATCTTTTAGACTATAGGTCACTGTCTTGTATTTTCCAAATTCCATAATTTCGTCTCCAATTATGTATGTACTAGCATGTGTTGGAAAATTGGAAAATGTTGCATGCCACCACAATGACCACATGTGCCATCAAAACATGACTTCTTGTAAAAAAATTTACCATCCAATCTTTCACATAAAATGGAAGATAAGAATTCCCTTGAGGATTTATGTGGAGGTCTTATGTTACATTCCTACAAAACATTATCATTATGCATATCTACAAATAAACGTCGATAAACATCATAATGGTTAGAAAAATAAATATGTAATCTACAAAAAGTAGTGCGTGTGTGATTTATTTTGACATAAAAAGGCTTTAGCATTTCAAAATACCTTTGACATATTTTAATTTCAAGAAAATTCTATACAAAATCAGCAAAAAATTGGGTTTGAGTTGTATCCAAATAATGCTTTGGATATGGCTCGTGAATTTTACTACCAATTATCCTTCATATAACATCTCTTTGATTGGGAGAAGTCCTTGTGTTATCCTTCCAATAATCTACTATTAAATATCTCAAGGCTTGAGCAATTCTTTTATCTTTTTGTGGCACTCTACCTGAGAATGCACATAACTCATTGTTATTTGGATCCTCCACTCTTTCACGCCTTCCTTTGGCTCTCATTAGAGATGATCTACTTATTTTCAAAGAATTACTTGTGTTTGTAAGGTTCACCTTGTTCCTTGTTTGACTGCTTAACAATGTTGTTGTCATCACACATCATGTGGCACAACTATCCTTTGTGTGTGAGGTAGAACCCACACTCTCGTATGCACTCATCAAGTTCTTTACAATGGAATTTTCACTTGAGTCATTCAAAACTTTTAGCCCGAGAGCCTTCATGGTGGGCCTAAATTTGAGTTGCCTCATCATTTCAATGAATAGTTGGCATCTTACACCCTCACTTAGCTTCTCAAAAAATAAACTCCATATCCTCAGCGCATATCTTTGACATGAACATTTTGGAATCTTATTAGGAATCCATTTCAAAAAGATTAGGATCAATATCAATCAAAATTTAGGTTTTCAATGCAAAACTCTAGGAGTTCTCAAATTTAAATTTGCATCAACATTAGGAATGTCAACAACATTGGGGATAGATCACACACCTTCAATTGAAGGTGCAATTGATGAAATACCTTGAGATTGACATGTAAACGATGTTGTACCTCCAACTTGAGATGTCATTTGTGGAGTGCCTTCAAATAGAGATGTGATTGCTGATGTACTTTCAAAATTCAATGTTTTTGATGGTGTGTCTTCAATTGTAGATGTGATTTCCGATGTACTTGGAAAACCACATTTTGTTGTTGGTGTGTCTTCAACTGGAGATGTGATTTCTGATGTACTTAGAAAACCACATGTTGTTGTTGGTGTGCCTTCAACTGGATATGTGAATTCAAATTCACCTATGCTTGATGATGCACCCCCAACTTTGAGATCCATTTGTGTCCTTCCATGAATTTTGTTCATTTGTTCCCTTTGTTTTTCCAATTGGACATCTCACTTAGATTGCCCGAGAATTTCTAGTTGTATGGGCTCCAATTCCTTTGCTTCACGAGCTACAATTTTTTATTCTCTTCTCCTTGCATTTTTAACTGCACATTATTTCAGTGTTAGATCCTTTGGTCATTTCCTCGGCATGACATTGAATGCTACATGTTCACAAACACACATAGAACAAAAGTAAGTAATGCATTTTATGAAACATATTGATATCGCTGATTACATTGCATTTTATGAACCACGCCAAAGAATTTTATGAAAGAAGGTAGTGAGGTGTTTGGAATTATCAAACATGTCTATGATAGAAATTTTTTTATACATACAACTACCTCCATACTACAAGAAAAGTACTTCTAATGCATTTTTTCAAACATATCCATACCGCTGATTACATTGCATTTTATGAAACACACCAAACATTTTATGAAACATATTGATATCACTGATTACATTGCACTGCATAACTAATGTGACTTATCAAACATTGCATATCTTATCAAACATTGTTGTCCCCAACCTAGGGTTTATAGCAATCTTCAAAAAAACCCATAACTTTTGATGCATCTAGTGAAAATATATGAAACTTGGTACTAATTTTTTGTAGGCCTATATGCATGTGCTGACAAAAGGAGGGTTTCTAAATCATCATTTTGTGTGAGTTATTGAGGAAAATTTGCTTATTTTAGTAACTATACTGTGTAAAACCTAATACTTTGAGGGATTTGTACAAAATTGCTTCATATAAGTGTTGATCAATGTTAAGAAGGGTTTGAGGGGAGTATTTGGAGTGTGGAAAAGTGCTTAAGAGAAAATACTTGTGTCAAACCCAGGGTATAAGTTTTTGCCACCCTTGGAAACTAGAGATTCTTGTGCTTATTGTTGTCAAAACCACATTGTGATTGTCAACCAAACCATGAAGAACATGAATTCAAAGAAGGGTTTGTGATGCTATATCTGGGAATTATTCACTATTTCTTTGGTAGTGAGGTAACTTAGAAAGACAAAAAGCATTTTCAATTGCACAAAATTTTCCCTTTTTTATTTCTTAGAAAGGTAAATGGTATGAATGAATTGAAACTTGGATTAAACCAACTCTGTCAAGTCACTTGAATTTATCTAAGCGCATGATGAAGGTGATTTTTTTATGGCACAAAAAAATTAACGGAAACTTGCATTAACATTGATGAAAGATATTAGGTTTTCCAAATTAGTTGAATTTTTTTTCCCACAACCATCACTAATAATAAATTTGAATCTATTGTGTCATGTTTTCCATTTTATATCTTTAAGCTTCTAAAAATTAAACTTTTACATGCAGCATCCATCTAATTTAATGTTGAATTCTATGTGTAACAATGAAGATTAATAAAACCATCAAATGAATGGTCTAAAAATTGTCAAAACAAAACAAAAAAACTCAATATAAACATCTACCTAAAATTAAATAGAGTGAATTCCACTAGCCATGCTGGAAATGGACTACTATAAGCAATGCAAATAGAATTCATAAGAAAAATTGTGTTAAGTTGATAAAATTTAAACAAGTTTAAACATGAATTCATCTAAATTATGTCATGTTTTTCAATTTTTTTCTTCAAACTCATAAAAATTAAACTTTTTTATGCAAATCCCATCTAATTCAATGTTGAATTCTATGTCCAATTGTTATGATTAATAAAATCATTAAAGAAATTTAGTTTATATTGTCAAAAACAAACAAATATACTAAATATGAACATTTCAATATTACCAAAATGAATATAAACCTAAGATAATGTAAAATGATGTAGAAAATTCAAAATGTCTTCTACGTTGTCTAGCATGCAAATTGGTGGTAAAAAGGTGATGGATCAAGCATAGATTGGTACTACAAGGAGTCAACTACATTAAAAGGTGTTTCTCAGTTGAGTAAAGCGTTGAACCTTGAAACAAATGTAGAAGCATGTGGGCCTGAATCACGGGGTCAACCCCTATTTTATTGTTTCAAGGTAAAACACATTTGGCACTCGCCAAATTTGGAGAGCACCAAATTTGGTGAGCGCCAAATGTGTTGCTTTTAAAATTTTTCACAATATAGAGAGGAAGGGAGTGAGACTTGAGATAGAGGGAGAGGCGATATGAGTGAGATATATTAGTCTAGGTAACGTGTTAGGGACTAATACCTGAGAGTAATAGAGAGTTGAGAGGGATAGAGAGTTATCCAGTTAGGGTTGGGGGAAAGACCTAACAACAGGAGAGGGGTTGGGAGGGATGAGACCTGAGAGATACAAAAAGACCAATGGGGGAGAGAGAGAGGGTGTGGTAGATGTGGTTGGAGTGAAATATATTTGTCTAGGTACGGTGGTAGGTATGCGAGACCTAATAGAGAGGGAGTGTGAGAGAGGGGATTGGAGTGAGACAGATTATTCTAGGTAGCGTGGGAGGGAGTAAGACCCGAGAGAGAGAGAGAGAGACTTAAGAGGGAGAGAGATTTATTCAATTAGGTTGGGGGAATAACTGAGAGAGGGAGTGGGAGAGAGAGGGAGTGGGAGATAGAGGGATGGAAGACCTAAACCCTCAACCCTAAACCCTTAAAACCAAACCCTTAAACCCTCTACCCTCTACCCTCTACCTTCTACCATCAACCCTCAACCCTTAAACCCTAAAACCCTCAGCCCTCAACCCTTTACCCTCAACCCTCTATCCTCTACCCTTAAACTCTAAACCCTTAAACCATAAACCCTAAACCCTCTACCCTTAACCCTTAAACCATCTACCCTCTACACTTAACCCTCTACCCTCTACCCTCAACCCTCTCTCTCTGTCTATTTGTCTGCCTCTCTCTCTCTACCCTCTACCCTCTACCCTTGTCCCTCTACCCTCAACCATCAACCCTTTGTATACATCCAAATTTGACCAATTCCATAGGGTCAAACTTGTCTCCTTATTCATCCCTTTACTCATCTATTTCATCCTCTTCGCCGATATTAATTAAATCACTCATTTAATTAATATTTCATTGTCTGTATAAGGTTCCTAAAGTATTTAATTCAATAATTAAATACTTTTACCTTTTACTTGTTTCCTCTCTAAATTAAATAAATACATCACTTTATTTAATTTAGTCATGTGACCTCTTTGAATTTAAGTCAATTTTTAATTCCTTTTTTTCTCTCTCATTGTCACATCCTCCATAACCCCCTTCTAATATGGACTAATTTAATTAATTTTGGATTAGGATGTGCCCACATTATTTAAAAATTAATGTCACATCTTCCAATTTCTTCTCAATCTTTCATTAATCTTCCTAATCACGTGTTTGCACAACCTTAATCAAAGTCATTTGACATATTTAGCATGCCTTTTTAGTCAACCTTTTCATTTCCTTTCTTAGCATTGACCCTCTTTTCCATGTGAATTTAAAATTCACATTTATTTCTCCTAGAATCTCCTTTTCCCATGCATCTTCTAGAATTTTTTGACTTGTTATGTATCACGTCACATGTGGAAAAGTGCTTCCCTTTTTGGAACCTTGTCTTGTCCATGAGATTCTTGCAAGTATGTGAATTTTTAATTTGCATTTATTTCTCCAACTACTTTCTCAATCCCCATGGAGATTTTTGAAGAATTCTAAAATTCCTCAAAAGTCACTTTCATTCCCACTTGGGGACAAGAAGTTCATATTTGAGGAAATCTTCTCATCCCCCAAGATACTTGCAAAGTACTTGTCCTTCTTCCACGCCATGTACCCTCCTTCCACCTCATTTAGACATCACCATTTCTAAGCCACTTTGCATTCCACTTGTCAAGATGTGAGGGCTTGTGAGTTCTCAACTCACCATAGCCCTTCAGATTGGCCTTGTTGGTTTAATCCCAACCATTGAATTCTCTACAAAATTCAAATTCCTCTATAAATACCCCCTCTTTTCTCTCATTTAGGGGGTTCATGATTTTGCTACCAAACTCTTCATGCCAATTTCACATTTGAGCCATACTTAGCCAATTTTCATAGTTTTCCTTCACCATAGCACTTGCATCCCATACTCATCTACATTCAAACATCTTTGCATCCCATCTCATATCATTTGCCATCAAGAGGAGCATACACAACATCAAAGATCAAAGGGCCAACCAAAGGAGCAACTTAGCAAGGTATAATCATTTTATCTATGTTTGTTAACATTTTTTACCAATCTTGAGGTGTTAGGTGTTTGTTTTTGTTTCTTGCATTTTTTTTATTGCTACACGTTTTAGGAAAAATATTTTCACCTGATCACATTTCTGGCACACTAGAGGTTGATTCAAAAGGGGTGGTGTAGTTAGCATTAATGGCAGACGTTGGAGAATATTTTGCTGCATGCCATAGGTGAAAGGGTTATTGGGATCAGATACTTGAGGAGCCCCCATGACTGAGATTGGTGCATGTGGGGGATTGTTAACTTGGTAAAGGATGACATTTCCTAATTTAGGTTGATACCAAGCCTCCACTGGAGGAACATTAGGGATGTATGAATCACCTGGTGTGTTTTGTGAACTTTGGGGTATGTTAGGTGTGGAATTGCCATATTCAGATAGGTCGACACCTGATGGAGGTTTGACACCTTTTTCAATCAAGTGGGCCAAGATTTCTTCCCCATGTTTTTCGAGTAGGAAATCTATCATTTGCACATTGGTGGGGTTACTAAAATGTTCCTCAAGTGTGAGTTCGGGCTGGTTGACCATACTCTCTTCACCATGCGGTGAGTTGTTCTGATCTTCGGTGTTAGATTGTGATGATCCCCCATTGACGGGAGGATTTTTCTGTGGTGCGTTAGGTTGGGATCCAGGATTTTTTTGCTCGACCATCTTCCAGATGAAGAAGTCTTTGCAGTTGCACCCTTAATTGATGCTTACCCTTTGGTCACTGATTTTCTAGATGAAGTATTTGCAGTTGCAGAAGCACCTACCTGGGTATTGTACTTCGACAGATCCTACACTCATAATGGATCAGGGGTAGGAATTATGTTTGTTACCCCCCAAGGCGATTACATCCCGAATTCATTCAGATTGGTATTCCCATGCACCAACAATATAGCTGAGTATGAAGCCCTCCGTACAAGCCTCATAATTTCCAAAAAGTGGCACATAACTCACCTAAAAGTCTTCAGATATTCCTTGTTGGTCATTAAGCAGGTTAATGATGAGTTCCTGACAAAGGATGATAAGTTGCTACCCTAGAAACGCATGGTGGATGATTTCAAGAAGTATTTTACCTCCATACAATTTGATCAGATTCCCAGGGTATAGAACAAAGCAAGTAATGCCATGGCTACTATTGGCTCCTTGATCGACATGCCTAAGGATAAAATAGAATACGAGTTCCTCGTTGAAAAAATCTCAATCCTAGCATATGACATCCCTGACACCGAAATGGTGTGTGACATCATGGGTTCTGCTTCCCCTTGGTACCAAGAAATCTATGCTTACCTACATGATAATAATCTACCACTGGACCTTACAAGAAACCAACCCAAATCATTTATCCAACGTTCATCCCGATACGTCATCATTGGTGATATGCTTTATCATCATGGGTATGATGGAACCCTCCTCAGGTGTCTAGATGAGACCGAAGCCCATACTACACTAACGGAAGTAAATAGTGGTGTTTATGGGGCCCATTCAAATGGTATGGCATTGGCTACAAGGATTCTTTGAGCTGGATATTATTGGCCTATAGTAGAACATGATGCCTGAGAGTTTGTGAATAAATTCCTCCCATGTCAGTAGCATGCAAATCTGATTCACACCTCGGCACATGACCTTCAGTCGCTTCTTGCATCATGGCCCTTCTCTCAGTGGGGTTTTGACTTGATCGACAAGATATACCTACCATCCTCTAACGGCCACACCTTCATTATTACTGCCACTGAGTACTTCACCAAGTGGGTGGAAGCAATGCCCCTCACACAAATCACTGGTAATCAGGTTTCAAAATTCATCCTCTACCATATTATATGTAGATATGGTATCCCATCCACCATCCTCTCAGATAATGGAAAGCCTTTCAAAAACTAGGCCATGAAACACCTTTGTGACACCTTTCATATTCAACATCATTAGTCAACACCTTATTACCCCCAAGGTAATGGTCAGGCAGAAGCTACTAACAAGACTCTAATCTGAATCCTTAAAAAGGTCACTAATAACACTGGTCGAGATTGGCATCTTCACATTCATCCCGCCCTCTAGGCATATCGCACTTCCGTCTGTACCCCTACCAACGCCATGCCATATTCCCTCATATATGGTGTCAAGGCCATCTTTCCGATCGAAGTCAAGATCCCATCACTGAGAATTTCTCTGAAGAACCTTATCAGTGAGGAAGACACCTGTATTACAAGGCTTGCCCAACTAGAATTACTTGATGAAAGATGAATCAAAGCTTATGATCACCTTCAGGCTTACCAAAACTGTCTCAAATGCAACTATAACAAGAAAGTTCTCCCTCATCAATTCAATGTTAGTGACCTTTTCCTTAAAGAAAACCAGCGCACCCAACATGATCAGGATAAGAAAGGAAAGTTTCAAGCAAACTGGTTGGGTCCCTATATCATCACCGCAAAGTATGGATCTGGGGCATACAGACTCATAACCCTTGAAGGAGAGCCCCTAGATGAGCCTATTAACATCATGCATCTGAAAAGGTTTTATACCTAAGTTTGCTTGGTGACCCTATCTGTATAAGATAAAAAAAATAAAAAAAATAAAAAAAAATCCAAAAACAATAAAGAGAAATAAATTCTTCCTATGGTGAAAACCACCCTTGGTGGTGCCTTGGATAAGTACGGGTGGTGAAAACCTGGTCACAGGTGCCACCTGTAATGGGCTTAATCATTATCTACCTCACATCCTCGTTACTTTATGACTTCACCCATCCTATCCTATCACTCCATCAACATCCCATCCTTGGCCATTTGGTATCTTTTGATTGAGCATTGGATGATTACACATTATCCATCATCCTGAGCTTTTTATCCTAATATGAGATTCTGTCATGTGTCCATTCATCGATCAGTTTGTGTCATCATCTAGGATCATCCATCGTGTTGGCCTCCATCTAGACCTTATCCTGTCACATCGGTCTTTTCATCCCCTATCAAACTACGTTGCCCCTATGCTTTCATGTAGGCAAGGCTAATCGTTTGATCTGGGGTGATCCCACAATAGTGATTTACAATTTTTGGCCAAACTAGACACTAAAATTATTATTTTTAACTAAATCTTCACATTCGGGCACCTATAGCGGCTAAACCGTGAGGAATTTGAAGATGATGCAAACTAGAGTCTTGTCACATTTTGTTTGTAGATTCTAAAAAAAAATTTTTCAAAATTTTTGGAATTAGATTGTACTTCTTTTTCCATCTCCCATGAAAATTGGTTTTTTTCATAAAACAACACTTTTAAAAAGTGACACACACCATATAATGCATACTTTTTTTCCATGAAGGATAAAATTCTAATTCTTTCGAATTTAGATTTGTAACTCCAATATCTAGTGCTTCCACTTGGTTAGATAGTTTTTTATTGAATATTTTTTCCTTAATGAAGTTTTGAAGTCAACCAATTACAATTTAGACATAGCGCGACCATATAATGCGTAATTTTTTTTTGTATATATCAAAATTCATTTTATTTTATTTTTGATCAACAACTTCAATATCTGGTGCACTATTTTTCAATTTTTTTTGATAATTTGCTATTTTTCCACATGTGCAGAACATAGACCTTCATTTTTGATGAAAACCTATGTTTAATAAAACTAAAAAAACAAATACATAATAAAACCAAAACATATTAAAATTATATTTTTTGGATAGCTCATTTCGAGGACTACTTGATTCAGTTGGGTTTGTGAAGATTCCTCCATTTTCATCCTCAACCCAGCTCTGAAGTGCCAAAATTTAGGTTTTTGTGTCTCGGGGGGGATGAGGGATAAGGGGGTTTGAGCGAACCCCTTTGCTATGCATTTGTTTTATTTTATTTGGCGGTCAAAATTCAAAGGGGTTCGATTGAACCCTGGTTTGAGTGAACCCCTAATGGATTCGCCTGAACCAGTAGGTTCGTATGAACCCCCAAAATCACTTTTTTTGCTTTGGTATCATTTTTTGTGAGTTTTCCTTCCTCACTTGAATTGTAAACCGCTATTGTGGCTTCACCCTCTACCCCCATGGAATTTTTGGCCATCCCATGATGGTCATCCATCATCTGTCTTCATCGTCACCTTTTTTCTTTTATCCATGGTCAATCATCATTTGCCTTTTCTGAACTATGTTGCCCCTGCGCTTCCACATAGGCAAGGTCGATCTTTTGATCCACCCCTGAGGCTTTTGCTTTCCTTTGCTTTTACTTCACTTTGTCATTGTCTCATCATTCTCCATTAGTCCTCTTTCCACTTTTATCCATGGTCTTTTCTTGAATTACGAGGGCTCTATGCTTTCGCATAGGCAAGGCTAATCTTTGATCAACCCTCGAGCCCCTAGGTCTTTAGGGTGTGTTAGTCTTGTGTCGGTCTCTTGTTCGGTCTCTTGTGTCATGTTTTCAAGAGTGCCCTTATCCAGCTGGTTCTTCACAAATGGGATCCTCTAGTGTCAAATGATTTGATTAATGAAAAAAATCATGTGTCATCTAGGTCATCTTAGTTTAGTATCCATCATCAGTCTCAACAGGATGCATCCTTCCTAATAGACCTCATCAACCCCATCCACCCTTGTGATCTTATGGAAAAGGACGTTTGAATTTGATTATGATCTTTTAATTATTTTGGATTTTGTTTATTGTATGAGCTTCCTATTACAACTAGTCAAGCTCGCCATAATCTATCATATTATGGTACATTTTGATGGGTTAATATAGGGTCAATCTCTTGATCATTTCTTGTTGTTGTCTGTTGGGTCGTTCCCACGTAGTACCCACCAGGGTCTCCAAGATCATGTGTTACATTGGGGAAATCCCTTTGTGCTTGTGGTCATCCCAATACCTAGCCTGACCAAGGTCTTTGTGACCTTGGGGTGTTGGGATAACCTTGTTTGTTGTGTTTGTTTTATGCATTGGATGCTCACTTGCCTTGGTTTCATATACCCTGGTAGATGGTGTCTTATGTTACAACAAAAATCAATGCTCCAAAAATGGCAAGTTGCATTCATGATTGCATTTCATTTGATTACATGAATCCCTCATTCATTCTTAACCCATGACTTAGGATTTCGGTTGTGCAAGCTTCAATTCTTTCCCTTTGTTTTCTTCTCAGGATACTAATGGTTCTTGACAAGTGCAGTATCATACCCACACCACACCTATCATCTACCCACATTCCCATGCAAGTCCTTATTAAAATTTATGTTTGCATTGCATGAATCCATTTTCCATTCATATTGCATGTTACATTATAGGTCCATTATATTTTATTCCACATGCATACTAACTTAGGCATCTTAGGTTCATTTTAATCCATACATTTTTATGTTAACATTTACACAACACATGTATCACCACCTACAAAATACTTTGATAGGTCCATAATAATTACATATCATATCAAACATTCATCCCATCCTACATCATAAACATTAATACATCATATACACAATGACATCAACATAGATAAATCATCATCAACATCATGCACAATCACATCATCCATATAAGCATAAATCATCATCATCATGCATAATCACAACATCCATATAAGCATAAATTATCATCAACATCAAGCATAAATTATCATCAACATCATGCATAATTAAATCATCCACATAGGCATAAATCATCATACACATGTGCATACATTACATGATCCATAATAAGAGCATAAAAGCATATCCATAGGCATAACATAAATCATCCATCACATAAACATAACACATAGTGTCAATAAGGGCTATCACATATCTTAACCAAAATAATACAATTTCAATCTCATCAAAATACATATCCATTGAATATATCATCAAATAAAATGGTACAAGTCCAAGGATATAGATCACATCTGATCTCTATTGATATGTACTAAATCTCCATCCTGCACTTGTCAAAAAATCTGAATCCTGTCACCTGCTCTCAGTCTGCCCTACTGTGAGCTTCCCACGTCTGATCTCTGAGGAGAATTGGGCACTAACCCCCTATGTGTGGGATTCCCCTGATAACCACCATAGCACGGAGGAGTCAGCTGAAAATCACTATATCATCTGGTATGTGTCCCTAATGACTGGGATGGTACTGACATTTGAGGTACCTTCCTAACATAGTGCGTTGTGTGTTGTGCCGGATCTAGAACTGTTTGCTCATAAGCATACCTCCAGTAGGTTGCCTCCTGCATATAATCATCTCTCTACCCAGCCTGATATCTAATGTCATTCCACTCATGCTTGTATCTGTGCTGATCTGCACTAATGGATCTCCACTCCTACCCCCAGGCCTCCTGTTCCAATCTCACATGTTGTACTTGATTTATGGCCCTATCCCTCTTAGCCTGTACAGCCTATAGTTATGCCTGCAATCCTTGTACATCTGCTCCTGACTCACCACCCTCAATCTATGCTACCTGCACCTGATCTCGCGTTGCATCCCTCTCTCCCTACAGCATCTACATCTGCACCTCTACGACATCTCTCTTCCTCTATGCAGCTTGTGTCCAAGCCACTGCTGCATCCCTATCCCTCAACAATGCCTATAATCTCAACTCTACTGCAACTCACTCTCTCTGAAGAGCCAATACCTATGACACTGCCTCATCTCTCTCTGAAGAGACTATACCTGTGTCTTTGCCACCGCCCTCTCACTCTGCAACACTTGAACTCATGCCAGAGCTACATCCCTCTCCGCCTCCAGAGCCTGCACCTGTGCCTGCACTATGTCTCTCTCTACTCACATCACACGTACCTAACTCCTCATCTCATCCTCTCTTGCCTACATAAACCCAATATCTCTGACTGTTTGCTCTAAATAATACACTGTCTTGGAGCTCATCTCGCTCCTGCCGTAGATCCACTCTCTCTCTCCATAGCCACTCTACCTTCATCTACAAATCCTCCACATCTCCTGTTGCCTCTATCCCAATCTTTGTAGGCCTATGCCCTATGCCTGATCCAACATCTACCTATCGTACCACCTCCTCTGCCACTAGACGGTCCCTCTCCCATCCTATTGCCTCTCCATCCTCATGCTCTCTGGCAACCTCTTCCCGCAGCCTATCTATCTCTGCATGTAGATCGATCACCTCATCTCATGCCTCATATCTCTCTCTCTGTAGACTCCTCTCCACCTCTATCACTACCGTGGCCAAATCTAAGTAATCCCTCTTGCTCCTGGAAAGTCGTGTCTTTAGCTCAATCACCTCTGCCTCTAATCTACTCCACTCTGACTCTGACTGCTGCATTTGTTGCTCATTGAGTTGTAATCTCTCTAGGGCCCCTCTTAGTAACACTGTTGGATCCTCTCCTATAGGTGGTGCCATAGACAATGGAGGGATATCATGTACCTCCATGTCAATGTCCATCGCCTCTAGCTCATACCTCTCATCCTCCCCATCCACCTCTACCTCATCCACACCAATCACCACCGAGGCTCTCCTCCTCCTCCCTGTCATCCTCTCCTACTCTCCACTAACCTCGGCCTCCTCCTGTCTCTGCCTCTACTGGGCTCTAGTGGTTGCGCGAGCCTCCTGTCTCTGCCTCTGCTAGTCTCTTGTGGCTGCGAGAACCTCTGGTCTCCTCTCTCTTTGTGCCTCTTGTCCTATCATGTTGATCTGTGGCCTTGGCCTCCTCCCCTCCTGCTCTGCTCCATCCCCTCCTTAGACTCTCTGCCATCATCTCCTCCTCCTGCCCACCCTCACTGGCTCCTCTACTGCTCTAGTCGCCCCCTGTCCTCCTCTCTACTATCCTCCTCTCTATTGTCCTCGTGGAAGTTGTCTCGCCCTCTGAGCTACCAGCTCTCTCTCATCCTCTAACCCAAAACCTAATGCCTCCTCAATAGGCACCATTGGAGTAATCCACTGAGGCAGATGTCGACAAAACCACTGACCATACTGATCTATCATCCCTGCATCTCTTGGCCCATCTCTCCTAGCTAGGTATGGCACTAATCATAGTGTCTCCCACTCTGCCCTCACAGACTCAGGATCAATCTCATCTCCCCATGGCCGCTCTTGCGTAAGCCACCGGAACATCTCTTGACCCTATGGAATATCCTGCCTCACCCCAAACTACCTCGTCACCTGGTCTAGTCTATGTAACTCAACTATGCGGGGATCCTTCCTGATAATATAGCATCGGGTGCGGAAATAATCCCTGTGTCTAACCTCCTCATCCCTCTAGTCCCTGAACCACCGCAGCATGTACGATCGCTGCACTATCATCTCCATCGACATCTCATCAAATAGTCTTGTTGAGTTGCCAAATTGATCCACAACATGCAGGTAAGATAAAAAGTAAAAAAAATATCTCACCTCTCATGAAAGAGACAATCAGCAATCAAAATAATCAACTCCCAAGGTCTTTGATGTTGGTTCACAATGTTGTTGTTTCACGAAGTGGTCAATATGGTTGTAATGTTCAAGGGGCCTGCTGGTTTTGAGCTTTTGGATTGTTGCAAGATCAAACATCTATCTAAACCTACTTTAACCAGGGGTTTTAAAGAAATAGAAAAAGATAGATCAAGGTTTTTTTAAACTAAAAATAATGTTGATTCATTCAACTAATCAGACTTGTTACCTTCCAGGGAATTCCTAAACTAGAACTACAGAATAAAATTAACCCGTAATTGATACAAAGTTTCATTCATTCACAGTGCAAACTTTAATAGTAGATTGCAAATCATCATTCAAACAAAACATAAGATAAAATTTCATTCCTTGAAAGCTTTTCAAATCAAATGATTAACCCAAAATGAATACCATTCTAGAGCATAATATAAAGTAGGTTTAAGTCTGGCTGCTCCTACTGTCAATGAAATAGATAAGCAACATTTACAAATCTGGCAAGATCACTAGTGTATAGAAAACCCATGTCTTCAAATTATCTCCATCTATGCTAAGAAAATCAGGAAGATACATCACCTCCTCCTCCTGCTAAACTGCAAAAAAATGTCTTACTTCCAAAAACCATAACTTGCTTTTTCTAACCTTTGTTCTACTACCTTCTGAATCTTCCAACTTGCCAACTGATCTGCTAGCTTTCTTTCTAACCTTTCTAACTCGTATAACCTATCTAACTCTTTTCTAAAACTTACTCTCTAGCCTGTCTGACCTTTTTTCTAACCCTTACAAAAGAGGCGAAATGCCATATTTATAAAACGCGTCAGATGCATCGGCCTAGTTTAGGGCTTACAATAAGTCGGTCACAGAGCAAGTTGGCCCTAGAAGAGTTCGAAACAAAGTCAAATGTGCATTAAATGCACGAGCACTGACCAGATCGGCCCAGGATTTCCCTCATAACTCAGACCAAAATGCATGAAGAAGAGGCAAAGTGAAACAATGACGAAGGATGACTTTCGACGCATTTTTCCACTAACTCATTTGATTGCAAAATCCGACGAAATTGTCTGACGAAATATGTATAATTTGATGTATTGTCGGGTGCTTGTAAAATTTGATGTGTAATTTTCAAATTTTTGAAATTTTATCCTCGACGTTCATCGAAATTTCGACGAACTTGGGGTTCAACAAAATGTCGGCTATCATTTTTGTCAAATTTTCAACAAACATGAAAAATAGAAAAAAATCAAATTGTGGCCGACATAAAGAAAAGTGAGTTTACACCTGATTTATTGCGACAGTGTTTTTCTCTACATGAGAAAGTTTGTGGAGAACTAAGGATGATTTTCTTGGGAAAAATTAGAAAAAATTCAAGAAGATATCACCAGGTTGAGGGTAGTCATTAACTTTTTGCAGAATTCAGTAGTGAAGTCAGATTTGTAGTTCCAGGTTTGAAAATCATATTTTAAAGCAACATCTCATCAAATTTCATTTTTAGAGGTTTAGGGTTTTGAGAATTTCATGTCCAGATTTTGTTGTGTGGAATCACCATAAGATCACAACCAAGGAACAGATTCTTGTGATTGTAATTATGTGATCCATAACTCTATTGGTCATGTGGCATAGTTGTGCTATAACAAATACAGGATGCATTCATGTGTGACCCAAGTTTAATGTGGCTATGTTGTGATAGAAATGGAGGCACTCATATAATATAGTTAATTCAGGTTGTATAATGTAGGTGTCAATCATCATTGGGTGCATTCAGGTTGTCTCAAGTTTAACAGGTTAGGATGTAATTATAGCATGATCGAAGAGTGATTACCTCTTGCTGCAATAAAGAGCCTATAACTCTGGTTGATATGCAGAGTGGTTGTGTTATATCAATTATGTAGTGCATTCAAGCACAACCCATGTTTAATGGGCTATTCTAGAGAGTGATCAAGATTTTCTAAATCTTATGAATGTTACTTGACATATATTTGCATAATCTCAAATTCCTTCATAGGCTTTTGAAGTATCAATGTATCCTATATAGGGTTTAGAATGATTTATTTTAATTAAAAAAATAAATAAATGATGTACTTCCCTGTAATTAGATAATGTGGAGATCTCCTAAATCTACCCCAACACACTATCCTCTTTGGCACTGTATTCATTACTCCAACTACTAGGGTTTTGCATGTGACATCTTTAATATCTTTATGACTATGGCTTTTAAATAGATCTCAGTCTTTTCTTTAATCCTTTTCATGGAACCCTTGAGTTCCATAATCCACCTTCAATCTCTTCTAAGAATGGTGTCTTAAGCTAGACTGCAGAGTATGCATATAAAGTAAGTCATTCATACTTGCCATTGTTCCAAACCACCACTCACTACCTTGCTTAAAATGTTTCCTCCATAAGCACAATAGAATGTGTTAAAATAATGGTTTCCAGTGATTGACCATTAAGGTCACCACTTTCATCATGAAGATACAATGAGATTTTTGTCTTCAAACTGAAGGCATTATGCAAGATAACATTATGAATTGTTTGTTGTGTACGATTTTATTTTCTTGCACATTTACTGCTTTTCTAACTTCCTTTAAGACTGGGTATTGCACCCTCAGCTGCAATCTCAAACAACTCACTCACTATCACTTGAAGATTCCTTTCATGAGCATCCTTCTATAAAATCAAACTATGCCCTATAGACTGCCTACTTACTACAGGGGACTCATTGTTTCATGGTATTGTAGTTCTTAAAATCCTTCAACCTTATTAACACTACTTCATAGTCCTCAAGGTATTATTCACTATTCTCTCATCTTTGATGAGTCTCAAAAAACTACTCAAACATGCAATCCACTACCTCCATTATACATTAATGGCTAAGAAGAAATATTGAACCTATGATTACCACTGTTACTTCATTTGGACAGTCATTCCCTGATTGAATTTTCCTTGTCTAACACTACCAAAAGCATTTGAAAAACCTTTAAGGTCAACAAGGGGGTAAGGAAACTCACTGTTAAAATCTCCACTTTACTATGTAAGGTTTTAGCTTTATTATCTTGTCACTGCTCAGCCTCTTTTTGACTATCACATCTCAAGTGACTGTCATTCTTCTTACCGTAGATTGCATTTACAAATGTCACTAAGCTACATAGTGTGCTTGTTATTGGCTACAATCTTAAGATTGCAAGATTTTTTTATTACCTACAATGTCTCAATCTTTTTGGTATTGCAACCTCACTTATCCACTATAGTTATTGTTTATGTTTCTACGGAGGCCTAGGGTTTGTACCGTAATCATGCTCTTACCAATGCTTCCATTAATTTTTATTAGGGCTCTCTCAATATTGAGGGCCCTAGGGATAAGCTCGTCATAAGAAGTGACACATTGCATCTTTAACTAAAATGATAAAACCGTATTGACATTCGCAATGATGATTCCAACTTGTTGCTCCTTAGGAATGGGTCACTTGCCCTTACTAGCTCGCTACCTCCATTGTTGTAGGAAGTTTGTGATCAAGTTCAATATTATGATTTTAGGAGTCTTAACGGTTGGAAATCATAGTAAAATCAGAATTTAATAAGTTTTGGAATTAGCATTTTAAAGTGTTTTTTGGGATCATTATCTTCATACTATGTTCTCTTTTGCAGGGGTGGTTGCATGCAAAAAAAATTTGGTGTAAAATATCAAAATTATTAGATTATGTTACTTGTCCATGAATAAAAATTATTGGAGTGTGAGTTTGATATTTTTTGAAGATCTAAATAGTCAAGATTGGTAAAGAAAAATCATGTCAGATAATATTAGTCTAGAACAAAATGAAGAGACACTTGATAGATTGTGGGATAGATTGAAAAGAAAGGGTGATGGGAAATGTTATTGTCCTTGCGATAATTGCAAGGGCTTAAAGACGAGACGACTTTTAATCACAACAGTTGAGAAACATTGTAGGTAGCATGGTCACGTTGAAGGGGGGCATGATTATCGTCCATTGGTAAGTTGTTCATTATATGTGTTTATATTGATTGAATTTGTAAATGTTTATATTGTTTTAACATTATATATATATATATAATCACTTGATCATGATCATGGTTTATTTGTGTCTATCATTATTATAAAGGTGGGGTGCCCTAGGGCAGATGATATGGATTATCATGGCCTAGAGAATGTGGTTTTGCAAGCAGACGAACATGGAGCTGTGAATATCAAAGATGAAGTTAATGATCCTATGGAAGAAGATGATCATGCGCTAGAAAACACAGTTGAAGATGATGGTACGAATACATTGATCCATGACACATTTAGTGGCAGAGTTGATCATGATGATCAATATGACTTTGATGATGTTCATGATTTACCTGTACTTGACAAGGCATATGACCCCTTTATGAAGGCTCACAAACAACTCTTCTCTCTACTATATTGTTGCTGTTGAACTTGAAGGTTATGAATGGTTTATCAAACATAGCAATCTCACGGATGTTAAGGTATGTCATATATATGTCATCTTTGTTCATCTATTTTAATTGTTGTTAGTTCATCACTAGCAAATAAAGGATGAAATATATACAATTAATATTCTTTATATGAACAAATTATTTTTTGTTGTAGATTGATTGGTGAATTTTTCTTACCACCATCAAATATTTTACCTCGCTCATACTGAGATTTATGTGCCATTATGAAAGATATTGGAATGGAGTATCAAGCAATAGATGCATGTCCCAATGATCATATTATATATCATAAACAACATAAATTTGCAACAGAATGCCCGAAATGTCATATCAGTAGATATCAAATAGATCAACTAACAAAAAAGGTGCCTAACAAGGTTCTTCGTTATATTCTCATTATTCCACATATGCAACGATTATTTAGGTGCGAAAGCTTAGCGCAATTTATGGATTACCATGCATGGAATAGAAGTGGAGATGACATTCTTCGAATGCCTACAGATGGTTCTGCATTTAGGGACATGGAGGAAAAATGGCCACACTTTAAAGAAGAACCTCGTAATCTCAGGCTTTCATTGGGAGTGGACGGTGTCAATCCATTTGGAGAGCTGAGATCTATTTACTCGGTGTGGCCTTTTTTGTTATCAACAATAACATTCCTCCATGGATGTCAATAAAGAGGGAGCACATAATGTTGTCAATGATTGTTCCAGGTATTTGTTTACATCAATTTTCTTTAACGTAGTAGCATCTCATTTGTCTTATTTGTTGCATAATGACTTATATTTTTTCATTCAATAGTCATGTACATTAATTTATATATATTGCAATAAAATAGTTATAATAATTATGTAATGTTTATGTTCATTCAACTAGGTAAGTACCAAGTTAAAGATATGAATGTATATATCGAGCCTCTTATCAGCGAGTTGCTAAAGTTATGCAATGGCGTCACTATGTATGGCGTCTCTAGACCAATAGACAAAGACAATTTCAATTCCATGCAATGCTTGTATGGACAATTCATGATGCCCTAGGGCTAACACATTTTTGTGGTATGTTATAACATTTGAATGCACTTTAACAATATTTAATTTGATGAAGTAGATATCATGCATGTTTTTAAAATAATTTATTCATTATATATAATTAAAAAAATTGACATATTTAATCCAATTATATATGATCTTGCAGGTCTTCAAACAAAGGGAAAATTTCCATGTCCAATTTGTGGTCCAAAGATGAAATCTCATCATTCAACAAGTTTAGGAAAGTAGGTGTTTGATGAGTATAGGCACTTCCTCCATACAAATCATAAGTATCGAACTACTGAAAAACATTTTTTCAATGGGAAAGAGGAGACTACATCAAAACCACGAAGAATGACACCTCGCCTATGGAAGTTGGAATATAATAGAATTAATCATCAAGATTATACATCGGATCAAATTGTTTATCTATCATATATGATATGTTTTGAATTTATATTTTTAATTATATTGTGTTGTGTTTACTCATGTTGTAATTGACAATGATTGTCGTTGTTAATTTGTTTAACTTATATGCTTCATGAAGGTCGTCAAGGCATTAATGGTCCGCTTCCACAGGGACTAAAAAGTTATCCCACACAATTTAGTAGGTTTCCCTACTATGAGCAGCTACAAATTGTGCATTTGTTTGATACAATACCTATCAGAAAGAATATAACAGAAACGTTATGGAAAATATTGGATGGAAGGCATGACAAAGAAAAAATTGTCAAAATTTGTAGTGACATTCAAGAAGCCAATCATGCAATGACAATTAAATAGTGATGGAGACCAAATTAATATAAGTGCCCTTCCTTGGTTATTAATAGAGCAACAAAGCAATGCTATAAAAGAAGTCATACGAAAAATTTGATTTTCCACAAGATTTGTTGCGAACATAAACAATATAATAACAAAGAAAGGTGAATTTGGGTCGGGGATGAAAACACATGATTGGCATACCTTCAATAAGGTAATTATTCTGGTATATTATATACACTTGTATAATGCATGTACTTTTCAGTGTATGGTGTTTACTACTTTTGGAAAAATAATGAAAAGATCATTTTATAATTGTTGCAGTACGTTCTACCTCTATCTCTCCCAGACAACTTTGACAACAATGTCAAGCAAGTTATATATGATCTCTGATAATACATGAGGTAAGTAGCAAAATTTGTTCAGTTCGTTGTATACATTTTATAATTGTTATTTGTTTTACTTGTTATGTAATATACTATATATTTTTGTTAAATCTCGTTAATATATTTGCACCTTGAATCACTTGTAGATGACTGTCATCTAAAGAAATCCATAAAGAAGATATAAATTATTGGAAGAGAAAAATTCCTCATCTAATGTGTGAAATGAAAAAGTGCCTACCTTCAACATTTTTCAATGCACAAGAACACTACCTCATACACCAAGTTGAGGAGATTGAATTGTGTGGACCTGTACACACAAGGTTAATGTGGATGGTTGAGAGACACTTGAAATTTTTGAAGGCTTTAGTTAGAAAAAGAGCACATCCTGAGGGTTCTATGGTAAAGGGATATATGGAATACCAGACCATGGTGTACATTAGTGAATATCTTCCTAAGTTTGCAGCAAAGATCCATGTAGATCGGATTTGGGATCCCAACTCCATTAACAAATTCAAAGGGGAGTACCTGATGGGGAAAGGTAGATTGAGGAAAGTGAGAGGTAATTATAAGATGGTCATGGAGATTAATTGGAATACATTTTACATATGGTTTTATGTATATTGTACTTATTTAATTTTTAATCTTCAATATACATTGAAATTATAAATTAAGGTTGTATACTGTGGTATTTAACTAATTATCGTCGTTTGTGAATTTCATTTTTTTGATCAGTTGGTCGAGAGTGGGATGCACTACATTTGTACATCACCAACAATATTGATTGGATGACGGTATGGATTGAACGATGTCAACAATCTGGTCGCGCATTAACATGGGAAGGTGTGGCTTCATTGGTTAAAGAAGCTCATCGTAATGGAAATTCCAATGTTACACAAAGGGAAATTGATTTAGCATATGGTTTAAGAGATAAATAGGTATGTATAAATATATTAATCACCCATATTATTTAATTATTTTCAAGTATATTGATGTATATATATATGTTGAGATTATTTTCTTTGCATACATTCGGCCAAGAATAAATATGTTTATCAACTGACGATATTGCAATAATTGTTACATGTTTGACATATTGCAGGTGAAACACTACAAGGCTATGTGGTGCAATGGTCATAAATTTCAAATCAAAATGTTGGATGACATGAATAAAACTTGTGATTCTGGTATAACTGCAGTCTTTTAGGTGACTAATGTTTCATCTAGAAGCGACATACATCCAGAAGTATCAGAAAATTGATACTATGGGATTTTGGATGATATACTCAAGTGTGACTTTAAGTCCTTCAGATTAATTTTTTTCGTCTTCCTATGATACAGGCTACGATTGAATGAAAATGATCCTGAGAGAACTGTTATTGAACATGATAATGGATTTACCATGGTTAATACAAGGTTGATTGAGCGAGTTGGAAATGAGCCCTATGTTCTTTCAAGCCAATGTGAGCAGGTATTTTACTCAGAGGTTCCAAGTAAACTAGGTTGGTCATTTGTTGTTAGACATGATCCAAGAGGAAGATCGGTAAAGTATAATGTGGTGGAAGAAGAAAATACCGAAGAACTAGAAGATGATGTAGATGATGATCAAGATCAACAGTTTGTTGATGATGTCCTTGACGAAGATGTCGAAAAGGAGGAACTAGATCATGATGATGTAGGAGTTAATGTTCATGAAGATGATATCCGTGTGGATGATGACATTATTGAAACTGATATCGATGATGATGATTATGATATGACCAATCCTTACAATATCGAATCTAGATCGGATGATACATACCAAGAGTTGGATGAAGAAGAAGATCAATGACATTGAAATGTATAAGTTATGCGATTATATTATCTATTTGATATTAATTTCTTGATATAATTATATTTGACTTATTTGGTTACATAATTAATTCATGATGTTTTTAATTTTTATGCCACTACATAATTAATTTAATGATGTACTTTTTAATGTTTGAAAGGTCAAAAAATTAAAACATTTCAATAGTGATGTTAACAACTTTGAAATTAGTGTGTTTTATGTTTCATGTGATCATAAAAGATTAAAAAGTCAGTTGTAGGTGGTTGTTCAGTGGTTGACGTGTATGTTGGCTCTTTTTACAATGTAACCAGGTTTGTCTTCTAATCTACCTATGGAATTTCCAATTCCAATCGAAGGCAGCTCGAAGGAACTGGACCAGCTGATGAGGACTTTAAAAGCCTCCTACACTTCGGGGTCTGTAAGACCCGAGAGGGTGATCCCTTAATGTGTTTACAACCTCTGCACCATTATTATAAACAACATTAACAATAGCAGATGATCTCACTTAATAGCTCAACACAATAAGATAATATCAACTAGAGTTGGTTGTTCATAGATAATATCAACTATCTGGAGTGTGAGATAACTAAAAACAATCCATTGTATAAGATAGTCAATGATTTGCAATTTGTAGCAAGCTCTAGGAAAAGACAAACAAATACTGAACTACACTAATAATTACAACTTAGATAAGTGCCATATATCCATTGCAGGAGTCAAATTCATAAGCATCTAGAGTTTTATAATAGATTTAATACATCACATATAAGATCCCTGACAATATTGCATTACAATTTCATCAGTATGCATTCTAACCCAGGACTACTTATCAAATCCTTATACGACACATATCTGCCTATAATCCCATTCAAGCATTTTGATTAATTCCTTGAATTAAAGCTAAAATAGAATCATACACACCACAACAGTGAGATGGATAAAACAACCCTTAGTTATTTCATTCAAAGTTCATATATGCATGTACAATGGAGAGACATGAGCTCGAATTTTCATTTCAACTCAAATACTAGTACTGTTATACAACATTAAATCTCTATGAACTCAAAACCTATTACAAAATGACTCAAAACCTAAATTGCATTTCTCTAAAACCATCGGACTTTACAATTTTCTCTGCAACTTCACCTAGACTCGACAAAAATTATCTAACTTGCTAACTCGTACTTCTGGCCTTGAAATCCTTATTATAGAAAATGAAGGAGCAAACAAGCACCGGGCCAGAAAGTACACCTGTCACCAGTCAATTGGAGCACCTAGTGATATTCCAAAATTTGTTACAACATCCACCACCTTGAAAAATATTCTTGTTCATCATATCAGCTGAGGAACGTTGATGCAAAAAACCACAAGAAAACCGCATTGAGAAAGCCGTCAACACAAAACTAGAACCGTTGCAACCGCAATATCTAATCTGCCACCTATTAGTAGTTCACTCCTTTTACTCCTCATTCAAATATTTAGTTACCCAATTTTGGTATTCATCATCAGTTGACCAATCAAAATTAATTACCTCATCCACCTTGGTGTTATAAGGCGTGTATTTTACCGCTACCTGATTCACATCCCTTTCAAAAGATTCCAAAAATGAGCTGGTACTAATTATTTTGTCCATACAACTCACCAAAAAATCAGTCTGAGTCATCACAAATTGAATTGATTTGATCATTGATGGCCTCACTTGCTTGAGCCTACCATTGTTGAAATGACCTAATTTTCCCCTACTCATCAATTATATCAGGTAACAATGTGTTACCCCAATCATTGAAATTCTTCACAAGCTCCCTAATCTTCCTACTCAAGTCATCTGGTAAGGTCTAAAAACCTTGCAATGATTTTACTAACACATGAGTAGGCTTTAATGATTGGGGCCTATTATTTATATCAACCCTTGAGGCCTTATACAAGATATCCATATCACTGGCCCTAGGGATCCAATTTTCAATTATTGGTATTGCTACTTCCTGATCCCTATCAATATTCTTTATTGCTGCTAACAACAAAGAATATAAAGAATGTATAGATAGAAATTTGCTATCAACCTTTTCATTTAAATGCCTCAAAACAATAGTAACAATTTTCTTTTGCTTTAAGAGAGATCCCTCGTCACTTTTCTTTAATGATGCATGCAATTCATCAATTTTTTGCAAGAGATGCTTCTTTGTAGGATTGACAAAGCACTTTGTTTCTTCTTCAACTTCCTCTAAAGAAAGGGTGAGGACAAGATTTTGACTGGGAGATCCTGGTGTGGAAACAATTGGAGAAGCAGGAGGCACTGACCCTGCTATGGAAGGTAATGTACTGGTTCCTAGAGCACTTGATGTCTCCCCAATCTGCTTATACCTAAACCTCTCCACTTCAGTTTGCAACTCAACATTTTTCTATTGCATCTTGTTGTACTCCTCAATCAAAAGGTTATATTTTTCCATTAAGCTCTTCCTTTTAGCTTCCTCCCTTTTAGCAGTCTTTTGGGCCAATTTGACCACATTCACAGTCAAATTAGTGGCCTCAATGGTTGAGGTCTCTGAAGCTCTCTTTATTATCAATCCTCCCTTGAAATTTGGATTAATATCAGAAACATCTAGTTTTCTCCCTTGTGGGGCCAATGCCCAAATTTTCAAAGTTTCATATTCCTCACTAAAAGCAGAGTTTTGCAATGTTGCCTTGACCTCTTCTTCAAAGTCTTGAAAGGGATTCTTGGACTTCATAATAGCATTAAGGGCTACTGCATCTACAATGTCCCATTCAGGCAGAATTAATACACCAGCCTGAATCACCAGTTTTCTTCCTTCTTCAGGAGTGATGTTCTTAAATTCTTCCATTAATTCAGCTTTTACCTCCTCATCATTCTTCTGGTCTGACTTTTCAGGCCTTAGTTCTCTTCTCTTCCTGCATTTATCTTTATACTCTTCAAACTTCATCCTCCATACCAATTGCAAGAATACAAGAGTTTTTACAAATGTATTGTCATCTAGAAACTCCTTGCATACCTCCATTCTTGCATCTTGTACACTTTTACCTTTCATATCTAAATCAGATAAAACTAATTCAGCTAGCCTAGGAGGGGAAGGCATACCAACTTGCATGTCTTGATCAGTAACAATAATCTCATCCATCAGATCCTCCTGTGGTTGATCAATTCTTTTCCTTTTAGGGTTTGGCTCAGATGATGGTGATGAGGGATTGTCTTCCGGTGATGATTCTAAATCAATAATTTTGATTGCTCTAGGCACTTTGAATTTTGGACTTGGTTGTAGAGGCACTTTCATAATCTATTTTCCTTTTCTATCCACTTCTTCTTCATCACTGCTACTATCCTTTTTCCTCCTATAAATGGGCCACCTTTCTGTAGGCTGGTATGCTGGCCTTGTTTCAATTGGTTTGGCACGTTGCTCTTGTACACCCAGACTCAATTCTATATTTACCTTTTTTTTCCTCAATGTGCCCATAATTTCCTTGAAGTTTTTCGTCAAAAAATTAATTTTCTTATGGTGGGGACTGAACTCCAAAAGTGGATCATATTTCAGATCCATTTTGTGCACATCTAGTAGCTTACCATAAGCTATCCATTTCTCCTTGTTCAACTCTTGTCTATTCAAATCAAATTCATTTCTAATCAATTCTTTAGGGAAATTGAACTCATGCACAAATTTTTCAGCTTTTATTCTTTGTCTAAAAAGAGCAAAGAAACCCTCAGGATCATGTTGTCACTTTGGTCCACACCTCAAATAGTAATCATCAAAGAAATTATCAAAATGCATCCAGCCTCCCTTTGAAAATACAAAATCATACACCACTATATAATCTGGGAAAAATGTTCCCTTACCCCTTTCCAGTGAGGTTGTTCTCATGAATACAACCTATCTGCCACATAACTTCTGTAAATCCCACTCTTGGTGGCACATTGTATGATAGTATGTGAGGGGTCCTTGAAAACTATATACTCTCAAGACAGTGTTGATTGGGTATGGGATAATGTCACCCCAATTATGGTAAACCTTCAATTCTGGCTTCCTCTCCTTTGGCCTAAGGAAATCATGTAATTCCTCAGGGATCCTAGGTATATTCACCATTAATCTAGCCCTTAATCTGGAAGCAAAACAATTATCAAATTGCACATAACTAGTGCTTTCCTTATTACAAGATAAATCTGCAGCCCATATCTGTACTGGCAATCTTTCTCCATCAACTGATTGCCTTAATTTCATCCTCTTAGAGAAAAAGTAAGCATTCTTAAACAAAAACATATGCATTAGCATAGAATACCAAAATAATTGAGTGTCAGTATCATTGTTTTGCAGCTTTGACAGCTCTTCATGCATCCTTTCAGCCAAGAAAGAAGCAAAGTCATAGGTCACAGAGAAGTTAGGGTGTTGTATTTACACCCCCATGAACATATAAGCAATGGACATTACCGTACCAGGACTGAAACCCAAAATCTGACATAAAGAATAGAAAGTGGCCAAGAAACGGTTTGCAAAACAATTTAATTTGAAAGGTTCCTAGTCACTGGGGCTGATATGAAATTTTGAACCTCCTGCCCTAGCCACATGAGGTGGAAGCAACGTTGCTCTAAAAAGAGATTTCAAATTTGCATACTCCTACTTCATTTCCTCAAGGTTGATAGGAACCAAGTCTTCGCTCGGTTCACTCAAGTCAAAAATATGTTGGACCTTTTCTCTGTTAATGCTCAATAGAACCTTTCCATCATTTTCCCTGATTATCCATGTAATGGGGTCATATCTTGCAGCCACTGTCCTAAGCAGGTCTACATTAGGGAATAAATTTGGTACCACCAGCCTCCCCATATCATACATCCATCCATTTGAAAAAGGGTGAGGAAAATTCCTCTTTCCGTACCACAATCTGAACAATTCCAAGCCAGAACCCTAGCATTAGCAATGTTGGAGCAATTATACACTAACCCTTCCCCCAGGATTTTCCCTCACATTAGGACCAATCCCTTCCTCGTATCATTCATTAACAAGGGTAATTGATCGAGGAAATCATCATACAGGTTTCGTTTCAAATATTCAGTCTGGCCAGAATGTTGCTTGGGTGGTGCCATCTCGGATAAACTAGGGCTTCTTTACAACGTTATAATTTAGATAGCTAGGACTAACCAGAGATAGAAAATTACAGGACAAAACACTAAAATTTCTCATAACTATAATTAAACTATAGCCCTAACACATTCATCAACAAGCTCACAACACATCCAACTAATCCTTTCCCAAATTCAAATGCAAAATGACTAGGAGGCACAAAAAATAAACTCACGGCTTTGTTCGCAGAACTCCCAAATTCTGGCTAAAGAAACTCGCAATTCTACCTTCGGCTCTGAAACTACTCCATGAAATAGTTGAATGCTTTGTGATATAGACCAAGCAGGAAAATTGATTTTATTGTCGATCAAATTATGCCAGCAAGTGTCTCATCCACCATTAAAGCTCAATTTTGCGATGCACAAACGAATCCAACCATATTTGATGCATATTTAAATTCGAGCTGTCAATTCTATAGCTTGATCAAATCATCGATGACCACCTTCAAAACAAGCTAACACAATTTCCAACAGGGCGATAAGGGGCCCACTTTACCATACACTATGAAGGAAGTCCACGTGGCGGTTGCCCGCAATATCACAATCTTGAAACTTATGATCGCGTGATGGCGGGCAACCACTAATCCTAAGCATCAATGATCTCATTCCTTTAACACAGTCACCAACCATGTCGTTAACCTTCGAGTAGCTTTTCCAGCAATATTATAACATAACCGTCAATTTTGAACATGTGCGTCTTGAGAACACTTTAGTAATCCGCCCCTTAATACAGTTAAAGTCAGCTAGTGTTTCCTTTACTCTTTAGGCTTCATCGGATGGGACACATGGCGCCCGCCTGTGATTTCACAATCAACCCAAGCACCATCGCGGGATGGTGGGGAACAACTCGGATCAAATGGAAGTTGGTCAGCGATAGTGCAAATTTGATCCCCTAGATAGGACACGTGGCGCCCACCCGTGATTTCCCAATCCTTCAATTCCTGATCATGGGATGGTGGGCACCATTGATATCTGCAGGAAATAGATCAACGACAACACTAAATCAACCCTTGCAAAATAAAAAAATCATTAAAAGGAGAAGTGGGCACTACTAGGAAGACGACAAACAACAACATAAGTTGTTTTTTAAAAGATGAAACACGGGGCCAACCGAGACTTAGGAAATTAAACCCTACAGAGGAAATAAAATATTAAAATCAAAGTTGGGTTTTAGTTTTAATCTAGTGACGTAAGCCTAAGTCATTAACCCCAGTGGTCATGTCACTGATGGCTTAGCCAAATCCTTTCATTAAATACTAATCGTGCAATGTGTAGGTTTTTCAGATTCGAAGATATGGGAGAAGATCTCGATCGTACCCCACCAACTCGCAAACCTAAGGTGTCGCCCTGTTATTTGGAGCGAGGTCAGCAAAAGGAAGATGTGTGTCCTATATGGAATGTGGGGCCCAATCTCCACTATTGAGCTGATAACCTGTGGTTTTAGATCGACAACCAAGATCAAAATCTAATGTAAATCTTTGTTGTTCCCTGCTAGCTCACAGGAGGAAGATGAAGGTTGGTTAAAAGTCGTGAGGTCAACGAGATTACGATGCGTAGCTCCAGCCGTTCAGTTTGCAAAGTGCATAGGACCTGCCAACATGGATTAATGTTATTTGTCATGAGGAAGGTGAATGATGCTTCATTAGATGTCAAACCGAGTTAGCCCGAGATAAACCGTTTGATCTACCAACTCTTTAGGAGATCAACGGGAAGTATTCAAAGCTGAAAAATGACACATGGTGGTCGTTTTATCGTACAACTGGTGAAGCATTAATGAATTATTCCTTTCTTGTGTAGTCACGTCGATCTCAATCTGTGTGAAGATGTTGTTGGCAATCATGAAGGGTGGTCTGCGGATTCTCATGCAGCTCTAGAGTTAAACGGTGACAGTACATACACCGCCAAATTGCCATGTTTGCACATGCATTTTTACTAAGCATTGATGAAAGTTTCCATTACCTCGCACAATAAATATAAGAGGAATTAACTGTTAATAGTGTCATTCTTGTAGTAGTTAGAGCACTTTGTGGGCTGAGTCTAATCAAGTTTGAGTGCTTGTCTGATAAGAGAAAATGAGTAAGTCAGTAAGGAGGTCTATTCATTTGAGCTCACAAAAGCTCAGTCCTGCTATTCGGGAAGGTACTTTGGTTGACAAGCCCAGGCTTGTGGCCACTAGATGCAGTAGAAGGTTGCAATTCCAGGATGTTGTTGCTCAACTGGTAGATGACAAAGCAAATTAGTCGGTGTCCTCTATTACTAGTGTCGGTAGGAAAATAAGGTATGGGCATGGCTCCTTTGGATGCCATCACTCACCCATTGACCTTACGAGCAACACTTCTGATGATGTAATTGAGACCGACTCCGACTACTGTCGATATTTAGCTCGCTTCAATCATGGTCTGCCCTCTAATGAGGAAGTGATATATGTGGTACCATTGGCTGTTAAAACCCCAAGCAGATGGACTAGAACCGTATTGGGAAAGGACAAGAAAGAAGAGGAGGCTGAGGGTCTACCGTATTGGGAAACAACTAGAAGCGGGCGTGTATATCGGGGTATGAGTGTTGGTAAGGGCAGGGTTGCGGGTAAATAAGAAGTTGTCAAGTGGTGCCTTCGTGGAAATTTGGTTGCCCGATTTTTTTGCGTGGATAGCGACAAAGGGGATTTTGATGACAATTTGTGTTCCCTTTTCTTTTAGCTTTCCCCAGTTCATGCACTATGTTTTGCAGATTGAACATGTGGGAAGTTTTGAAATGAAAGTCAAATGCAATGGAGATTTTGTTCAAATGAAAATTTGTGGTGAAATTACATTTGAGCCCGAAGCTTGTTGCTCCCTTGTCATAAAAAAGGGAATTCAAGGCTCATTTGTAGGGAGAGAACTGATGAAAAGCTCTAGCTAGGTTTTGAGTTGAATATATGGGTAGAAAGATATATATCCTTGGATGAGGAAGTGATATTTGTGAGCCATTGGCTATTAAAACCCCAAGTAGATGGAATAGAATAGATAGCTTGTTTTGAATTTTGGATGAATATATGCAAATTATCTTAAATTGAATGCATATATGATTTATAAGCATGAATAAACGTGTAATTCTAATATATTTTCTCTCCTTATGTGGATTTGAGTGAATTTTGAATGAAATGTTAATGATGTTGTCATTCTTCTTTTGAGAATTTGTTCAATTGTGTGTCTATGTTTTTGCTTTGATTCAAGAAAATCAATTAAATGCTTAAATGGAGTCATAAGTTTACAATTATTTACAAAGGATTTGATAAGTAGTAATATATCATAGAATTGAGCTCCATAATGCAAGGTATTATATGAGTAGTCCATTCTATTAAATTCTTGGGTCATTTCTCGCTAACGGTAAAATGGGTAACTAAATATTTAACTGACAAAGAATAAAAGAATAATATGTAAATGGGTCACTCACTCACTCCTCTATCTCTCTCCCTAACCCTAAACCTTAACCCTTAACCCTTAAACTCTAAACCCTTAATATTAGGTGTGTATTAAAACATTATAAAAGTATAAATTTTTGGAGTTCTATTAGGCATTGAATGATAAATGATGATGAATGGGAAAATCTAAGGCACTTTAATATTTTCAACTAAAAAGTTTGAGTTCAATTAGGATTACATTGAAGTATATTATCATTGTCTTCATAAATAATTTGAGAAGAATATAATAAGGATGGAATACCATGCATTCAATTAGGATAAGAATTAGTGTTAGGGTTAGGATTAGAGTTCAACTATAGTTCAAAGTTAGGGTTATGGTACAATTAGGACTATTGTTCAATAAATGTTCAATTAGGGTTAATACTAATTAAGGTTAGTTTAAATTTCAAATTAGGGTTTAGGTTAGGGTTGGGATTATGAATCAAGTAGTTAGGGTTTTATTAGTTGTTAGGTTTAGGGTTTAGTTAGTTAGGTTAGGGTTAGGGGTAGAATTCAATTATGCTTAGTGGTCAATTACAATTAGATTTAGTGTTCAATTAGGGTGGGTTAGAGTCCAAATAGGGTTAGGGTTTAACTAGGGTTAGGATTAGAATAGAATAAAGTTTTGTGTTTAATTATGATATCTAGAATTTAGTATAATTTTTGAAAATGAAATGATTTTGACACAAAGAAAAAAAATAGAAAAGTTGATTTTATATAGATCTTATTTCTTAATTTATTCTAAAATTCTAATTAATAATTGTTTAATTAATATAAAATGAATATTTAATTTAATTTAATTTAATTGTATTAGATAATTAAAAACTAAATAGATAATAAATATTTTATGGATTTTAAAATTAGAATTTAGTTTAATTTTATTTGTAATGTCAAATATTAAAATTTTAGATTGAAATACTTAATTGATTTTAAAATATTTATAATTAATGTTCAATTTATAAACTAATATTAAGACATTAATAAATATAACCCGCATCATAATGTTCACTTAGGGTTTCTTTCTTGGGAGAAGTTTATTGAATGGTAAGTGTATTTTATAAAATGAATATGTCAAGAATTAATTTTAGATAATACTACATTTGATTTTTCATATGGTATTAAATTGTAGATTAAAATTGATAATAGATTTCCTTCCTTCTTTTGCATTGTAAGCTACCATAATATATGGGCTTAAAATCCTATTCATATTTTGAGATTTTCTAAACTATACAACACAACATCCAACACAAAAATTTGTTATGCATTTTTTCCAAGCACAAATCCTTAGAATTCTTAATGTGTTACCTAGGTTAATTATTTATTGCATTAAATAAATGCACACTAATATATATATATATATATATATATATATATATATATATATATATATATATATTGTAGATTTGAGGGAAAATATTAAAATATTTATATATATAGAAAAATTTAAAATGCAGTGGATTCAAGTACATACCTTTGCTTTTGTTAATGTTGGGATAAAGATAGTTAAATCTTGATGAAGTGCCAAATTTGATGACATGATATAAAAACTGGAAATATCTTTGTCATGGCACTTGAAATTTGTACAAACTATAACTATAATTTCTAATACAATTTGTGACTTTGGACCTATTTTGCATCAATAAATATGAGCCTTGGACAATACGCCTACCAATCCAGCATACAACATGCACTTTAAATGCCCAAAATACTGGGGAGAAAAGAGAATGGTGATCTTGGAATCAATCAAGCCTAACCCCAGACCCTCCTAGACAGAGGTGCAGAGATGAATATAGAAACGAGAGAGGAAAAGGATACAAATAGATAGAGATATAGAGAGAGATAGAGGGAGAAATAAATATATAGAGAGATAGGGAGATAGAGGGGGGATATATATATATATATAGAGAGAGAGAGAGAGATGGAAATATAGAGATATAAGGAGATATAGAGAGAGGGAGAGGGAGAGAGAGAGAGAGAGAGAGAGAGAAGTAGAGAAGAAATGGGGAGATGGAGGAGGGAGAGGAAATAGGAAAGAGGAGAGAGAGAAAGAGATGAGATAGGGATAAATGGGAAGAGAAAGACAGCATGATGGCAGAGACAGGGAAGATAAAGCGAATAAATAGGCTGAGGATATGAAGACAGATAGGGTACAGTGAGGAGCAAGAGAGGGAGAGATGGGGGAGAGGTAGAGAGGGATGGGGAGAAAGGGAGAGAGATAGGTAGGGGAGGGAGATAGAAGATGGGGAAAAGGGAGACATATGTAGAGAGGGAGAGAAGAAGAGCCTGGTGAGGGGAGGCTAATTCCTTTTAGTTTAAATTTTATAAAATATTCAATACAATAATAATATAAATATTTATAAGAATTTATATAATTTGTATTTAAATTACATTAATTCATATTTTAATATTTTGAAAAATATGTAATTTTTAAATCCATTTTCCCTATATATTTAGTATTAAGATTTTTACATCTTTTAAACAATTCAATATATAATACAAATAAAATATATAGTTAATAAAATGTATGGAATTAGCATACCTATATTAATTAATAATATATGTAAAACACGCCAAGAGTTATCTTTATCAAGATGCCTATTGACTTGAAAAAAATGCTTACATTTTCATGAATAGGAATTTGGAAAGCAATCAATTTGATTTCATTATTGTTTGTGCCATTGTTTATCTCAATTCCCATATATAAGAGTACACATTCAAATTTGAAATCATACCAACTTTTCTATAACAACAATCAACCAAGAAAAATAAATTTAAAAGCAGAAATGTTCATGAATCATTAGATTTGATATCAATAACATCAAAGAAGTATATCATGACAAAATGGCATTAACTAACTTAGATATATCCACTATTTTTTTTTCAAATGTTTGAATACATTGTTAATATTATATACATTCAAGAATTTGAATGTTATGAAACCTATAGCTTTGCAATTGAATCTAATAAAGCTTTGCTCTCAGATGAATAATCAAACTTTGTTGTTTTTATGACTGTGCATTTAATCCTTTTTTCATCATTATAAGTCTCTTTTTTCACTTGAAGTTTAAATATGTATCTATTGAAAAGGACCTTTTGTATAATGTGTGAAAATTTAACATCATCTTGTTTTTCATGCTTCAAAATGTTCAATTCTTTTGTTGTAACACCCATAATTTTTTCTACCACTTCTTCAAAAGTTGTAATCCAAGTGAATGAAGTATGGTCTTGCACTTTGCATTGAAGTATATATTTATAATCACATCTCGTGGAAAGTTTTATCACATCTTCCACAATACCACCACCATTTTCATTAGTGTTTACATTCTTTTTGTAGTGCCTATCTCCAATTTTCAAGGGGCATGTTGTATAACAAAAAATTTCTACCTTAATGAAAGATAAGGTAGCTTTTATCACTATCCAATAAGGTTTACCAAAGTTGGCAAGGTCTCGATCCTATATTTGTGAGATACTAGGGTTGTGGTCAAATAAGCATTTAGCTTAGGGTTAGGTCTCAATTAGGCTAGAGCTTAATTAGGTTGGGGGATTTCAACGGCCAGAGTCAATTAGGCTAGGGTTCAATTAGGGTTAGGTTAAGGTTAGGGCTCTGGGGCTAAACTGCTAAGGTTCAATTAGGATAAGTGTTCACTTAGGGTTATTGTTAGGCTTAAGATTGGGGTTAATAGTAGGGTTGGGATTTAGATTGGGGTTAATTAAATTATATTAGTTTATGTTTTTATTAAAGATCAAATATAGATTTAATTTTGAAAATTATATATCTATACCTTTTGATTTATGTTTTAGATCTAAGATGATCACATTATTGTTTATGCATTACCTAAAATAAAAACCTTATTTATAATCATAAAATAAAAACCAATGACATCATAATTTAAACAATAACAAACAATACAACTAATTAATTGAATATTTTATAGAATTTAAACTAAAAAATTGATTAAAAATTGTTTTTTTTTTTTTATTTGCAAGATTGATTTATATATTAGATTAAAAAAGGTATAACTATCTGCAAACATAGGAAAGCTTCTGCCATTGATTACCAGCAAACCCATCCCAACCACCACTACCAAAAACCACCCCGAAGATGGTCAAAATGAGACCCAACCAGCCAAAGACAGGGAGACCCCTCCATCCAGAAACCACCACCCCACCATCCAAGCCAACTACCAACCCAAAATTCCATAAGGGTTCGGCGCTGACCCTAAACATATGAATCCCCAGTCACCCAAAACTCCCAAACTAGCCATTAGAGATCAAATTTATAAATTCTGGGACTGAAAGACGCCATTGGACCATAGAGATAAACTCTAAAAACTATCAGAACCAACAACTATACAAGGCATTCACAGGAAATTATTTAAACAGCAAAATCTTCAAAGACTTTTACCCACTCGACATCACCCATAGCCATTAGGCCGAAGAATTTCTTCAGGAATTCAATGGCCACTGCCGCCACCATTCTGTGTCTGTTCAACATCGGACCGCTCAAGTTAGGAAGGAACGGGAAAAGCTTTACGGCCTTGTCCGAACCTCAAATAGCTGCAAAGTCACTCAGTCTTGGGACGCCTTTTCCCTCCACCACAAAACTCAACACTTCATTTACCCCTCCCACCAGATCCTTGCGAAACATCTTAACCTACAGCAGTTTAGCCATAGCCTTGGACTCACCGTTGTCCAGAAGAGATTCCAAAAACTGGGAGGAGATGTGTAGATTGTCCCTATCGAACTCCATGTTAGCCAAATGACCAGCCCCCAGGATCATTTTGGTCACCACCAGAACTAACGGGTCCTTGTTTAAGAGAATCTGCTTCAGTCGTTGGTATTTAACTTCTCTGAAGGAGGCTTGTCTAGCCAAAAATTTTAGAGAGATTGGCGTGTCTGCACCAAACTTTACCAGGCCATCCATAGAGACTTCAATGATAGAGAGAGATCGCTTCACCATGAACGCCACCACCAGAACAAATAAATTATGCTGCAAATGTCTGCCACTAAAGTCACCACCAACTGATATGAAATGGAATGAAATGAAAAATTTTAATGACGTCCATGAGGCCAAAGAAGCCTATGGGACCCAAATGACTTCCCTCCACACGTGCCATGTTTAATCTGCATGAAACTGCCTTTAGGGAATGATGCCTACGACATCCTCAAGCTCTGTGAAGAAAATTGTCGCCTCCATCATGTGACCAGCCTCCTAGTCACACCCACCTATGTCCCCCATAGCCCCTTCCTTTTCGCCACCTCAACTCCTAGCTGGCTCTCCTAGCGCGTCAGTTCGGGGATGAGAAAAGAAAGGAGGTAGGGGGAGCCCACCCAGGCACTGGCTATAATGCATGTACTTTTCAATGTATTGTATTAACATACCTAGATATATTCACCAAAATCTATTGTCTATTATTGATTATGTAATTTTGTATGTATAATACATTTAAAAAAAAATAAAAATGTATTTTTGAAAAAAGAATATATATTTAAAAAATTAAACAATAAATATTTTAAATTATAAATATGTTAGAAATATTTTGAATGTATTCAACTATCAAAATACAATTTTTTTAATATACCATTAAAAATCATTAATAAAAAAATATTAAAAGAGTTTATATATATTTGTTTAATATATTAAAAAACATTTTATAAAATATTTTTTAAATATATTAAACAAAACATATATAAAAGTTTAACCACTGTATGTGGGCTCAAAAATAAAAAAATGTGAGGGTTACGAATTAGGTTATTTTTTGCACGGAAGGCAGGCTACTAGCGATGGCACGGGATGGGTCCTATCATTCTGACAGCTGACAGACCGTTAGAGGCAGGCAGACCATGGATAGGTATACCATTTTGTATGTT
>VDFB02086081.1:35674342-35745678 GCA_007258455.2 Sequoia sempervirens | reverse complement strand
TTTTGCATTTTCAAACAATGTAAAACTTTATTAAAATGATAATGTAAATCATTTTAATAAAAGTTATTTATAAAAATGCAAAATGGAGATTCCAATACAATTTTCAAATAGTGAGATAAGATTTTTTTTTTGCATTTTAAAATAAATTGTAAATCTTTATTTAAAGTGATGATTATAAATCACTTTTAAATAAATGATATTTTAAATGCAAAATAAAAGTGTTTTTGATGTATTTTTCAAATGATGGATTTTAAAAGAGTTGTTAGATCAGCTTTAAAGCTTTGCATGAATCATGGAGATGATTGGGGAAAGTTTAGCCAACATATGGAGCAAAATTAGGGATTTTGAGGCACTTGATTAAGAGTTCTACTTCAGTTAAGGATTCCAATTGATGGAGCTTTAGTCAAGGTGCAATTTAAGGCACATAACACCTTGTTTCATTTAGTTATAACCCTATTTTGGAGGGGTTTTCAGTTGCATACGACCCATGAGGCTGTTTTGAGTTTCACAACTCTTTTTACATGTTTGGAGGAGTTGCTTTCAGTTACATTCCTTATTTGGGGGATAGGATGGACAACACATCATGTTTTGGAGCCAAGATTAAAATTTTGAATTTTTGGAGCCTTTTTTTATAAGTCTTTCTCTTCTCTCATTTCTTTTCTCTAGTTCCTAGTTTGGTGGCTGCAGTAGTAGATTCTTCATTCTTTGTAACTCATTTCTTGTGAGTTCTAAAAATTTGTAATGCAAGTGTCTCCTAGTTTACAATAAAGAAGCTCATTTTCCTTCTTAGATCTGTCTTGTGCAAGTATTGTGTGTAAGCCTTTAGATTAATTTTTTGTGATTTCCATGAAATCCTTCATTTCATCTAATTACTTCAATGTCTTTTTCATGTTCAATATGTTATAGTGCAAGTCATTGATTGTGTTTCCTTCATTTGTTGAATGCTTGTTATGAAAACATTGTTATTTTCTTTCAAACAAACTTCAATCGTAGAAGCCTTTCAGATGAAATATTTATGCAAAACATACTAGATTGAGTGGTGAATTTTTTGGTTTCATGTATTGAATTATCTTGTGAGGTTTTAAAAGGAGATTCAAATCATTTTATCAGTTGGTGTATCACCCATTAGTGTTAAATTCATTTTCTCAAGCATTATCCTTCTTACCTTTTCCTTTGTTAAGTTAGTGTTTACAAGAAACATTCAAAGGAAACCATCCCATAACCTAGAGGTCTACCCTCATTATAGGATACCCATAGCCTGAGAGTAGTCCCATGTTCACAGGATTTAAGTGTTTTTCAACTTGTCTTCAAGTGCAAATCCATTTGTTAACAATTTTGGCATGCTCGATGGGACCTTAAACTGATTTTCAGTTCAAAAAGAGTTTCATTTTGCTGTTGTTTTTGTGTGAGAAGCAATATTCTCAGCCTTTGGAGGCAAGATCTACTTACACTGGTGACTCCGAGTTCAAATCTACTGATTTCAGCGTTCTAAGTGCTTGTATATTTTTAAAAAAAAATTATTAATTCTGATTTTTAGCTCTTTGAATGTGTAGAAATGTCAAATTTTCATGAAAATATGTGCTTTCACCCCTCATATCATGAGAAAATTTCTCCTACACCTTATTAGCCTTATTTAATCAACCACAATGCTAGTTTTAATCCAAATAGCCCTACTACAGCAAGTAACCAACATGCATGTCATGCTTTCTACTCACCCACCTAGTCCCAAGAAGGTCATTTCATTCCAAATAAAGATGTTGTGGAGTTAAGTGATATAAAAGGCCTATTGCAAGATTATATTGAGTAGATGGATGAGATCAACAAGGACTTAAATCAGCAACAAGATGAGTGGGATTATCAAGCCTATCTCCATGAGCAAGAAGAGTTGGATCTTCAAGCCCAACTTAATAGGAAATAATTGGAAGCACAAGGAAGGGAGTTTGTGAGTCTTTTTGCAAAGGAGATGATTGTACAAAAGGAAAAATATGAAAAAAATCTTGCAAAGTTAGAAGCACAATTAATTTCTCCTCCTTCATTGAAAGAATTTGTATTTCTGTAAGAAGTTCATCCACTTAGTTCCTTTCCAAACCCATTCTTTAGTAAAGAATTTACTTTGTTCAACACCATGTGCTTTATGAAAAATGAGTCCATGCATGAGCAGGATCAGCTTGCAATCCCTCAAACTGACATAGTGGGACCTATCATATCTCAATAGAGATATTATGTTGAGTATAACAAGTTGGAGTAGCAAGTTATAGAGCAAGGAAATGGTGATCAACATGAAATTTTGTCTAATTTGTTCAATGAACTTCCTCTTTTCTTTGAAGAGCAAGAAGTTGTTCAAAATGAGCAAGTTCCTAAATCAGAGCTAATGATTTAGGGAGATTCATCAAATATAGAGAGGAGATATAGTTACATTGAAATTAGTACTATTTTGCTGAAAAGTGAAGAATATTTGGAGGAAGATGCCTTCTGGGATGATTTGGAGGGTTTTTGTTCAACCTTGGATGTTAAGGCATCATCTTTTGAAGTGGAAGTTCATAATTAGCAGAAGGAGGTTCAAGATGTAGTTCATCAGCTTGAGATCAACAAGGAGAGTTCAGGTTTCATTCACACAAAAGGATGTCCTATAAGGCATCTAGTCCATTTGGAGGCTAAGAAGACAACACAAAACAAAATTTCACCCAAGCATGCAACTTCGATGAAAGGACATCATTCTCAGCCTATTTATGCTCTTTCAAGCAATAGTATATATGAGCAAAACGAAGAGGTAATCCACTATGCCTTCAATCTTAAAGCAATACTGTAATTGTTTGTAAGACATCTCTTCATTTCTCAGCTTTCCACTATTTTTCATCAACATGTAATGCATCCTAAGTTGGGAAGAAAAGGATGTTATTTTTTAAAACTAGTAAATGGATTTGTTTGAGAAAGTTTCATTCTTAGTTAGGGTAGGTTAGAGTAAATTTCAATCTAGTTTTAGGTTTTAATTTCCCCTAAGTGTTGATTTGCACAGTTAGTTAGTTTACTTTGAGTTTTGCTGAGGGGCATAAGAGGAGAACTTTGTTGTTACTAATTATTGTTCAATCAAATATACATCTCTCATTCATAACATGGAATGAAAAGTCATGTCATGAACAACAAATGTATACTCAATGGAACTATGATCAATTGCAGCAAGATTATCGAATAGTTACAACAATATGAGTGAGATCTGTACTGAGTTTTGAGTCAAGAAAGGGAAAAAAATTGACTCCATACCCAATGGATAATCAAGCCAACTAGCCTTATTTTTTAGCAGGAAAACACCCCTAAGAGGTCACTAGAAATGTTACTAATTTTTAGCTTTCCACTTAAATTAGTGAAGTGTGACTTCATTTTGATAACAAAACACGTGCTTAGAATATATTCATTTTAAGTTATTTTAGATTATGTAGTTGAGAAAAAGTTCAAATTGATACACAAGTCATTACATATCATGAAATAGTTGATTTATCAAAAGCGGTGTTTTGTAATCCCACACAAGCCGTTGGAGCGACTAAGTTGATTTAATTCAACAATAAGTGTAAATCATACATCTGAAGATCAACTAAAAGAAGAAAGACATATAAGAGGAGGTCATGTCCATCATTGCCTTAAGGGCTGATGTAGGGTTGATTCATTAGTCTTCAACTTGATCTTCAAAGTCTTTTGATCCTCTTAATCCTGAGTTCCAGATGCACTTGCAATTGATTGAGAATTTTGTTAGAGCTCAGGGCATGATATCCAATTGCAAGCTTATCAATAGATATATGATTTGTAGTTATTATCAAATTAAATCAACTTAATCATTATCTAAGAGATAAATGAAAAATTGACCAATCAAATCATTAGGAGAAATCATTGAATTCACTATTTTTTATAATTTGTTTGCTTCATGTGCAGATATAGGAAAAGTAATGTTGTTCATAAAATTACAACATGAGTGGGGTTAAATATGGCTCTCACAAGGGTGGAGCTCAGCTCATAACAGTGGTATGCAAAGTGTGAATAACATTAGTGCTGCAAATTAATTTCATTTTCAGATTACATTGCAGATTCAAGGGGACAACATTATGTCATTTATAGAGACTTTATAATATGATATTGAAATGCATAGTGTTGGAGGTCAACTTAACCACATTTCAGTCATAATGCAAAGGAAAAGTATTTAATATTGAATGCCAAAATGTGAAGGCAACCATAAAAGAGTGTTTTTACTCATTTATAGAAGCAACAAAATAAAGGTTTTTCTCTCTTGTAATTTGAATATGGAGTAGAAATTTTGTTATTTCAATGAAGCTATAGGATACTGGAAATTATAGAATACAAAGTGATCAAGTCAAGATGTAGCATGAACTCAAGATGCAGATAAATGACAGAGACATAAAATTGCAAGCTACAAGAGGATTATAAATGAATGTTCATTATTCATTTTTTGTCACAAATATTTCTTTGAAAGGATAAAATCATAGTTTTTGAATCTTATAAATAGAAAGTTAAATTATGATGGTTATTCATATAATGAAAGAAACAATGAAAAATCAAATACCCATTTTCACAAATGAAGGAAAAACAAAGGCTGCAGCATATTCAATAAATCAAGTGTTATGCAAGATATCCAAAGATAAAAAATAAATAGAAGAGCTGGATTTTTGAGTCAAAACCCTCAAGTATATGCAAGAAGAAAGAGCTCAAAATACAGACAAAAGATCTCCATGGTCTTTTCTCAAAGAAATCACAAAATGTGTAAACACTAAAAACAACATAGCCACAGCCTCAGAGGCCAAAAAAGCTTTCAAAAGCTTTCAAATTGTTTGAGAACCTTCCAAGTCTTGAGCAAGATAATATTTACCATTTTTTCTTCAAAGGAAATATTCAAGAAAAAAACATAAGGGAAGAAATTTCTTTCTTCAAAACTCAGCCAGAGACAATCCACGGTGATCACAAGAAAAGCCACAAACAAAGAACAAGAATCACATAAGAAAATACAGTGAGGCCGCACTCTAAGAGCTTGAAAAAGATTTTAAATTGAATGTAAACTTCCAAATCTACAACAAGATCAGACTTACCATGGATTCAATCTTCAAAACCTTCAAAATGGCGTCAAAAATAGAGATTTCTAGTTGAAGCTTGACTAGGGTTTCCTCCATGGCAACGACCTCTTTCCTCAAGCAGCAGAATGAATAAAATGAAATGAAGTAAAATGAATACATTTATTTTAGGGTTTAGATGCCCTAGAAAAGTACGTTGGAGAAAAAGGAATTTTGTGCCTTAATTTTTTATTTAAAAACTTCATTCACAATTTTGTATGCATCGCACATTTCTTTGCGTAGTGAAATTTTGAATGTTTCTAAGATTTAATTATTTAATTCTCTTGCTTTTGACTTTATCATATTCCTCTATTTTGCATTTAAAACAAATTTTGTAAAACTTTATTAAAATGATAATGTAAATCATTTTAATAAAAGTTATTTATAAAAATGCAAAATGGAGATTCCAATACAATTTTCAAATAGTGAGATAAGATTTTATTTCTGCATTTTAAAACAAATTGTAAATCTTTATTTAAAGTGATGATTATAAATCACTTTTAAATAAATGACATTTTAAATGCAAAATAAAAGTGTTTTTGATGTATTTTTCAAATGATGGATTTTAAAAGAGTTGTTAGATCAACTTTAAAGCTTTGCATGAATCATGGAGATGATTAGGGAAAGTTTATCCAGCATGTGGTGCGAAATCAGGGATTTTGAGGCACTTGATTAAGAGTTCTACTTCAGTTAAGGATTCCAATTGATGGAGCTTCAGTCAAGGAGAAATTTAAGGCATAAAACACCTTGTTTCATTCAGTTATAACCCTATTTTGGAGGGGTTTTCAGTTGCATACGACCCATCAAGTTGTTTTGAGTTTCACAACTCTTTTTACATGTTTGGAGAAGTTACCTTCAGTTACATGCCTTATTTTTGGGAGAGGATGGACAACATATCATGTTTTGGAGCCAAGATTAAAATTTTGAATTTTTGGAGCCTTCTCTATAAGTCTTTCTCTTCTCTCATTTCTTTTCTTTAGTTCCTAGTTTGGTGGCTACAATAGCAAATTCTTCATTCTTTGTAACTCATTTCTTGTGAGTTCTGTAGATTTGTAATGCAAGTGTCTTCTAGTTTACAATAAAGAAGCTCATTTTCCTTTTCAGATCTGTCTTGTGCAAGTATTGTGTGTAAGCCTTTATATTATTTTTTGTGATTTCCATGAAATCCTTCATTTAATCTTATTACTTCAATGTCTTCTTCATGTTTAGTATGTTATAGTGCAGGTCATTGACTGTGTTTCTTTCATTTGTTGAATGCTTGTTATGAAAACATTGTTGTTTTCTTTCAAACAAACTTCAATCGTAGAAGCCTTTCAGATGAAATATTTATGCAAAACATACTATATTGAGTGGAAAATTTTTTGGTTTCATGTATTGAATTATCTTGTGAGGTTTTAAAAGAAGATTCAAATCATTTTATCAGTTGGTGTATCACCCATTTGTGTTAAATTCAATTTCTCAAGCATTGTCCTTCTTACCTTTTCCTTTGTTAAGTCAGTGTTTACAAGAAACATCCAAAGGGAACCATCCCATAACCTAGAGGTCTACCCTCATTATAGGATACCCATAGCCTGAGAGTAGTCCCATGTGCACAAGGTTTAAGATTTTTTCAACTTTTCTTTGGGTGCAAATCCATGTGTTAACAATCCCATCCTAGCTCATCCAATTAATCCCTACTAGTCCATTCTATGTTCCATCATCCCCTCTTGATCATGTCACATTATCTTCTCTTGACTCACTTTTTGTTCATTTATTCTTTCCTAATCTCATCCCATTAATATTTAATAGTTTACCCTATTTTCTATGATAACTTCCTAGCCCATCCCACTAATATCTTCTAGTCCATCCTATGTTTCATTATTCCATTCTACTCCCATCTTATTGTACCCATTATTATTTCACCCTTAATCTTTCATGATCCCCTATGTTCCACCCTATGTTCCTTTATCCATTCTATGTTATACCATCTTTATCCACGTTTCATTCTAGATAACTCTTCTCTATTATTACTACACACAGGTCAAGTTCACACTTCATATACTATAGAAAAACCCCAGACACCTCCTAATTCACCCTATGTTACATTATTCCCTACTAATTTTATCCCATTAACCTCTAATTGTCCACCCTATATTTTTTTATCCCATCCTAGCCCATCCCATCAATCTATACTAGTCCATCTTATGTTCCATTAACCCCTTCTATTCCCAACCCATTACCCTCTCTTATTTAATCTTATGTTCCATTATCCCCTCTTGATCTTGTCCCACTATCTTTCCCCAATTCACCCTATGTTCCTTTATTCCCTCCTAATCCCATCCCATTAACCTCTAATAGCTCATGCTATATTTTGTTATCCCATCCTAGCCCATCCCATTAATCTATTCCAGGCCATCCCATGTTCCATTATTGCATTCGACTCCCATCCCATTGTACCCTCTATTATTTCACCATATGTTCCATTATCCCCTATTGGTCTTGTCTCTTTATCCCTTCTATGCTATAGCACCTCCATCCAAATTTTATCCTATACACTGTTAGAAGAAATATTTCCTTCCACTCATTATTGACCAAAGTTTTCTTCTCCATTACTATTGCAAACCTCAACAACCAACTTCATGTGCTATAGTAAAACTCTAGACATGTCCTAACTCATAGTATGTTCCTTTATCCCTTTGAAAGCTTCTAGTAACATAATAATCCTCACTTCATTCATGTGAACTTCATTGTGGCATTATCACTATGTTGGTAGCATGCCCTCATTAACAATAGTTCATCAACATATAAAATACATATCTCAATGAGGGGTAAACCCACAAAAGTGGTTTACAATTCAAGTGAGGAAGGAAAGGCTGTGAAAAACAACCCCATGCAAAAAAAATTGGTTTTTGGGGTTTGAACGAACTTTTTGGTTCAAACGAACCAAAAGAGGGTTCGCTAGAACCTTGGTTCGAGCGAACCCATTAAATGCAAGGTCCCACCATTCCCACAAAAAAACACAAAGAAATCCTTTTTCGAAAGGTGGTTCGCTCAAACCACCCTGGTTTTCCCAAACCCCCCTTTTCCCACCTTTTCACCCTCTGGCACCAAAAAACTCCATAATTTTTCCCTTCGAGGCTCAGGTTGAGGATGAAAGTGGAGGAGACTTCACAGGCCCAACTGGATGATGAGTCCTCAGAATGAGCTATCCAACAAATATAATTTTAATATGTTTTGGTTTTATTATGTATTTGTTTTTTTAGTTTTATTAAACATAGGTTTTTCACTGAAAAATCAAGCTCTCTTTTCTGCACATGTGGAAAATAGCAGATTATCAAAAAAAATTGAAAAATATGAGTGCACTAGATATTGAATTCCTTGATCCAACAAAAAAAATGAATTTTGATACATACAAAAAAAATTACGTTGTATACGGTCCGCCTATGTCTGAATTGTAATTGGTTTAATTTTGAAACTTGATTATGGAAAAAATATTCAATAAAACACTACGAAACCAATTGGAAGCACTAGATATCAAAGTTAAAAATCTAAATTCAAAAAAAATAGAATTTTATCCTTCATGGAAAAAAAAAGTTATGTTGTATACAATGAGTGTCACTCCTTAAAAATGTTGTTTACTGAAAAAAACTAGTTTTCGAAGGAGATGGAAAAGGGTATGTGCAGGATCATGATAGGCCAAAAAGTGGCGATAAGATGGGTATGTGTAGGGTATGTGGCTAATGACTTTTTTAACCCAAAATTGATGAAATGAAAAGAGTTTTTAAAGGAGATTCTTATATTTCCACCAATATAAATTATGCTTTACTTTTAATTTAATAAATAATTATTATTCACTTTCTATTTGAATTGCAACTAAAGTCTTAATTGAGAGGATGATTGAAAAACATCTATAGCTTTCAAATGGTATCACATTTTTAATCAAACATGCACCACATTCTATGCTTCAGATACTATAGGATTAAAAAAAATGAATTTCATGAAGTTTTGACCAAGTTAAGGTGGTCGATACAAGTTTTATATTTTTAAAATTTGTAATAAAAAAATCATAATTAATTATTTACTTAGAAAAAAATTATAAAAAAAATATGCATCACATCGGGACATGAGTCCTCTACTTATATCTAAAATATTATAAAAAAATATTATCATTTCATTGTGGTTAGGGTGGTCAGACAGACACCTACTTCTTATTTTTCCCTGAAATTTAAGTAGTACTGCATTGAAATTTCACAATTTCACCAAATAGATTTTTTTAAAAATAAACCTAGTATTTTAGAAACTACATTCAATTTTCTACAGTCTCTACTCTTACATATTTTTTAAATAATATGGATAACTTATTCAATTTTTTATGTCAAGTTGCCTAACTCTGATTTTTCTGAATTTTCTGCCACTTAAGGGCCTGTTTTTTCCATGATGATCCTATACATACCCAAAAAGAAGTGCAATCTGATTCTAAAATTTTTGAAAAAAATATATTTAGAATCTATAGACAAAATTTCACAAATCACCAGTTTGCATCTTCAAATTCCTCACGGTTTAGCCGCTATAGGTGCCCGAAAGTGAAGATTTCGTTAGAAAAAATTATTTCAGTGTCTAGTTTGGCCAAAAATTGTAAACCAGAATTGTGGGATCACCCTAAGCACTGAACTTTGGAATTTGCAAGAGTTTGGACTATCCTAGTTGACTTAGTACTTTCACCATTCTATGATCTATATGCACTATACTGTAGTCTCAACTGATGCCAACCATTTACTCTTTCATTTATGACAATTATAAAGGGGCTACCTGAACTTCTTTATATTACTGTTAGATATGTTGTTTCATTTGCAATTGTTGACATTAGATAGCCTAGTGATTTTGGTGGCACAATGGACCATGGAGTTGTTGCAACAATAGCCAGTTCTGATCCATTGAGAGGTATTCAACAGATTAGTCAATTTGACATTATATTTGCTCTTTTATTGTCTATTATAGAAAATTTTCACGATACTTTTATGTCTAGCTTAATTTCTATCTTGATGGTTGCTACAGGTGGTTGTCACTCCATATCATGGACACGGTAATGTTGTAAATGTGCATGATGACTATATGTATGCGGTAAGTGGTTATATTTTGTTATATGTCATTCCACAATTCAATTTCTATGTATTAACATCTTTACATTTTATTGTATCAGTTGAAGGTCTAGAGTGAAGAGAGGAGGACTAGTGAGCGTGTTTGAAAGACAAGAGAACCAATAGGCACTCCATCTAGTTGAATTTTGAAGGCAACATGAGATCTTTTTCCTTCCCCTAGAGGGAAATGACTATGTATTAGGGTTATTTTTTGTATGTCTATATGGCATTTTGGAACATATGGTTTGTACTATAGATATATACATGACATTTTATGTCCTTATGGATATTTTGTACTAAGCCTGTATAGATTTTTTAGATATATAGTGTATACTTTTATCAATATATATCATTGTATAGCCTTACGACTTTTTGATTAAAGAAAATCTTATTTTTTTACTACCATTCTTGAATGATGTTATCATGCGTATTGTGTAAATTGTATGTTTGAATGTTGTAGGCATGGGTTTTGTTTACATCTAATGCTTAATTAATTACTGTTGATTGCTCAATAAGCTCCATTCCTAGTGGTTTGTATCCTTTGCAATGCTTCAATTACTTGTGCTTCACTTGTTCACATGTATGTTTCACTTATTCACATGTATACTTCATGTATATTATGTGTATTCATGAGTATGCTTCATGCTTCCAATGTACAATTCATGTGTTCATCTGTATTTTTCATGATTTATGTGTATACTTCATGTATTTGCATGGATGCTCCATGCTTCTTGAGTTCTATTTTTGTTTAGTAGAAAGGATTTAACACCAAAAGGTTTCAAATGAATTGTAAGAGATCCTTCCTATAAAAAAATATCATAGAAAAATGTATTGCTTTTGATTCATGGCTGAGGCTGGTATCCAACAACTAATGGTTTAGATTCTAAAGCTTAACAATCATTGCATTTGCATCTATAGAAAAAATGGATGTTTCAAACCTCACAAGCATATATATACATCTATGAACTTGTATAAACGTGCATCAAAACACATGATAGTTGTTGATCCAACCAACAAAATTTATTTGCATCTGCTAATATCACAACACTTGACATCTCATTAAATGAAATCAATGCATAGGTCAGTTTTAATGACATTTTGAAGATATTAGATGTGTATGAACAACAATATAACCTTGATTTTTAGATGCATCACCCATGTGCAGTTATCACATTTCTTTCATATTCATCATTAAAATAAGTTAAAAAACCTTCTTCCATTTTCTATGTGTGAAATAACATGACAAATCATTGAGAAACATGGTCCTATAACTATTGCCACATCATGTTTTATAACTCTAGAGCATGAAAAACCATACGTCATGGATATTGAATATCTGGATCCAATGTTTCATTAGTAGGTTGAGTTTTGCATCTCAACAAGGGTGCACTATTCAGTGACAACAACTGCAGTTCATACTCTTAAGGGATTCAATTGGTTGAACATAGATCAGACTGATTCAACATGTTTGGGTGTAAAAAATGACCATCCCTAGTGTAAAAATACTTACCCGGATGTGTCAGAATAGTTTGTTTGGTCACATGAGTTGCAGAACAAAAGTTGCACTACTTGCATTTGACAACTTTTTCCCCAAGAAATTTTTTTCTACCACATGAAAATGCCTCTAAGATAGTGAAAACCAAGAGAGGTTATTATAGAGAGGCCCAATATGATCCCATAGGCTCAGACGATAAATTTCTAAGCATCATGGTATTCGAGTAACAAAATTCTAAAGTTTGCAGTCATTTTACACTTTGGACTCTTAAGGGATTCTACCGGTTGAATGTAGCTCAGAGAGATTCAGCATGTTTGGGTGTGAATAAGGACTATTCCTAGCATAAACGTACCCACCCGAATGCATTGGAACAATTCATTTGGTCACATGAGTTACATAAAAAAATTTGTACCACTTTGCAACTTTCAACTATTTGCATTTGACAACTTTTTCCCCAAGTGAAAATTTTTCACCACGAGAAAATACAAATGGGATAGAAAAAATTGAGAGAGGTTATTGTAGAGAGGCTCAACACAATCCCATAGGATCATACAATAATTTTTTAAGCATCACGATATCTAAATAATAATATGTTGAAGTTTGTAGCCATTTTGCACTTTGGACTCTTAAGGGATTCTACCGATTGAATGTAGCTCAGAGTGATTCAACGAATTTGGGTGTGAAAGAGGACCATTAATAGCATAAACATACCCACTTAGATGCGTTGGAACAATTCATTTGGTCACACAAGTTGCAAAATGAAAGTCGTACCACTTTACAACTTTCAACTACTTGTATTTGACAATTTTTTCTCCAAGTGAAAATTCGCCACCACGGGAAAAATGCCTCTGAGATAGCAAAAATAGAGAAAGGTTATTGTAGAGGATCCCAACATGATCTTGTAGGCCCAAACACAAATTTTCTAAGTGTCATGGAATTCGAGTAACATCATGTTGATGTTTGCAACCATTTTGCACTTTGGACTCTTAAGGGATTCTATCGGTTGAATATAGCTCGAAGCGATTCAGCGTGTTTGGGTGTGAAAGAGGAAAATTACTTGCATAAATGTACCCACCCAAATACATTGGTATAGTTTGTTTGGTCACACGAGTTGCATAATGAAAGTTGCACCTCTTTGCAACTTTTAACTACTTGCATTTGATAACTTTTTCCCCAACTGAAAATTTGCCACCATGAGAAAACACCTCCAAAATAGAAAAAATCGAAATAGGTTATTGTAGAGGGGCCCAACGCAATCCCATAGACTTAGACGAGAAGTTTCTAAGAATCACGATGTTTGAGTAACAACTCATCGAAGATTGCAACCATTTTGCACTTTGAACTCTTAAGAGATTTTGTCGGCTGAATGCAGCTCAAAGCGATTCAACGTGTTTGGGTGTGAAAGTGGATAGTTCCTAGTGTAAATGTACCCACCTAGATGTGTTGAAATAGTTCATTTGGTCATACGAGTTGCAGAATGAAAGTTGCACCACTTTGCAACTTTCAACTACTTGCATTTGACAACTTTTTCCTGAAATAAAAATTTGCCACCATGAGAAAAAACCTCCAAGATAGTGAAAAAAAAGAGAGGTTATTGTAAATAGGCCCAATGTGATCTCATATTCCTAGAGGACAAGTTTCTAAGCATCATGGTATCCAAGTAACAACATGCTAAAGTTTGTAGTCATTTTGCACTTTGGACTCTTACATGATTTGTTCGATTAAATATAGTTTGAAGTAATTCGGTGTGTTTGGTTGCAAAAGAGGGCCATGCCTACTATAAACGTACCTAGATGGATGCATTGGAATAGTTTGTTTGGTCATACGAGTTGCAGAACAAAAGTTGCACCACTTTGCAACTTTCAACTACTTGCATTTGACAATTTTTTCGTAAGTAAAAATTTGCCACTACGAGAAAAATTCCTCCAAGATAGTGAAAAGTGAGAGAGTTTATTCTAAAGGGGCCCAACACAATCCAATAAGCTTAGATGCGAAGTTTCTAAGCATCACGACATTCGAGTAACAACATGCTAAAGTTTGTATCCATTTTGTAGTTTGGACTCTTAAAGAATTCTACCAATTAAATGTAGCTCAGAGTGATTCAACGTGTTTGGGTGTGAAAGAGGACCTTGCCTAGCATAAATATACCCACCCAGATGTGTTGAAACAATTCGTTTGGTCACACAAGTTGCAGAATGAAAGTTGCACCACTTTGCAACTTTTAACTTCTTGCATTTGACAACTTTTTCCCCAAGTGAAAATTTGCCACCACAGGAAAACACCTCCGAGATAGTGAAAAATGAGAGAGGTTATCATAGAGGGGCCCAACATGATCTAATAGGCTTAAATCAGAAGTTTCTAATCATCACGGTATCCGAGTAACAACATGTTTAATTTTGCAGTCAATTTGCACTTTGTACACTAAAGGGATTCTACTGGTTGAATGTAGCTCAGAGTGATTCAACATGTTTGGGTGTGAAAGAGAATTATGCCTAGCATAAATGTACCCACTTAAATTCCTTAGAATAATTTATTTGGTCACATGAGTTGTAGAATGAAAGTTGCACCACTTTGTAACTTTCAACTACTTGCATTTGACAACTTTTTCCCCAAGTGAAAATTCGTTACCACGAGAAAACACCTCTGAAATAGAAAAAAATGAGAGAGGTCATTGTAGAGGGATCCAATGCAAACCCATAAGCTCAGATGAAAATTTTCTAAGCATCACGGTGTTCGAGTAACAATCTATCGAAGATTGTATTCATTTTGCACTTTGGACTCCTAAGGGATTATGTCGGTTGAACATAGCTCAAAGCGATTCGGCATGTTAGGGCGCAAAAGAGAACTATGCCTAGTGTAAACGTACCCACTTGAATGCATTGGAATAGTTCATTTGGTCACACGAGTTACAGAATGAAAGTTGCACCACTTTGTAACTTTCAACTACTTGCAGTTGACAACTTTTTCTCCAAGTGAAAATTTGACACTATGGGAAAACGCCTCCGAGATAGTGAAAACTAAGAGAGGTTATTCTAGAGGGGCTCAATGTGAATCCATAGACTTAGACGAGAAGTTTGTAAGCTTCACGGTATTCGAGTAACAACATGTTGAAGATTGTAGCTATTTTGTACTTTGGACTCATAAGGGATTATATGTTGGTTGAATGTAGCTCAAAGATATTTGGCGTGTTTGGGTGTGAAAGTGGACCATGCCTAGCATAAATGTACCCAGATAGACATGTCGAAACAATTTTTTTGGTCACACAAGTTGCAAAATGAAAGTTGTGCCACTTTGCAACTTTCAACTACTTGCATTTGACAACTTTATCTCCAAATAAAGATTCACCACCACGGGAAAATACCTCTGAGATAGTGAAAAATGAGAGATTTTATTATAGAGGGGCTCATCTTAAATGAATAGGCTCAAATGAGAAGTTTCTAATTGTCATAGTGTTTGAGTAACAACCCGTTGAAGATTGCAACCATTTTGCAATTTGGACTCTTAAGGGATTATGTTGGTTGAACGTAGCTTGGAGTGATTCGACATGTTTGGGTGTGAAAGAGGACTATTCCTAGCCTAAACAGTTACATGCAATCAAGAAAAATAGTTCCTAATCATTGGAATCAATTGTAAATGGCTAGAAAAAGCATGAATAGGTTGTAATGGTTGAATGGAATGGTGCAGGAGCACCCTCAAGAAAAACTGCCTACAGGAGGAAAAGTTTGAGTATTTTTTTTATTTTTTTTATGTCGTTTCATGTTGATAAGGTCATTTTTGACCATTTTCCATCATTTGGGGTCATTTTGCAAAGTTTTGTGTCATTTGTATAAAAGTTGCAAAACTTGCTCAATTGTTGTCAATGTTGTCAATGATAACTTTTTTTTAATGTAATGTCAACTTTTTGAAAAGTTGTTAGAAGCTAGTTGAGGGTTGGTTGGGAGTTATTTCTTGTTTGTAAAAGCATAAAAATTATTTCTATGCATGAACCAAGGGTTGGAGGTGGGTTGGATGAAGATTTGAATGAAATTTGAATCAAAGTGGAGACTATTTCTATGTTTCTTTTATGCAATATTGCTGCTCCATTGCATGGTACGGATTGGTACAGTTCTAAGATTGCTCTTGTTTGATAGAGTGATGAACTAAATTTCATTTTCATTTGGTTTGGTTCCTTTTCATTAAGTATTTTGAAAGTTATTGAAAATTTACTAAAACTTGCTTGAAACCTTACCTAAGGTTATTTGTTTTGGGAAAAATGTCATAACTTTTGTTTCCATCGTTAGATCTTTATAAAAATTTGAGGAAAATTCTATAACTATGTTATATTAAACCTCAATGAAGCGATTGGATTCATTAGGTGTTTTGTGAAAGTTATTAATGACAGTTTGTTGCATTTCACAGTGAAAATCAGGCCCTCTACTCATTGGAAAGAAAGTTGGGTGGATCAAGGAATGATTGGGTTCGGTTTGGAATTGGAGAAGGTGTTGGGAATGTGTGCCAAGTTCCTACAACCCTATTTCAATGAGTAATTGATCCATGATAAAAAGTTTGTGTCAATTTGATGTGACTATCCTATTAGGACTATATAAGGCAGTTTTGACCCTAGGTGCCTAAGAACATGTTTGAAGTGCATTTGTGAAGCAAGGATGAAGAATGGATGTAATGTAAGCCTTGTAGCTCTATTTCAAGAAGTTGGAAGCCTTTAAACTGTCATTCCCTTTCATTTATATTGAATGTCCTATGGGACTATTTGATAAGGCCAAGAGTATACTGTCCTAAGGAGATTGCCAAAAGGTAGTTTGTTGTATCTAGTAGGATGCCAACACACATGAATGAGTTATTTCCCTCTAAGTCACATTTGAAAATTTTGATCATGACATAGGAAGATCCAATTCAATAATGCCAAGAAGTCCTAAGAAAATCCATGACCAAACCATTGAATGGTCAACTATGTTTGGATTCCTAGAAGCATTTAACCATTGTTGTTGAAACCAAGTAAACCCTGCCTTTGCATCATGGAAGCATGGTTGTAGTTTCTTTTCAAATTTGGAATGAATTGAAGCAAAAAAAATTGTGATTTTTAAGTGAAATAAGGATTGGTTTGGGTTCTTTGTGGTTGGTGAAGGTGTAGAGAATATGTGGAGAGGTCTTGTAGACCTATACCTTGGGGTTTTGATCATTATTGAAGGGTTAATACAAGTCATTTTATGACTGTCCCAAGAGGATTATTTTTGCAGTCATAAGCAAGGTGCTAGTGTCCAAGAAAGTTGGTGCTTTGAATGAGTCTTGGTAGTGAATACCTGATGGAAACACCTTTGAAATTTTCTTTGAAGGCCTCCAAGTCAGTGGTTGAGGGTTTGAAGCAATCTTTTTTTTTTTAAGCAAAAGGTGGGGGGCTTGTAGATATATTAGTAATAATAAAATTTTACAATAGGTAATAGTTTATACGATCCCAAAAAAACCTTTACAATGAAGAGCTATCTGCCAGCCCCAAGTTTGCTACTAAAATTGGGTTGATTATACAAAATATTTAGAAATCCACAGCAAAACTTTTTTTTTAGCCTAAAACTAATATAGATTTGGGCATGAAGAAAGTGAACTAAGCACCCTTGCACAACCCCTAGACTGAATTCTCCTTTGGGTCTTCTTGCGTTATTAAGATCATGTCTAGGACATAACCCAACACCCTTCTTGCTCAAGCCAAATCTGATTTGAATTTTTTGAATCTGTTGCTCCAGAACTTTGTGCTCTGAAAACTGTTGCTCCAGAACTTTAGCCTCGACAGTTGCATTCCTCTTACCCTTAACATACTCAATATCAATATCAAAATCCTATATCTTATGGATCTATTTCTATTGCCGCTCTTTAAGGGATTACTTCTATGATACCATTGAAATATCTCTAGCTAAATCTGAATTGTGTTTTCTAAATTTGTTGCTCTGGAACTTGGCACTCTGGAGATAGTTTGAAGTAATCTTTATTTATTTGGCTTTAGGCCATTAATGTTTCCTTTCCTAGTTTGAACAACAAAAATCATGTAAGCCCTATGAATCTAAACTGTGTTGAGTCTCCACAAAAAAATTGTTATGGCCATTCAAGTCCCTTAGACAAGTCTGCCATGATGTACACACTATCTCTACATTGTGTTGAATCAAGGTCTCCAAGTAGGTTCATTGCTAGGTCTGGTAAAAGTGCATTTAGGAGTAGCTATGAAGAACATGCAAGAATGATTTACCTTTTGGGTTTGTTTTCATGTTGATTGTCCTTCCTTTGCATTAGGAAGGAGTTATATGGTTTATAGAAGAGCAAGAAAATATTCCTTTGTACAATAGAAGGCATGCACATTGTTTTAAATTTTTTCATAAATCCACATGATTTTCCTTGAAGACAACTTTAAATGTAAACCATAAACCATTACAACTAACTTTAAATTTAATATACACATTTGCATATCTTAATTTCTCATAATTTTTGTATATTAAAAATACACTAAGTCAATAACAAATATTACAATAGTGATGGAAGAACATCTTGGAAATCCTCCCATTTCTCAATACTTGTAGCAATACATATAGGGAAATAATCATCCCATTTGTAGCCTAGATCATGAAATATATTGTACAAGAAGAAACAAAAGGATTTGTTACCCAATTTGTTTTCTCCAATCCACCTCAGGTGGCCCAGTTATCTGCATTCCAAAATGCTTCAAAACATGTACATTCCCTGCTCCCTTGGAAACACATGGGTAGTAGCCTCTTTGTGGCTATGTACTCTCACTAGAATTTGGTCTGGAAAAAACCTACAAAAGCCTAACAATTTCAAACATGGACTCACATTAAAATCATTAAAAAACCAATAATTGAATAATGTCAGACATACACCTTCTGACCAGATCTATTATCACCTTCATGCATGCTATAAGTAGATCAATTGAAGGTCCTACAATGGTGATGTGGCCTATCTTTCACTTCTTTCTCATCTCTCAATGATACTACATATAAATTTCAAATATATATAAACACAATTTACATAAAACATGTAGCATATAAGAATCCAATAAATCTATGAAATGGAAAAGAAAGAGAAGATTGAAAACCAGAAAATTCACCAACAACCAATGTTCTTTTCTTAAGTTGACAATCTTTAATGAAGCCTTTCCCTTTTTTCTCCTTCACTAGTCTTGCATATCTCTTCACTAAAGCAAACATATAATTAATAAGTGGGTTAAAAGACAGCCACAAATGCATCAATGATAGTCCTAAATGCATATGACATCAAACACCAATAGAGAATACCAACTTAAAGGTGGTCAATAGAGAGTAGCATATAATTATCATTTTGCAAATTAAAAATAATGCAATCTTGCAAACCCTTCTACAATCAAACTTAAATGCTTGACAAAAAGCAGTGATCAATAACATGACTTTACAAATTCAATGTACATACTTTCAAATCAATCCAAGGAACCATCCAGGTCTTCTCTACTCTTTATTGTGTCAAGTATTACCTTGTGGTCAGACTCACACACTGTCCACAAGTTCTTGTTCACAGGTCTACCTTTATATTTGATCAAAAGAATGTTGGCTGCGACGACAAGGTTCGAGTAGTGAAGAATCTTCCAATGCATGTTGAAGTCCTCAAACAACCAAACTACAACATTTTTAATTGGGTACCTTCTAAGCCATGTTCCAGTAATAACCACTAAATTTGTAGGATTTTCTATGTTTTCTCCATCTATAATTGGGGCCTCCAATTTCTTTTTGGTATCGATACAATGGAATAGGTAATAATTTGTACCCTCCTCATTGTATTTATCTACAATCACCACATAAACATGCCCTGCATTGATATGTTCATCTTGTTACATGTATTTAATGAACATCAAAATAAAACCTAAAAGTAAGATATATTACCTGGTTCTAGTAGGTCTGATACATGATCAAAGTCAACGGATGATTGCATCTTCATGATTTGTAGATTCGTCAGGAGCTGATAAGTATCAAGTGGGGTTAGACTTCTTACAGACCATTCGTCAACCCACTCTGTTGACTCACAATCATTCCATGCTTGAAGTTTACATGAAGAACAAAAGAATTCCATCTTTCATGTATGGATAGTCCATGTACTTGTAATGGAGCTTCTAAAAGAGTGTAGCTTGTTCAATCTTGTTAGCGTACAACAATCCTCATATTTTGCAATGTTAGTATCATCTACTAAATGAAAGAATCTACGAACTAAAGAATTTCCTTCACTACTTGGAACCATTGCATGATTGCACCACTCGACAATTGATCTTGCATCTATCAACTTTACACTGTCTTTGTACTTTAACTCTTCTCATGGTAAGGCTCTTTTGATACATGAACCTACTCCATCATGCTCCCCCTTTCCATGCCCGACCTCTAAGAAGTTCCACATATGGGGAACACCACTGATCCTATTCATCCTGCTCAACCAGTAAAACATTCAGGATTTCTTGAATTGCGATGTATAGTTATCTGACCATATGATATGCTAATTGAATGATATGCCCCTGCTAGCCAAATCAACATAGAATATCTGAAAGAAACCTTGCACAAACTCTATAGAAAGTGATACTCCCTCAATACTTTCTTGTTAGCCTCTATACTATCATTTGCATGAATGAATTCTATATGCACAAATATAGCAACCTATTTGGAGTTGTAGTACTGTGATTGCACCTCGTTCTATGGCTATAGTGTGTAGTTCTCTATGAATTCGACAACTAAAATGATGCTATGAAGTGGAAACGTGTCCTTGCATAACTTGAATTGTGAGACCAACCATCGAGCTCTATGGATATTCCTTTCATACTCATAGACCACCTGATCATGGAAAATTCCCATAAACTGATACACTGGAATCTTATCATTGACCAACTCATACTTCTTTGCTTCTTTCCCATCTTTTAGACTATAGGCCACTGTCTTGTATTTTCCAAATTCCATAATTTTGTTTCCAATTATGTGTGTACTAGCCATGTGTTGGAAAAGTGGAAAATGTTGCATGCCACCACAATGACCACATGTGCCATCAAAACATGACTTCTTGTAAAAAAATTGACCATCCAATCTTTCACATAAAATGGAAGATAAGAATTCTCTTGAGGATTTATGTGGAGGTCTTATGTTATATTCCTACAAAACATTATCATTATGCATATCTACACATAAACGTTGATAAACATCATAATGGTTAGAAAAATCAATATGTAATCTACAACAAGTAGTGCGTGTGTGATTTATTTTGACATAAAAAGGCTTTAGCATTTCAAAATACCTTTGACATATTTTAATTTCAAGAAACTTCTATACAAAATCAAAAAAAAATTGGGTTTGAGTTGTATCCAAATAATGCTTTGGATATGGCTCATGAATTTTACTACCAATTATTCTTCTTACAACATCACTTTGATTGGGAGAGGTCCTTGTGTTATCCTTCCAATAATCTACTGTTAAATATCTCAAGGCTTGAGCAATTCTTTTATCTTTTCGTGGCACTCTACCCAAGAATGCCCATAACTCATTGTTATTTGGATCCTCCACTCTTTCACGCCTTCCTTTGGCTCTCATTAGAGATGATCTACTTATTTTCAAAGACTTACTTGTGTTTGTAAGGTTCACCTTGTTCCTTGTTTGACTACTTAACAATGTTGTTGTCATCACACATCATGTGGCACAGCTATCCTTTGTGTGTGAGGTAGAACCCACACTCTCGTATGCACTCATCAAGTTCTTTACAATGGAATTTTCACTTGATTCATTCAAAAAATTTAGCCCGAGAGCCTTCATGGTGGGCCTAAATTTGAGTTGCCTCATCATTTCAACAAATAGTTGACATCTTCCACCCTCACTTAGCATCTCAAAAAATAAACTCCATATCCTTAGTGCATATCTTTGACATGAACATTTTGGAATCTTATTAGGCATCCATTTCAAAAAGATTAGAATCAATATCAATCACAATTTAAGTTTTCTATGCAAAACTCTAGGAGTTCTCAAATTTAAATTTGCGTCAACATTAGGAATGTCAACAACATTGGGGATAGATTACACACCTTCAATTGAAGGTGCAATTGATGAAATACATTGAGATTGACATGTAAACGATGTTGTACCTCCAACTTGAGATGTCATTTGTGGAGTGCCTTCAAATAGAGATGTGATTGCTGATGTAATTTCAAAATGCAATGTTTTTGATGGTGTGTCTTCAATTGTAGATGTGATTTCTAATGTACTTGGAAAACCACATTTTGTTGTTGGTGTGTCTTCAACTGGAGATGTGATTTCTGATGTACTTGGAAAACCACATGTTGTTGTGTGTGTGCCTTCAACTGGAGATGTGAATTCAAATTCACCTATGCTTGATGATGCACCCCTAACTTTGAGATCCATTTGTGTCCTTCCATGAATTTTGTTCATTTGTTCCCTTTGTTTTTCCAATTGGACATCTCACTTAGATTGCCCGAGAATTTCTAGTTGTATGGGCTCCAATTCCTTTGCTTCACAAGCTAGAATTTTTTATTCTCTTCTCCTTGTATTTTTAACTGCACATTATTTCAGTGTTAGATTCTTTGGTCGTTTCCTCGGCATGATATTGAATGCTACATGTTCACAAACACACATAGAACAAAAGTAAGTAATGCATTTTATGAAACATATTGATATCATTGATTACATTGCATTTTATGAACCACGCCAAATAATTTTATGAAAGAAGGTAGTGAGGTGTTTGGAATTATCAAACATGTCTATGATAGAAATTTTTCTATACATACAACTACCTCCATACTGCAAGAAAAGTACTTCTAATGCATTTTTTCAAACATATCCATACCGCTGATTACATGCATTTTGTGAAACACACCAAGCATTTTATGAAACATATTGATATCGCTGATTACATTGCATTGCATATCTTTAAGACTCAAATCATTAATTTAAATTGCATAACTAATGTGACTTATCAAACATTGTTGTCCCCAACCTAGGGTTTATAGCGATCTTCAAAAAAACCCATAACTTTTGATGCGTCTCGTGAAAATATATGAAACTTGGTACTAATTTTTTATAGGCCTATATGCATGTGCTGAAAAAAGGAGGGTTTCTAAATCATCATTTTGTGTGAGTTATTGAGGAAAAATTGCGTCTTTTTGCAACTATACTGTGTAAAACCTAATACTTTGAGGGATTTGTACAAAATTGCTTCATGTAAGTGTTGATCAATGTTAAGAAGGGTTTGAGGGGAGTATTTGGAGTGTGGAAAAGTGCTTAAGAGAAAATACTTGTGTCAAACCCAAGGTATAAGTTGCTGCCACCCTTGGAAACTAGAGATTCTTGTGCTTATTGTTGTCAAAACCACATTGTGATTGCCAACCAAGCCATGAAGAACATGAATTCAAAGAAGGGTCTGTGATGCTATATCTTGGAATTATTCACTATTTCTTTGGTAGTGAGGTAACCTAGAAAGACAAAAACATTTTCAATTGCACAAAATTTTCCCTTTTTTATTTCTTAGAAAGGTAAATGGTATGAATGAATTGAAACTTGCATTAAACCAACTCTGTCAAGTCACTTGAATTTATCTAAGCGCATGATGAAGGTGATTTTTTTATGGCACAAAAAAATTAATGGAAACTTGCATTAACATTGATAAAAGATATTAGGTTTTCCAAATTAGTTGATTTTTTTTTCCCACAACCATCACTAATAATAAATTTCAATCTATTGTGTCATGTTTTCAATTTTATATCTTTAAGCTCCTAAAAATTAAACTTTTACATGCAACATCCATCTAATTTAATGTTGAATTCTATGTGTAACAATGAAGATTAATAAAACCATCAAATGAATGGTCTAAAAATTGTCAAAACAAAACAAAAAAACTCAATATAAACATCTACCTAAAATTAAATAGAGTGAATTCCACTAGCCATGCTAGAAATGGACTACTATAAGCAATGCAAATAGAATTCATAAGAAAAATTATGTTAAGTTGATAAAATTTAAACAAGTTTAAACATGACTTCATCTAAATTATGTCATGTTTTTCAATTTTTTTCTTCAAACTCATAAAAATTAAACTTTTTTATGCAAATCCCATCTAATTCAATGTTGAATTCTATGTCCAATTGTTATGATTAATAAAATCATTAAAGCAATTTTGTTTATATTGTCAAAAACAAAAAATATACTAAATATAAACATTTCAATATTACCAAAATGAATATAAACCTAAGATAATGTAAAATGATGTAGAAACTTCAAAATGTCTTCTACGTTGTCTAGCATGCAGATTGGTGGTAAAAAGGTGATGGATCAAGCATAGATTGGTACTACAAGGATTCAACTGCATTAAAAGGTGTTTCTCAGTTGAGTATAGCGTTGAACCTTGAAACAAATGTAGCAGCATGTGGGCCTGAATCACGGGGTCAACCCCTATTTTATTATTTCAAGGTAAAACACATTTGGCGCTCACCAAATTTGGAGAGCACCAAATTTGGTGAGCGCCAAATGTGTTTCTTTGAAAAAATTTCACAATATAGAGAGGAAGGGAGTGAGAGAGATTATTCTAGGTAACGTGGTAGGGACTGATACCTAAGAGTAATAGAGACTTGAGAGGGATAGAGAGTTATCCAGTTAGGGTTGGGGGAAAGACCTAACAATGAGAGAGGGGTTGGGAGGGATGAGACCTGAGAGATACAAAAAGACCAATGGGGGAGAGAGAGAGAGGGTGTGGGAGATGGGGTTGGAGTGAAATAGATTTATCTAGGTACGGTGGTAGGTATGCGAGACCTAATAGAGAGGGAGTGTGAGAGAGGGGATTGGAGTGAGATAGATTATTCTAGGTAGCATGGGAGGGAGTAAGACCTGAGAGAGAGAGAGACTTAAGAGGGAAAGAGATTTATTCAGTTAGGGTGGGGGGAAGAACTGAGAGAGGGAGTGGGAGAGAGAGGGAGTGGGAGATAGAGGGATGGAAGACCTAAACCCTCAACCCTAAACCCTTAAACCCTCTACCCTCTACCCTCTACCCTCTACCATCAACCCTCAACCTTAAACCGTAAACACTCAAACCTTAAACCCTAAAACCCTCAACCCTTTACCCTCAACCCTGTATCCTCTACCCTTAAACTCTAAACCCTTAAACCATAAACCCTAAACCCTCTACCCTTAACCCTTAAACCATCTACCCTCTACACTTAACCCTCTACCCTCTACCCTCAACCCTCTCTCTTTGTCTATTTGTTTGCCTCTTTCTCTCTCTGTCTATTTGTTTGCCTCTCTCTCTCTCTACCCTCTACCCTCAACCCTCTACCCTCAACCATCAACCCTTTGTATACATCCAAATTTGACCACTTCCATAGAGTCAAACTTGTCTCATTATTCATCCCTTTACTCATCTATTTCATCCTCTTCATCGATATTAATTAAATCACTCATTTAATTAATATTTCATTGTCTGTTTAAGGTTCCTAAAGTATTTAATTCAATAATTAAATACTTTTACCTTTTACTTCTTTCCTCTCTAAATTAAATAAATACATCAATTTATTTAATTTAGTCATGTGACCTCTTTGAATTTAAGTCAATTTTTAATTCCTTTTTTCTCTCTCATTGTCACATCCTCCATAACCCCCTTCTAATCTGATTTAATTTAATTAATTTTGGATTAGGATGTGCCCACATTATTTAAAAATTAATGTCACATCTTCTAATTTCTTCTCAATCTTTCATTAATCTTCCTAATCACGTGTTTGCACAACCTTAATAAAAGTCATTTGACATATTTAGCATGCCTTTTTAGTCAACCTTTTCATTTTCCTTTCTTAGCATTGACCCTCTTTTCCATGTGAATTTAAAATTCACATTTATTCCTCCTAGAATCTCCTTTTCCCATGCATCTTCTAGAATTTTTTGACTTGTCACATCAAGTCACATGTGGAAAAGTGCTTCCCTTTTTGGAACCTTGTCTTTTCCATGAGATTCTTGCAAGTATGTGAATTTTTAATTTGCATTTATTTCTCCAACTACTTTCTCAATCCCCATGGAGATTTTTGAGGAATTCTAAAATTCCTCAAAAGTCACTTTCATTCCCACTTGGGGACAAGAAGTTCATATTTGAGGAAGTCTTCTCATCCCCCAAGATACTTGCAAAGTACTTGTCCTTCTTCCACACCATGTACCCTCCTTCCACCTCATTTACACATCACCATTTCTAAGCCACTTTTCATTTTACTTGTCAAGATGTGAGGGCTTGTGAGTTCTCAACTCACCATAGCCCTTCATATTGGACTTGTTGGTTTAATCTCAACCGTTGAATTCTCTACAAATTTCAAATTCCTCTATAAATACCCCCTCTTTTCTCTCATTTAGGGGGTTCATGATTTTGTTACCAAACTCTTCATGCCAATTTCACATTTGAGCCATACTTAGCCAATTTTCACAATTTTCCTTCACCATTGCACTTGCATCCCATACTCATCTACATTCAAACATCTTTTCATCCCATCTCATATCTTTTTCCATCAAGAGGAGCATACACAACATCAAAGATCAAAGGGCCAACCAAAGGAGCAACTTAGCAAGGTATAATCATTTTATCTATGTTTGTTAAGTTAACATTTTTGCCCAATCTTGAGGTGTTAGGTGTTTGTTTTTGTTTCTTGCATTTTTTTTATTGCTACATGTTTTAGGACAAATATTTTCACTTGATCACATTTCTGGCACACTGGAGGTTGATTCGAAAGGGGTGGTGCAGTTAGCATTAATGGCAGACATTGGAGAATATTTTGTTGCATGCCATAGGTGAAAGGGTTATTGGGATCAGATAATTGAGGAGCCCCCATGACTGAGATTGAGTAATGTGGGGGATTGTTAATGTGGTAAAGGATGACATTTCCAAATTTAGGTTGATACCAAGCCTCCATTGGAGGAACATTGGGGATGTATGAATCACCTAGTGTGTTTTGTGAACTTTGGGGTATGTTAGGTGTGGAATTGCCATATTTGGATAGGTCGACACCTGATGGAGGTTTGACACCTTTTTCAATCAAGTGGGCCAAGATTTCTTCCCCATGTTTTTCGAGCAGGAAATCTGTCATTTGCACATTGGTGGGGTTACTAAAATGTTCCTCAAGTGTGAGTTCGGGCTGGTTGACCATACTCTCTTCACCATGCGGTGAGTTGTTCTGATCTTCAGTGTTAGATTGTGATGATCCCCCATTGACTGGAGGATTTTCCTATGGTGTGTTAGGTTGGGATCCAGGATTTTGTTGCTTGACCGTCTTCCAGATGAAGAAGTCTTTGTAGTTGCACCCTTAATTGATGCTTACCCTTTGGTCACTGAATTTCTAGATGAAGAAGTATTTGCAATTACAGAAGCACCTACCTGGGTATTTTACTTCGATAGATCCTACACTCATAATGGATCAGGGGTAGGAATTATGTTTGTTACCCCCCAAGGCGATTACATCCCGAATTCATTCAGATTGGTATTCCCATGCACCAACAATATAGCTGAGTATGAAGCCCTCTGCACAAGCCTCAGAATTTCCAAAAAGTGGCACATAACTCACCTAAAAGTCTTCAGAGATTCCTTGTTGGTCATTAAGCAGGTTAATGATGAGTTCCTGACAAAGGATGATAAGTTGCTATCTTAGAAATGCATGGTGGATGATTTCAAGAATTATTTTACCTCCATACAATTTGATCAGATTCCCAGGGTACAAAACAAAGCAACTAATGCCATGGCTACTATTGGCTCCTTGATCGACATGCCTAAGGATCAAATAGAATGTGAGTTCCTCGTTGAAAAAATCTCAATCCTAGCATATGACATCCCTGAGACCGAAATGGTGTGTGACATCATGGGTCCTACTTCCCCTTGGTACCAAGAAATCTATGCTTACCTGCATGATAATAATCTACCGTTGGACCTTACAAGAAACCAACCCAAATCATTTATCCAACGTTCATCCCGATACGTCATTGTTGGTGATATGCTTTATCATCATGGGTATGATGGAACCCTCCTCATGTGTCTAGATGAGACCGAAGCCCATACCACACTAACGAAAGTGCACAGTGGTGTTTGTGGGGCCCATTCAAATGGTATGGCCTTGGCTACAAGGATTCTTTGAGCTAGATATTATTGGCCTACGCTAGAACATGATTCCTGAGAGTTTGTGAAGAAATTCCTCCCATTTCAGCAACATGCAGATCTGATTCACACCTAGGCACATGACCTTCAGTCGCTTCTTGCATCATGGCCCTTCTCTCAGTGGGGTTTTGACTTGATTGGCAAGATATACCTGCCATCCTCTAATGGCCACACCTTCATTATTACTACCATTGAGTACTTCACCAAGTGGGTGGAAGCAATGCCCCTCAAACAAATCACTGGTACTCAGGTTTCAAAATTCATCCTCTACCATATTATATGTAGATATGGTATCCCATCCACCATCCTCTCAGATAATGGAAAGCTTTTCAAAAACCAGGCCATGAAACACCTTTGTGACACCTTTCATATTCAACATCATTAGTCAATGCCTTATTACCCCCAAGGTAATGGTCAGGAAAAAGGTACTAACAAGACTCTGATCCGAATCCTCAAAAAGGTCGTCAAAAACACTGGTCAAGATTGGCATCTTCACATTCATCCTGCCCTCTGGGCGTATCACACTTTCGTCTGTACCCCTACCAACACCATGCCATATTCCCTCATATATGGTGTCAAGGCCATCTTGCCGATCGAAGTCGAGATCCCATCATTGAGAATTTCTCTTAAGAACCTTATCAGTGAGGAAGACACCCATATTACAAGGCTTGCCCAGCTGGAATTACTTGATGAAAGATGAATCAAAGCTTATGATCACCTTCAAGCTTACCAAAACTGTCTCAAACACAACTATAACAAGAAAGTTTTCCCTCATCAATTCAATGTTAGTGACCTTTTCCTTAAAGAAAACCAATGCACCGAACATGATCAGGATAAGAAAGGAAAGTTTGAAGCAAACCGGTTGGGTCCCTATATCATCACCGCAAAGTATGGATCTGGGGCATACAGACTCGCAACCCTTGAAGGAGAGCCCCTAGATGAGCCTATTAACATCATGCATTTGAAAAGGTTTTATACCTAAGTCTGCTCGATGACCCTATCTACATAAGATAAAAAAATAAAAATAAAATCCAAAAACAATAAAGAGAAATAAATTCTTCCTATGGTGGAAACCACCCTTGGTGGTGCCTTGGATAAGTACGGGTGGTGAAAACCTGGTCACAGGCGCCACCTGTAATGGGCTTAATCATTATCTACCTCACGTCGTCGTTACTTTATGACTTCACCCATCCTATCCTATCACTCCATCAACATCCCATCCTTGGCCATTTGGTATCTTTTGATTGAGCATTGGATGATTACATGCTATCCATCATCCTGAGCTTTTTATCCTAATATGAGATTCTGTCATGTGTCCATTCATCGATCGGTTTGTGTCATCATCTAGGATCATCCATCGTGTTGGTCTCCATCTAGACCTCATCCTGTCACATCGGTCTTTTCATCCCCTATCAAACTACGTTGCCCCTACACTTTCATGTAGGCAAGGCTGATCATTTGATCTGGGGTGATCCCACAATAGTGGTTTACAATTTTTGGCCAAACTGGACATTAAAATTATTATTTTTAACTAAATCTTCACATTCGGGCACCTATAGCAGCTAAACCGTGAGGAATTTGAAGATGATGCAAACTAGAGTCTCGTCACATTTTGTTTGTAGATTCTAATTTATTTATTTTTTAAAATTTTGGAATCAGATTGTACTTCTTTTTCCATCTCCCATGAAAATTGGCTTTTTCATAAAACAACACTTTTAAAAAGTGACGCACACCGTATAATGCATAACTTTTTTTCCATGAAGGATAAAATTCTAATTCTTTCTAATTTAGATTTGTAACTCCGATATCTAGTGCTTCCACTTGGTTAGATATTTTTTTATTGAATGTTTTTTCCTTAATCAAGTTTCGAAGTCAACCAATTATAATTTAGACATAGCGCGACCGTATAACGTGTAATTTTTTTTTTTGTATATATCAAAATTCATTTTATTTTATTTTTGATTACGGACTTCAACATCTGGTGCACTCATATTTTTCAATTTTTTTTTGATAATCTGCTATTTTTCCACATGTGCAGAACATAGACCTTCATTTTTTATGAAAAACCTATGTTTAATTAAACTAAAAAAACAAATACATAACAAAACAAAAACATATTAAAATTATATTTTTTGGATAGCTCGTTTCGAGGACTACTTGATTCCAGTTGGGTTTGTGAAGATTCCTCCATTTTCATCCTCAACCCGAGCTCTGAAGTGCCAAAATTTAGGTTTTGTGTCTTAGGGGATGAGGGATAAGGGGGGTTTGAGCAAGCCCCTTTGCTATGTATTTGTTTTATTTTATTTGGCGATCAAAATTCAAAGGGGTTCGGTTGAACCCTAGTTTGAGTGAACCCCTAATGGATTCGCCTGAACTAGTAGGTTCGTATGAACCCCCAAAATCACTTTTTTTACTTTGGGGTCATTTTTTGTGAGTTTTCCTTCCTGACTTGAATTGTAAACAACTATTGTGGCTTCACCCTCTACCCCCATGGAATTTTTGACCATCCCATGATGGTCATCCATCATCTGTCTTCATCATCCCCTTTTTTATTTTATCCATGGTCAGTCATCGTTTGTCTTTTCCAAACTATGTTGCACCTACGCTTCCAGGTAGGCAAGGTCGATCTTTTGATCCACCCCTGAGGCTTTTGCTTTCCTTTGCTTTTACTTCGCTTTGTCGTTGTCTCACATTCTCCATTAGTCCTCTTTCCACTTTTATCCATGGTCTTTTCTTGAACTATGAGGGCTCTACGCTTTCACATAGGTGGTGTATGATGATTCCGAAGGTTGCTTGCACTATCTTGTAGAAGACTTTCCAATGTCTCCTACCTGGAACCTGCTACCAAGGGTTCTTGTTGAGCTTAGAAGACTATCCTAGTCCTGCTCCAACTCTTCTCAAAGAGTTCTCCACTAGTGCTTTACCTTTGGAAGACCCACACCTTCTTGCAACTGATTACTCTTCCTTGGACTTAGAAGGGTCTAAGTGCCAACTTCTCCATATGACTTGAAATCTTTGCAGGGGAGATAGATGCTCTGTTTCCATGCATTTCACCACCATTGGAATCCATCTTGGAGGTTTTCTTGTCCTCAAACTACCCGATCTCAAGCTTTTGCTTTTAGGAGGCCTATTCTCTACTAGCCCTTACCAGTTAGTTTTTGGCCTTTTGTTCTTAAACTTGTCACACAACCTATCAAACAAAAGACACTTTCAGGCACCCTTTTCAGAGCTTTAAATCTTGCACTTGGTTTCAAACCTTTGTCTCAGCCGTGCAGTGCTTCCCTACAATCAAGGGCTATTAGGGCTAAAAGACCTAATTGCTAGGGTTTTAGGAATTTCTTGTTGATTCCTCTCACTATAGCATTGTTCAGGCCTCAATTATTTTAAACATGTCAAAATGTGACCAAAACCTTCATGAAACCATATTGTTTCCATACAGTACCTTCTGCCCCTGCCTGAGTTCTCAACTTTTCTTTACCAAACTCCTAACCGGGTTACAATAGCTCGCCTAGGGTTTGGTTTTCAAAATGCTAGCTTCATTCCACATGATTCCTAAAGCTAAATATTTACAAGTGTGTGGCTCCCCTTCCATTTCCTGCTAGTCTCAGGAGGATCCCGTAGACAGAGTTTAGAGGGGAGCCATTTATTTATCTGATTGTTCAAACAAGGAAAATCAGTAACCTACACTCTAATCTATGAATTGGAAACAACAAATCTACCTTAAGCAACTTGAAAGTGAATTGGAAATTACTCTACACTATCTATTAAACACAAATACAATGCTAACATAGTAAAAATAAAGCCTTTGATATCACTGTCTCCACAAAACACACGGGGTCTTCCAGAAAAACACATAAATCTGCTAACAATTGTCTTCTATTCTTCACACCAAAATTTTATTACAATGCCACTAACTGCTTCCTACGAACCATCACACCAATCTTGAAGTCTTTTCCATCATTCAAGGGGAAATTGCTCACTTCCATATCCCTGATTTTAAGGGAATCCAAGACAACTACTAAATTGCATGCAACCTCTCATTGTTGTCATGCAACTTTGCAATATTCTTGCAACTTTGCCATCACCCTTCTTTTTAGGATCTCTAACTCATTGATCTCGAGCTAACAACTCCTTAACTGACCTTTAGCATCCTCAAACAATGATGATGTGGTTTTAACACACTAAATGCTTTGTATCTTAACATATGTTGTCCAAAGCTTAATAAAGAAAAATTTAACACTAATGATAACCTAATGAAGATTTTAGTCCTAGTGACTAACTCTTCACACACAAATGAAAGACCTTCTAAGGTCCAAAGCAAACTCACAAACATATTAACACCCTGATTTGGCCAAGATCAGGTACAAGCCAAAAATTTAGCAAACCAAATTGGAGTTTAGCCTAGGTGCTCCTGCACCATCCTCCCATTAACAGCAAATTCAATCCACCCTTGGATTGAGCAAGTTGAGATCAATCCCCAACTTCTTGAACTCTTCCTCCTTGATCCATACTGCATCAACTTCAGGTTGTCCTTGTCTTTGGATTAGATGTTCCTTGTACTCTTTGGTTCTTGTTCTTTTGTAGACCCTGGTATCGAAGATCTTATCAGCTTGTTTGACTGTGATAGTAGGCAGTTTAACTTCTTCTACATCTTGACTGACTTCATGGAAGGTCTGATCCAAGTTTAATGGTGGTCCTTTATAGTGTACAAGATCTGCAACATTAAAAACAGGGGACAGTCCACTGTCATCTGGTAATTGTACCTTGAAAGCATTACTTCCATACTTCTCCAAGATAGGACAGGGACCTATCCTCTTCATTTGCAACTTATGAGGAACTCCTTTATGCAATCTAGCCTTGTTCAAATGCACCATCACCAAGTCACCAACATTAAATTGAACCTCTTTCCTATGTTCATCCACCTTAACCTTATGTTTCATGGTGTTTTCTGCCAGTGTCTTTCTGACTGTCTCATGAATCTCCTACATTGCACAAGCAAAGTCATCAGCATATCCACTTCCCTTGACTCCATCCTTCAACTCTCTCAGTTCATAAACACCTCTAGGATGTAGACCATACATAATTTCAAAGGGACTCTTTCCTGTTGATCGATTGACAGTATCATTATAGGCATATTCAGCTTGCCCAATAATCTAATCCCATTGTTGACCATACTCCTTGGTCAAGCATCTCAAGAGATTTCCAAGTGTCCTATGAACCACTTCAGTCTGTCCATCAGTTTGGGGATGGTATACTGATCCAAAAGACAAATTGATGCCCATTCTTTGCTAAAGAGTCTTCCAAAAATGACTCATAAACTTAGTATCTCTGTCTGATACAATCCTAATTGGTAAGCCATGAATCCTGACTATCTCCTTAAAGAAAAGAGAGGCTATTTGATTGGCATCATTGGTTGTTTTGTAGGGTACAAAGTGAGTCATTTTCCTGAATCTATCTACAACAACATAAACACTATCCATAACTTGCCTTGTCTTGGGTAAACCAACTACAAAGTCCATGCTCAAGCATTCCCATGGCCTAGAAGGGATAGGTAGTGGTTGGTATAGGCCTGCATTTGAAGAAGTGCCCTTGGCCTTTTGACATACCACACAACTCTCCACATACTTCCTGACATCTAGGTTCATCTTTCGCCAATAATAAAACCTTTGAACCAGTTCCTGAGTTTTGGTGATTCCAAAATGACCACTCAATGCACCATTATGTTTCTCTTGTATCAAGTTCTCCCTAATAGAACCTCTAGGAACACAAAGCTGATTTCCTTTAAACAAAAGATCACTTTTCAAGGTATATTCAGCATATTTTCTATGGAAATGATTCTTGTACTCAATACATACCTTATAAATATCTGCAAAGTCTTCATCATCTGCATATAGATCTTTGAAATGATCTATCCCAATGCTTTTCAATTGAATTTCCTGAATTGTGAGGACTCTTCTGCTCAATGCATCAGCCACTTTGTTGAGAGCTCCTTTCTTGTGCTTGATATTGAAGGTGTAAGCTTGCAAATACTCCACCCATTTCATGTGCCTATGACTCAACTTCTCTTGTGAATTCAGGAAACTGAGTGCTTGGTTGTTTGAATACACAATGAATTCCTTGGGAAGCAAGTAGTGCCTCCACTTCCTTAGAGCTTGGACCAATGCATACATCTCAAGGTCATAAGAAGAATACTTCTTCTTGGCTTCACTTAACTTCTCTGAATGAAAAGCCATCGGTCTGCCCTCTTGACTGAGAACAGCTCCAATAGCTACATTGCTTGCATCACACTCAATGGTGAATAGCTTCTCAAAGCTTGGTAGTACCAAAACAGGTTGGGTAGCTATATTTTCCTTCAGCAACTCAAAACTCTTGTTAGCTTGCTCATTCCATACAAACTTGTTTTTCATTCCTCCTTTAATGGTATCCAACATGGGAGCACAAATAGCACTAAACTGTCTTATGAATTTTCTATAATACTGAGCAAGACCATGGAAGCTTCTTACCTCTATTGTTGTCTTTGGAGTAGGCCAATTGAGGATTGCTTCCACTTTTCTGCTATCCATCTTCAAGTTGCCATGTGATAGCACAAATCCAAGGTACACCAGCTCTGTTTTGATGAACTCACACTTTTCCAGATTGATCATCAGCTTCTCCTCCTGCAGCTTCTTGAAAATCAACTCAATATGTTGGAGGTGCTCCTCTCTTGTTCTGCTATATATTAGTATATCATCAAGATACACTACTACAAACTTGCCAATGTAGTCTTTGAGGATTTCATTCATGAGTCTCATGAATGTGGAGGGGGCATTAGACAAGCCAAATGGCATAACTAGCCACTCATAGAGACCCTCATTGGTTTTGAAGGTTGTTTTCCACTCATCTCCCTCATGTATCCTAATTTGGTGATAACCACTCTTTAAATCTATCTTGGTATAGTACCTAGCTTCACCTAGACAATCCATGAGATCTTCAATCCTAGGGATGGGAAACCTATACCTGATGGTTATCTTGTTTATTGCCCTAGAATCAGTACAAATCCTCCATTCTCCTCCCTTTTTAGGTGCTAAGATAGTGGGAACTGCACATGGACTAATGCTTTTCCTAATGAGACCTTGGTCAAGAAGTTCTTGAATCTGCCTAGCTATCTCCTCATTTTGTTGAGGTGTCATCTTATAAGCTGCTTTGTTTGGAAGGGTAGCTCCTGGTATCAAGTCTATCCTATGACTTATGGCTCTTTTAGGAGGTAAGGTTGCTGGTTGACCACTACTTACTATACCTTCATAGGTCTGCAACAATCTCTGTATCTCCTTGGGTAACTCTTGCTTTTCAACTGCTTTCTCTTTGCTCACCTCTCTTGGCTTGATCAACACTACATAGCCAACTCCTTCTCCTTCTTCCAAAGCTTTTAAGAACTCTTTTCCACCAGTCATGAGCAGTTTAGAACCTGTTGTCTACACCTATGTGTCTTCTAACAAAGACTAAATCTTGAAGGTTACTTTGTCTTTCTTGAAAGTGTATGAGTTCTTTGCTCCATCATGCACAGCTTGGCGGTCAAATTGCCATGGTCTACCTAGGAGCAAGTGACATGCATCCATAGGTAACACATCACACAAAACTTTGTCCTTGTACCTACCAATTGAAAACTCCACCCATGCTTGTTCATTCACCAAGACATGCTGACCCTTATTGAGCCATGTGACCTTGTAAGGATTGTTGTGGGGTATTCTTGTCAACTTCAGCTTGCTGACTGCCTCCTCTAACACAATATTGTCAGTAGAACCTGAGTCTATAATGACCTTACACACTTTCCCCATCATCTTGCACTTTATCCTAAACAAAGACCTCCTTTGGTTTGGCTCTTCTTTAACCGGTTCTTTGATCAAATTCCTCCTCATCATGAGATTCTCACCTTCCTCTGAATTCAATGGAACTTCAGGGTGCTTATCTGCTACAGCTGTCTCATCTTGAATCAGATTATTTCTCTTATCTCCTCCATGAGAAGTGCTACCTTTCTCTGGACATCTATAGGCCGGGTGTCCCAATTGGTTGCAGTGGTAACATTTCATGTTGGTGAAGTAGCTGCCTCTCCCTTGTCCACCACTTCTTCCTCTGGAGCTGAAACCTCTTCCTCTACCACCTCTACTAGAGCTTCCTTCTTGTTGCTCTGAAAATCTGACTTCTCCTTGGGCTCTTGGTTCTAAACTTCTTCCACTATAACCTCCTCTTTGTCCTCTACTGTCTTTTCCTTTGCCTCTACTTTTGGGATTTTTCTCTTGTTTCTTTTTTCCTTTCTCCTCTATCTTCAAAGCCATTTGATAGCATTGGTGGACTGTTTTGAAGTTTACTAAGCTCATGTCTTCTTGGATAGACCACTTGAGCCCATTCAAGTACCTTGCTAACTTGATACTCTCATCTTCAACCACTTTTGATCTAAGGCACAATTTTTGAAACTCCTCTGTATATGTTTGGACATCCATATCCTTTTGTCTCAGATTGTGTCTTCTCCTATGCAACTGAACTTCATAATCATCAGGGAGATAGGTCTGCCTTATCTTAGTTACCATTCCTCTCCATGAAACTATGGGACCTTTGCCTTCTTTCTCTCTTTCAGATTGTACAAACTTCCACCATGTGAGAGCTGCTCCTCTCAACCTTGACTTGGCCACCTTTACCTTTTGGGCCTCTGTTATGCCATCACATTCAAAGTGATTTTCAATGCTCTCAATCCAGTCTACAACTGAATCAGGGTCCATTTTTCCACTGAAAAGTGGCACACCCTCCAATGCTTTACCACTTAAGGCTTGCAATGCCTTCAAGAATGGTTCTTCAGCAAGAATAGGGTTAGGCTTTGGAGCTTCCTCCTCCAAATCCTCTTCTTTTTCCTTGGCTTCCTATTCTTCTTTCTGCTCTATCTTTTCTTTCACTTTATCTGCTATCTCATGGACTTCATCCAAGAGTTTCCCCATTTGGGATATCCTTTCTCCGAGCAACCGGTTGTCTTCCTCTTGCTCTTCTACCTTTTTGGCCAACTCTGCATTTGTCACCATGGTTCCTTCCTCTAGTGTGTTCTCTCCTACTGACTTAGTGGGCTGCAACATCAATCACAAGCCTTGAATCCAACAAAAGCTCTGATACCAATATGGTGTATGATGATTCCAAAGGTTGCTTGCACTATCTTGTAGAAGACTTTCCACTGTCTCCTACCTAGAACCTGCTACCAAGGGTTCTTGTTGAGCTTAGAAGACTATCCTAGTCCTACTCCAACTCTTCTCAAAGAGTTCTCCACTAGTGCTTTACCTTTGGAAGACCCACACCTTCTTGCAACTGATTACTCTTCCTTGGACTTAGAAGGGTCTAAGTGCCAACTTCTCCATCTGACTTGAACTCTTTGCATGGGAGATAGATGCTCTATTTCCATGAATTTCACCACCATTGGAATCCATCTTGGAGGTTCTCCTGTCCTCAAACTACCCGATCTCAAGCTTTTGCTTTGAGGAGGCCTATTCTCTACTAGCCCTTACCAGTCATTTTTTGGCCTTTTGTTCTTAAACTTGTCACACAACCTATCAAACAAAAGACACTTTCAGGCACCCTTTTCAGAGCTTTAAATATTTCACTTGGTTTCAAACCTCTGTCTCAGCCGTGCAGTGCTTCCCTACAATCAAGGGCTATTAGGGCTAAAAGACCTAATTGCTAGGGTTTTAGGAATTCCTTGTTGATTCCTCTCACTATAGGATTGTTCAGGCCTCAATTATTTTAAACATGTCAAAATGTGACCAAAACCTTCATGAAACCGTACTGTTTCCGTATAGTACCTTCTCCCCCTGCTTGAGTTCTCAACTTTTCTCTACCAAACTCCTAACCGGGTTACAATAGCTCGCCTAGGGTTTGGTTTTCAAAATGCTAGCTTCATTCCACATGATTCCTAAAGCTAAATATTTACAAGTGTGTGTCTCCCCTTCCATTTCCTACTAGTCTCAGGAGGATCCCGTAGATAGAGTTTAGAGGGGAGCCATTTATTTATCTGACTGTTCAAACAAGGAAAATCAGTAACCTACACTCTAATCTATGAATTGGAAACAACAAATCTACCTTAAGCAACTTGAAAGTGAATTGGAAATTACTCTACACTATCTATTGAACACAAATACAATGCTATCATAGTAAAAATAAAGCCTTTGATATCACTGTCTCCACAAAACACACGGCGTTTTCTAGAAAAACACATAAATTTGCTAACAACTGTCTTCTATTCTTCACACCAAAATTTTATTACAATGCCACTAACTACTTCCTACGAACCATCACACCAATCTTGAAGTCTTTTCCATCATTCAAGGGGAAATTGCTCGCTTCCATATCCCTGATTTTAAGGGAATCCAAGACAACTACTAAATTGCATGCAACCTCTCATTGTTGTCATGCAACTTTGCAATATTCTTGCAACTTTGCCATCACCCTTCTTTTTATGATCTCTAACTCATTGATCTTGAGCTAACAACTCCTTAACTGACCTTTAGCATCCTCAAACAACGATGATGTGGTTTTAACACACTAAATGCTTTGTATCTTAACATATGTTGTCCAAAGCTTAATAAAGCAAAATTTAACACTAATGATAACCTAATGAAGATTTTAGTCCTAGTGACTAACTCTTCACACACAAATGAAAGACCTTCTAAGGTCCAAAGCAAACTCACGAACATATTAACACCCTGATTTGGCCAAGATCAGGTACAAGCCAAAAATTTAGCAAACCAAATTGGAGTTTAGCCTAGGTGCTCCTGCACCAATAGGCAAGGCTAATCTTTGATCAACCCTCAAGCCCCTAGGTCTTTAGGGTGTGTTAGTCTTGTGTCGGTCTCTTGTTTGGTCTCTTGTTTCATGTTTTCAAGAGTGCCCTTATCTAGTTGGTTCTTCACAAATGGGATCCTCTAGTGTCAAACGATTTGATTAATGAAAAAAATCATGTGTCATCTAGGTCATCTTAGTTTACTATCCATCATCAGTCTCAACAGGATGCATCCTTCCTAATAGACCTCATCAACCCCATCCACCCTTGTGATCTTATGGCAAAGGACGTTTGAATTTGATTATGATCTTTTAATTCTTTTGGATTTTGTTTATTGTTTGAGCTTCCTATTACAACTTGTCAAGCTTGCCATAATCTATTATATTATGGTACATTTTGATGGGTTAATATAGGGTCAATCTCTTGATCATTTCTTGTTGTTGTCTGTTGGGTTGTTCCCACGTAGTACCCACTAGGGTCTCCAAGATCCTGTGTTACATTGGGGAAATCCCTTTGTGCTTGTGGTCATCCCAATACCTAGCCTGACCAAGGTCTTTGTGACCTTGGGGTGTTGGGATAATCTTTTTTGTTGTGTTTGTTTTATGCATTGGATGCTCACTTGCCTTGGTTTCATATACCCTGGTAGATGGTGTCTTATGTTATAACAAAAATCAATGCTCCAAAAATGGCAAGTTGCATTCATGATTGCATTTCATTTCATTACATGAATCCCTCATTCATTCTTAACCCATGACTTAGGATTTCAGTTGTGCAAGCTTCAATTATTTCCCTTTTTTTTCTTCTCAGGATACTAATGGTTCTTGACAAGTGCAGTATCATACCCACACCACACCTATCATCTACCCACATTCCCATGCAAGTCCTTATTAAAATTTATGTTTGCATTGCATGAATCCATTTTCCATTCATATTGCATGTTACATTATAGGTCCATTATATTTTATTCCACATGCATACTAACTTAGGAATCTTAGGTTCATTTTAATCCATACATTTTTATGTTAACATTTACACAACACATGTATCACCACCTGCAAAATACTTTGATAGGTCCATAATAATTACATATCATATCAAACATTCATCCCATCCTACATCATAAACATTAATACATCATATACACAAGAACATCAACATAGATAAATCATCATCAACATCATGCATAATCACATCATCCATATAAGAATAAATCATCATCAACATCATGCATAATCACAACATCCATATAAGCATAAATTATCATCAACATCATGCATAATTAAATCATCCACATAGGCATAAATCATCATACACATGTGCATACATTACATGATCCATAATAAGAGCATAAAAGCATATCCATAGGCATAACATAAATCATTCATCACATAAACATAACACATAGTGTCAATAAGGGCTATCGCATATCTTAATCAAAATAATACAATTTCAATCTCATCAAAATACATATCCATTGAATATATCATCAAATAAAATGGTACAAATCCAAGGATATAGATCACATCTGATCTCTATTGATATGTGCTAAATCTCCATCCTACACTTGTCAAAAAAATTGTATCCTGTCACCTGCTCTCAATCTGCCCTACTGTGAGCTTCCCACGTCTGATCTCTGAGGAGAATTGGGAACTGACCCCCTATGTGTGGGAGTCCCTTGATAACCACCATAGTGCGGAGGAGTCAGCTGAAAATCACTATATCCTCTGGTACCTGTCCCTAATGACTGGGATGGTACTGACATCTGAGGTACCTGCCTAACATAGCGTGTTGTGTGTTGTGCCGGATCTAGAACTGTTTTCTCATAAGCACACCTCCAGTAGGTTTCCTCCTGCATATAATCATCTCTCTGCCCAACATGATATCTAATGGAATTCCGCTCATGCTTGTATCTGTGTTGATCTGCACTAATGGATCTCCACTCCTGCCCCCAGGCCTCCTATTCCAATCTCACATATTGTACTTGCTCTATGGCCCTATCCCTCTCAGCCTGTACAACCTATAGTTGTGCCTACAATCCTTGTACATTTGCTCCCGACTCACCACCCTCAATCTATGCTACCTGCACCTGATCTCATGTTGCATCCCTCTCTCCCTGCAGCGTCTACATCCACACCTCTACAACATCTCTCTTCCTTTGTGCAGCCTGTGTCCAAGTCACCACTCCATCCCTATCCCTCAACAATGCCTGTAATCTCAACTCTACTACATCTCACTCTCTCCGAAGAGCCAATACCTATGACACTACCTCATCTCTCTCTCTCTAAAGAGACTGTACTTGTGTCTTTGCCACCGCCCTCTCACTCTGCAACACTTGAACTCATGCCAGAGCTACACCCCTCTCCACCTCCAGAGCCTACACCTGTGCCTACACTATGTCTCTCTCTGCTCACATCACATGTACCTGACTCCTCATCTCATCCTCTCTTGCCTACATAAACCCCATATCTCTGACTATTTGCTCTAAATAATACACTCTGTCTCGAAGCTCATCTAACTCCTGTCGTAGATCCACTCTCTCTCTCCATAGCCACTCTACCTTCATCCGCAAATCCTCCACATCTTCCACTGCCTCTGTCCCAATCTCTGTAGACCTCTACCCTGTTCCTGCTCCAACATCTACCTGTCGTACCACCTCCTCTGCCACTAGATGGTCCCTCTCCCATCCCATTTCCTCTCCATCCTCATGCTCTCTGGAAACCTCTTCCCGCAGCCTATCTATCTCTGCATGTAGATCGATCACCTCATCTCGTGCCTCATACTCTCTCTCTATAAACTCCTCTCCACCTCTGTCACTACCGTGGCCAAATCTAAGTAATCCCTCTTGCTCCTGGAAAGCCGTGTCTATAGCTCAATCACCTCTGCCTCTAATCTGCTCTGCTCTGACTCTGACTGCTATAGTTGTTACTCATTGAGCCATAATCTCTCTAGGGCCCCTCTTAGTAACACTGTTAGATCCTCTCCTATAGGTGGTGCCATAGACAATGGAGGGATATCGTGTACCTCCATGTCAATGTCCATCGCCTCTAGCTCATACCTCTCATCCTCCCCATCCACCTCTGCCTCATCCACACCAATCACCATTGGGGCTCTCCTCCTCCTCCCTATCATCCTCTCCTACTCTCCACTAACCTCGGCCTCCTCCTGTCTCTGCCTTTGCTGGGCTCTGGTGGTTGTGTGAGCCTCCTGTCTCTGCCTCTGTTGGTCTCTTGTGGCTGCATAAACCTCCAGTCTCCCCTCTCTCTGTGCCTCTTGTCCTATCCTATTGATCCGCGGCCCTGGCCTCGTCCCCCCCTCTGCTCCATCCCCTCCTCAGACTCTCTGCCATCATCTCCTCCTCCTGCCCACCCTCATTGGCTCCTCTACTACTCTAGTCGCCCCCTATCCTCCTCTCTACTGTCCTCCTCTCTATTGTCCTCATGGACGTTGTCTCGCCCTCTCAGCTACCAGCTCTCTCTCATCCTCTAACCCAAAACCTAATGCCTCCTCAATAGGCACCATTGGAGTAATCCACTAAGGCGGATGTCGACGAAACCACTGACCATACTGATCTATTGTCCTTGCATCTCTTGGCCCATCTCTCCTGCCTAGGTATGGCACTAATCGTAGTGTCTCCCACTCTGCCCTCGCAGACTCAGGATCAATCTTATCTCCCCATGGCCGTTCTCATGTAAGCCACTGGAACATCTCTTGACCCTACGGAATATCCTGCCTCACTCCAAACTGCCTCGTCACCCGATCTAGTCTGTGTAATTCAACTGTGTGGGGATCCTTCTTGATAATATAACATCAGGTGCGGAAATAATCCTTGTGTCTAACCTCCTCATCCCTCCAGTCCCTGAACCGCCACAACATGTACGGTCGCTGCACTATCGTCTCCATCGACAGCTCATCAAATAGTCTTGTTGAGGTGCCAAATTGATCCACAACATGCAGGTAAGATAAAAAGTAAAAAAAAATATCTCACCTCTCCTGAAAGAGACAATCAGTAATCAAACTAATCAACTCCCAAGGTCTTTGATGTTGGTTCACAATGTTGTTGTTTCACGAAGTGGTCAATATGGTTGTAATGTTCAAGGGGCCTACTGGTTTTGAGCTTCTAGATTGTTGCAAGATCAAACATCTATCTAAACCTACTTTAACCAGGGGTTTTAAAGAAATATAAAAAGATAGATCAAGGTTTTTTTAAACTAAAAAGAATGTTGATTCATTCAACTAATCAGACTTGTTACCTTCCAGGGAATTCCTAAACTAGAACTGCAGAATAAAATTAACCTGTAATTGATACAAAGTTTCATTCATTCACAGTGCAAACTTTAACAGTAGATTGCAAATCATCATTCAAACAAAACATAAGATAAAATTCCATTCCTTGAAAGCTTTTCAAATCAAATGATTAACCCAAAATGAATACTATTCTAGAGCATAATATAAAGTAGGTTTAAGTTTGGCTGCTCCTACTGTCAATGAAATAGATAAGCAGCATTTACAAATCTGGCAAGATCACTAGTGTACAGAAAACTCATGTCTTCAAATTATCTCCATCTATGCTAAGAAAATTAGGAAGATACATCACCTCCTCCTCCTGCTTAACTGCAAAAAAATGTCTAACTTACTTCCAAAAACCCTAACTTTCTTTTTCTAACCTTTGTTCTACTACCTTCTGAATCTTCCAACTTTCCAACTGATCTGCTAGCTTTCTTTCTAACCTTTCTAACTCGTCTAACCTATCTAACTCTTCTCTAAAACTTACTCTCTAGCTTGTCTGACCTTTTTTCTAACCCTTACAAAAGAGGCGAAACACCATATTTATAAAATGCGTCAGATGCATTGGCCTAGTTTAGGGTTTACAATAAGTCAGTCACAGAGCAAGTTGGCCCTAGAAGAGTTCAAAACAAAGTCAAACATGCATTAAATGCACGAGCACTGACCAGATCAGCCCAGGATTTCCCTCATAACTCAAACCAAAACGCGTGAAGAAGAGGCAAAGCGAAACGATGAGGAAGGACGACTTTCGACACATTTTTCCACTAACTCATTTGACTACAAAATCCGACGAAACTGTCTGACGAAATATGTATAATTTGATGTATCATCAGGTGCTTGTAAAATTTGATGTGTAATTTTCAAATTTTTGAAAGTTTATCCCCGACGTTCGTCGAAATTTTGACGAACTTGGGGTTCGTCGAAATGTTGGCTATCATTTTCGTCAAATTTTCGACAAACATGAAAAATAGAAAAAAATCAAATTGTGGCTGACATAAAGAAAAGTGAGTGCACGCCTGATTTATTGCTACAGTGTTTTGCTCTACTTGAGACAGTTTGTGGAGAACTAAGGACGATTATTTTGGGAAAAATCAGAAAACATTCAAGAAGATATCGCTAGGTTGAGGGTAGTCATTGAATTTTTGAAGAATTCAATTGTGAAGTCAGATTTGTAGTTCTAGGTTTGAAAATCATATTTTAAAGCAACATCTCCTCATATTTCATTTTTAGAGGTTTAGGGTTTTGAGAATTTCATGTCCAGATTTTCTTGTGTGGAATCACCATAAGATCACAACCAAAGAACAAATTCTTGTGACTGTAATTATGTGATCCATAACTCTATTGGTGATCCGGTGGACATTTTTTAGTGAAAATTGAAGTGTCTCATTTTTCTCCAAAATCAGCACCATCAGAAAGAGCTCAGCGTCCTGATTCCAATGCAACTCGAATGGAGTGAAAAGGAGTTCATTTGCGCAAGTTATGGCCAGTCAAACCTTCGGTCAAACTGGGATCAGAGGGCGTCCAGAAGGCAAAAAAATGGCATCGTCAAAAATCTTCGAAGTTGGCATCATCGTGAAGAGCTCGTCGACACGATTCCAATGGTGTTCATTTCGTCAAAATTCGACATCATATGCTCAAGATACAGCTGGTCAAAGTTACAGGTTGACTTGTGGACTTGAAGGTACAGTGATGACGTCATCATCCGTACAGCTGACGTCAGCACGTAGTACAAAATCTGAAGTGGACCAATTGGAAGTTGACATGTGTCAGTCCGTACGGTCCATACATGTCGACGTGGCACGATGAGGTGGCATGTGACGTCAGCAAGGTCAGCGAATCATTGATTGACACGTGTCAGTCGTGCGTCCACATCAGCATAACACGTCAGCACACAGTTGGCGCCCAGTCAGCATCGAGTCATCCTCCACATCATCAGAATGGGCGAATCAGGCTTCGCCACGTGGCACCTCCTCGGAATGCCACGTGGCCTTTCATCATTCTCTAGCGTTTGGGAAGTTAGTTTGTTAGGTTAACAAAAGACAGGGCGATGTAGGGATTCGAACCTCCGCCTCTCACTTGAGAATTTGCAGCTCAACCGTTCCGCCATGTCGGCCGGCCGTTAACATGTATGGGGACGGTTTACTTTTGTTGACATTTCGTTACAGTTGCTGAGGAAAATCCGACGGCCGAGGCTTGAACCCGGAACCGCCGGGCTCTTTAAAAGGTAATCCCACCGTTAGCCCATTCAACGGTTTTGAAATAGACGTGGCTCGGTTTTGTTTTGTTAGTTGTTCAAACCGATTTCCTTTTTAAAATTAAATAAACCCCTCCTAAATTTGAAATTTATACAAACAATAATTCTTTTAAAGGATTAAATAAAAACCTTCTCAACCATAATAGCCCGAATAATGCTAAATTGAAGGGCTTAAATGAATCTATGGAGATGTATATTCAAATATGGGAGATTTTTAAAGATTAATATATGTCAAAAATGGAGGAGGTTGAAAATTATATGTAAAATAGGGAGATATGGGAAATATTGTAAATCAATTGGTTAGTAACCAATTTGATCCATTTTTTTGTATTTAAAGGGTGGTATAGGGAGGAGTTTGGCAAAGAGTTCTTGAAGTTTTCTTTCAGGTGACGAAGTCTTGAAGCTTTGGAGATAATCGAAAGAGAGGTCTTGTGGAGATTCTTTGAGTCATTCTCGCACGTCAGAGCGTTGTTATGCTGCCGAAGTGCTTGGAGAATGATTGTGGTGCTTTGTAATTGATGTTGGAGTTAATTGGATCAGTATCTCTATTGGAGTGGACCCGGAGACGTAGTCACTTTCGTGACGAACTCCGTTATCAAACGTTGTTTGCACTTCTATTCTTCTCTCTCTATTTGTCTCTCATTTCCTTCCTTTCTGTTAAATCACCTTGTTATTACTTTCATTCTGTTATTTCCTTAAGTTAATTTTGATTTAATTAACTTGAAATAATCATTGTAAAAGCATTGTAAAAGTTAAGCATTTAAATACTGCAATCTAGTCTAGATCCTATACAGATCAAGTTGGTATCAGAGCTCTTGGTGACTTTTATTGCAGTTATTTGTTTTTTTTGAATGCTAACGAGATCCAGGATTCAGAAGGGTGAAGGCAAGCTCGAAGACTTTGATCCTGAGATCGGGAAGCGAAGATCATTTCCAAAGATGTCAGTTTCTGGAATGGAGGTTCCTGAAGAAATCAGTGAGCAGGAATTTCGAAGAGCATTCCTCGAGATGAAGGCAAAGGTGGATATACTTTTTCAGGAGAGACAAGAACGGAAGGAACGTGAAGAAGGTTCGTCGAAGCAAGAAGATCGCAAAGACAAGAAAGAGGAACAACATAGAGATGGTGGCAAGAAACAAGATCATCCCTTTTCTTCTTCTCCTCCCTCTTCTCCTTCTCCTTCTTCTCCATCTTCTCCTCATTCTATTTCTTCTAATCCTTTCAAGAGTGGGTATAAGCCTAAAATTAAACTGGATGTAAAATTTGATTTACCTAAATATTGTGGAGAACTTAATGCTGAAAAATTGGATGATTGGATTCAACAAATAGAGGTCTACTGTAGAGTCCAAAACTTATTAGATGATGTTGATAGGATCCAATTAACTACTCTTCGTTTAGGAGGTACAGCCTTAACTTGGTGGGAGAGTAAGTCTAAGGAAGAAGTTTCACAACATGGTAGAGTCAGTTTAACTTGGGCAGAATTTATTAATGCTCTTAAAAAGCAGTTTTATCCCCTAGGACATATGCAGCAGTTAATGATGGACTGGCAAATGTTTAGGCAAGGGAAAGGTCAATTTGTCCAAGAGTACACCCATGAATTCAGGAAAAGGGATATTGCTTTGAATGTTCCTTTGTATACCCAAGACACTTTGTTGAAGTACATAGGAGGTCTGCATTCCTACCTTAGGCATTCTATTTTGGTTTTGAACCCTTGTAACTTGGATGAAGTATCTGTTCAAGCTACACACTTAGAGTCAAGGGGTAAAGGATCTTTTATTGATAATGATGTAAAGAAATCTTCTAAGAATGCAGAGACAGGGAAAGGAAAGAAGGTAGCTACAGTTAAGAAGGATGAGAAACTTTCTTGCACTCATTGTGACAAGGAAGGTCATGATGAAGATCACTCTGGAAGTTACATCCTGAACTGAGGCCTAAGTGGGCTCAAAGACGTAATCAGAAACAGAAGGGTAAGGAGAAGGCCATGAATGTTGTTATGGATCTTGGTTCAGATTCAGATGATGAGACTAAGATAACAGCGATGGGTTTAAAAGGTAAAGCTCCTATTTCTGGTGTTTCTGTTGCTAGTTGTGCTTCTTCTTCTACAGTTAATGGTTTCTCTGAAGATGTAAAAAGGAATGAGCTTTTTCATTTAAGGGTTGGTGCTAAGAACAGTAAAATTGATGCACTCATAGATAGTGGATCTCAGGTTAATTTAATTTCAGAAAGTGTTGTAAAGAACTTGGGATTAAAAACTACACAACATAAGAAACCTTATCCACTAGGCTAGATTTGTGAAAATGATAAGTTGCAAGTAACAAAACAATGCATCTTAAGATTCAAAATCACTAGTAAATTTGTGGATGAAGTACAATTTGATGTAGTTCCACTGGATATCTGTGGGATAGTGCTTGGAAGCCCTTATTTATATGACAGGAAAGCAATTTTCTATAGGGAAAAAAATCATTATCACTTGTTTAAATATGGCATTCAGTATATTGTACATTCTCACAAGATTAAGACTGGTCATTCTTTTGCAAACACAGGGCAGTTAAAGAGGGTAATTAATGCAAGTAAAGAGTTAACTCTTATGTCTGTCAGTACAGGTGGTTCTAAACTTGAACTTGGAGTAGCTAACCAGGGTCAGATGTTGCAGGATGCACTTGCAGTACAGCATGAGAAAAAGATGATTGAAAGCATTGATGGATCCTTGGGTAAAAATGTTCATGTTGTAAAGGATCAATATGTTGTTGACTTATTCTCTTTCATTTCTGCATTAATGTTCAGCTTGATGCTAGTCAATTTCTATTAGTTAGTGGCTATGACAGTTGATGTAGAAGCTTATGGAAGTGATAGAATAATGTTTATGTTCAACAATATTGTTGCAGTCTTCATTGTGCTTGTGAGCCAGGTTTTTAGATGTACAGAGGATACAGGACAAGTGGGGAGGCCAAGTCCTCACTTATTGTCAGAGTAAATGCCACTTTTGGAGGTCCAAAAGGTCTTCAGTGGGGAGGCCTGATCCGGTGGACATTTTTTAGTGAAAATTGAAGTGTCTCATTTTTCTCCAGAATCAGCACCATCAGAAAGAGCTCAGCGTCCTGATTCCAACGCAACTCGAATGGAGTGAAAAGGAGTTCATTTGCGCAAGTTATGGCCAGTCAAACCTTCGGTCAAACTAGGATCAGAGGGCGTCCAGAAGGCAAAAAAATGGCATCGTCAAAAATCTTCAAAGTTGGCATCATCGTGAAGAGCTCGTCGACACGATTCCAACGGTGTTCATTTCGTCAAAATCCAACATCGTATGCTCAAGATACAGCTGGTCAAAGTTACATGTTGACTTGTGGACTTGAAGGTACAGTGATGACGTCATCATCCATACAGCTGACGTCAGCACGTAGTACAAAATCTGAAGTGGACCAATCGGAAGTTGACATGTGGCAGTCCGTACAGTCCGTACATGTCGACGTGGCACGATGAGGTGGCATGTGACGTCAGCAAGGTCAGCGAATCATTAATTGACACGTGTCAGTCGTGCATCCACGTCAGCATAACACGTCAGCACACAGTTGGTGCCCAGTCAGCATCGAGTCATCCTCCACATCATCGAAATGGGCAAATTAGGCTTTGCCACGTGGCACCTCCTCGGAATGCCACGTGGCCTCTCATCATTCTCCAGCGTTTGGGAAGTTAGTTTGTTAGGTTAAAAAAAGACAAGGCGAGGTAGGGATTCGAACCTCCGCCTCTCACTTGAGAATTTGCCGCTCAACCGTTCTGCCATGTCCGCCGGCCGTTAACATGTATGGGGACGGTTTACTTTTGTTGACATTTCGTTACAGTTGCTGAGGAAAAGCCGATAGCCAGGGCTTGAACCCGGAACCGCCAGGCTCTTTAAAAGGTAATCCCACCATTAGCCCATTCAACAGTTTTGAAACAGACGTGGCTCGGTTTTTTTTTGTTAGTTGTTCAAACCGATTTCCTTTTTAAAATTAAATAAACCCCTCCTAAATTTGAAATTTATACAAACAATAATCCTTTTAAAGGATTAAATAAAAACCTTCTCAACCATAATAGCCCGAATAATGCTAAATTGAAGGGCTTAAATGAATCTATGGAGATGTATATTCAAATATGGGAGATTTTTAAAGATTAATATATGTCAAAAATGGAGGAGGTTGAAAATTATATGTAAAATAGGGAGATATGGGAAATATTGTAAATCAATTGGTTAGTAACCAATTTGATCCATTTTTTTTGTATTTAAAGGGTGGTATAGGGAGGAGTTTGGCGAAGAGTTCTTGAAGTTTTCTTTCAGGTGACGAAGTCTTGAAGCTTTGGAGATAATCGAAAGAGAGGTCTTGTGGAGATTCTTTGAGTCATTCTCGCATGTCAGAGCGCTGTTATGCTGCCGAAGTGCTTGGAGAATGATTGTAGTGCTTTGTAATTGATGTTGGAGTTAATTGGATCGATCTCTCTATTGGAGTGGACCCGGAGACGTAGTCACTTTCGTGACGAACTCCGTTATCAAACGTTGTTTGCACTTCTCTTCTTCTCTCTCTTTCTGTCTCTCATTTCCTTCCTTTCTGTTAAATCACCTTGTTATTACTTTCATTCTGTTATTTCCTTAAGTTAATTTTGATTTAATTAACTTGATATAATCATTGTAAAAGCATTGTAAAAGTTAAGCATTTAAATACTGCAATCTAGTCTAGATCCTATACAGATCAATTGGTCATGTGGCACAGTTGTGCTATAACAAATACAGGATGCATTCATGTGTGACCCAGGTTTAATGAGGCTATGTTGTGATAGAAATAGAGGCACTCATATAATGCAGTTAATTTAGGTTGTATAATGTAGGTGTCAATCATCATTGGGTGCATTCAGGTTGTCTCAAGTTTAACAAGTTAGGATGTAATTATAGCATGATCGAAGAGTGATTACCTCTTGCTATAATAAAGAGCCTATAACTCTGGTTGATATGCAGAGTGGTTGTGTTATATCAATTATGTAGTGCATTCAAGCACAACCCATGTTTAATGGGCTATTCTAGAGAGTGATCAAGATTTTCTAAACCTTATGAATGTTACTTGACATATATTTGCATAATCTCAAATTCCTTCAGAGGCTTTTGAAGTATCAATGTATCCTATATAGGGTTTAGAATGATTTATTTTAATTAAAAAAATAAATAAATGATGTATTTCCCTGTAATTAGATAATGTGGAGATCTCCTAAATCTGCCCCAGCACACTATCCTCTTTGTCATTGTATTCATTACTCCAACTACTAGGGTTTTGCATGTGACATCTTTAATATCTTCATGACTGTGGCTTTTAAATAGATCTCAGTCTTTTCTTTAATCCTTTTCATGGTAACCCTTGAGCTCCATAATCCACCTTCAATCTCTTCTAAGAATGGTGTCTTAAGCTAGACTGCAGAGTATGCATATAAAGCAAGTCCTTCATACTTGCCATTGTTCCAAACCACCACTCACTGCCTTGCTTAAAATGTTTCCTCCATAAGCACAATAGCTTGTGTTAAAATAATGGTTTCCAGTGATTGACCATTAAGGTCACCACTTTCATCATGAAGATACAATGAGATTTTTGTCTTCAAACTCAAGGCATTATGCAAGATAACATTATGAATTATTTGTTGTGTACGATTTTATTTTCTTGCACATTTACTACTTTTCTAACTTCCTTTAAGACTGCGTATTGCACCCTCAGCTGCAATATCAAACAACTCACTCACTATCACTTGAATATTCCTTTCATGAGCATCCTTCTATAAAATCAAACTATGCCCTATAGACTGCCTACTTACTACAGGGGACTCATTGTTTCATGGTATTGTAGTTCTTAAGATCCTTCAACCTTATTGACACTACTTCACAGTCCACAAGGTATTATTCACTATTCTCCCATCTTTGATGAGTCTTAAAACACTGCTCAAACATGCAATCCACTACCTCCATTATACATTAATGGCTAAGAAGAAACATTGAACCTATGATTACCACTGTTACTTCATTTGGAAAGTCATTCCCTGATTGAATTTTCCTTGTCTAACACTACCAAAAGCATTTGAAAAACCATTAAGGTCAACAAGGGGGTAAGGAAACTCACTGTTAAAATCTCCACTTTACTATGCAAGGTTTTAGCTTTATTATCTTGTCACTGCTTAGCCTCTTTTTGACTGTCGCATCTCAAGTGACTGTCATTCTTCTTACTATAGATTGCATTTATAAATGTCACTAAGCTACATAGTGTGCTTGTTATTGGCTACAATCTTAAGATTGCAAGATTTTTTTATTACCTACAATGTCTCAATCTTTTTGGTATTGCAACCTCACTTATCCACTATAGTTATTGTTTATGTTTCTACGGAGGCCTAGGGATTGTACCCTAATCATGCTCTTACCAATGCTTCTATTAATTTTTATTAGGGCTCTCTCAATGTTGAGGGCCCTAGGGATAAGCTCGTCATAAGAAGTGACACATTGCATCTTTAACTAAAATGATAAAACCGTATTGACATTAGCAATGATGATTCCGACTTGTTGCTCCTTGGGAATGGGTCACTTGCCCTTACTAGCTCGCTACCTCCATCATTGTAGGAAGTTTGCGATCAAGTTCAATATTCTGATTTTAGGAGTCTTAACGGTTGAAAATCATAGTAAAATCAAAATTTAATAAGTTTTGGAATTAGCATTTTAAAGTGTTTTTTGGGGTCATTAACTTCATACTATCTTCTCTTTTGCAGGGGTGGTTGCATGCAAAAAAAAATTGGTGTAAAATATCAGAATTATTAGATTATGTTACCTGTCCATGAATAAAAATTATTGGAGTGTGAGTGATATTTTTTGAAGATCTAAATAGTCAAGCTTGGTAAAGAAAAATCATGTCAGATAATATTAGTCCAGAACAAAATGAAGAGACACTTGATAGATTGTGGGATAGATTGAAAAGAAAGGGTGATGGGAAATGTTATTGTCCTTGCAATAATTGCAAGGGCTTAAAGACGAGACGACTTTTAATCACAACAGCTAAGAAACATTGTAGGCAACATGGTCACGTTGAAGGGGGCATGATTATCGTCCATTGGTAATTTTTCATTATATGTATTTATATTGATTGAATTTGTATATGTTTATATCGTTTTAACATTATATATATATATATATCACTTGATCATGATCATGGTTTATTTGTGTCTATCATTATTATAAAGGTGGGGCACCCTAGGGAAGATGATATGGATTATCATGGCCCAGAGAATGTGGTTTTGCAAGCGGATGAACATGGAGCTGTGAATATCAGAGATGAAGTTAATGATCCTATGGAAGAAGATGATCATGTGCCAAAAAGCACAGTTGAAGATGATGGTACGAATACATTGATCCATGACACATTTAGTGGCAGAGCTGATCATGATGATCAAGATGACTTTGATGATGTTCATGATTTACATGTACTTGAGAAGGCATACAAGCCCCTTTATGAAGGCTGCCAAACAACTCTTCTCTCTACTATATTGTTGTTGTTAAACTTGAAGGTTATGAATATTTTATCAAACATAGCAATCTCACGGATGTTAAGGTATGTCATATATGTCATCTTTGTTCATCTATTTTAATTGTTGTTAGTTCATCACTAGTGAATAAAGGATGAAATATATACAATTAATATTCTTTATATGAACAAATTATTTTTTGTTGTAGATTGATTGGTAAATTTTTGTTACCACCATCAAATATTTTACCTCGCTTATACCAATATTTATGTGCCATTATGAAAAATATCGGAATGGAGTATCAAGCAATAGATGCATGTCCCAATCATCATATTATATATCATAAACAATAGGAATTTGTAACAGAATGCCTGAAATGTCATATCAGTAGATATCAAACAGATCAACTAACAAAAAAGGTGCCTAGCAAGGTTCTTCGTTATATTCCCATTATTCCACATATGCAACAATTATTTAGGTGCGAAAGATTAGCGCAATTTATGGATTACCATGCACGGAATAGAAGTGGAGATGACATTTTTTGAATGCCAGCGGATGGTTTTGCATTTAGGGACATGGAGGAAAAATGGCCACACTTTAAAGAAGAACCTCATAATCTCAGGCTTTCATTGGGAGTGGACGGTGTCAATCCATTTGGAGAGATGAGATCTATTTACTTAGTGTGGCCTTTTTTTGTTGTCAACAATAACATTCCTCCATGGATGTCAATAAAGAGGGAGCACATAATGTCGTCAATGATTGTTCCAGGTATTTTTTTACATCAATTTTATTTAACATAGTAGCATCTCATTTGTCTCATTTGTTGCATAATGACTTATATTTTTTTCATTCAATAGTCATGTACATTAATTTATATATATTGCAGTAAAATGGTTATAATAATTATGTAATGTTTATGTTCATTCAACTAGGTAAGTACCAAGTTAAAGATATGAATGTATATATCGAGCCTCTTATCAACGAGCTACTAAAGTTATGTAATGGCGTCACTATGTATGACGTCTCTAGACCAATAGGACAAAGACAATTTCAATTCCATGCAATGCTTGTATGGACAATTCATGATGCCCAGGGCTAACACATTTTTGTGGTATGTTATAATATTCGACTTGCACTTTAACAATATTTAATTTGATGAAGTAGATATCATGCATGTTTTTAAAATAATTTATTCATTATATATAATTATAAAAATTGACATATTTAATCCAATTATATATGATCTTGCAGGTCTTCAAACAAAGGGAAAATTTGCATGTCCAATTTGTGGTCCAAAGATGAAATCTCGTCGTTCAACAAGTTTAGGAAAGTAGGTGTTTGATGATTATAGGCACTTCCTCCATAGAAATCATAAGTATCGAACTACTGAAAAACATCTTTTCAATGGGAAAGAGGAGACTACATCAAAACCACGAAGAATGACACCTTGCCTATGGAAGTTGGAATATAATAGAATTAATCATCAAGGTTATACATCGGATCAAATTGTTTATCTATCATTTATGATATGTTATGAATTTATATTTTTATATTGTGTTGTGTTTACTCATGTTGTAATTGACAATGATTGTCGTTGTTAATTTGTTTAACTTATATGCTTCATGAAGGTCGTCAAGGCATTAATGGCCAGCTTCCACAAGGACTAAAAAGTTATCCCAAACAATTTAGTAGGTTTCCCTACTACAAATTATGCATTTTTTTGATACAATGCCTATCGGAAAGAATATAACATAAACGTTATGGAAAATATTGGATGGAAGGCATGACAAAGAAAAAATTGTCAAAATTTGTAGTGACATTCAGGAAGCCAATCATGCAATGAAAAATGTCATTCAATTAAATAGCGATGGAGACCAAATTAATATAAGTTCCCTTCCTTGGTTATTAATAGAGCAACAAAGCAATGCTATAAAAGAAGTCATACGAAAAATTTGATTTCCCATAGGATTTGCTTGCGAACATAAACAATATAGTAACAAAGAAAGGTAAATTTGGGTCAGGGATGAAAACACATGATTGGCATACCTTCATTAAGGTAATTATTCTGGTATATTATATACACTTGTATAATGCATGTACTTTTCAGTGTATTGTGTTTACTACTTTTGAAAAAATAATGAAAAGATCATTTTATAATTGTTGTAGTATGTTCTACCTCTATCTCTCCCAGACAACTTTGACAACAATGTCAAGCAAGTTATATATGATCTCTGATAATACATAAGGTAAGTAGCAAGATTTGTTCAATTCATTGTATACATCTTATAATTGTCATTTGTTTTACTTGTTATGTAATATACTATATATTTTTGTTAAATCTCGTTAATATATTTGCACCTTGAATCACTTGTAGATGTCTATCATCTAAAGAAATTTATAAAGAAGATATAAATTATTGGAAGAGAAAAATTCCTCATCTAATGTGTGAAATGCAACAGTGTCTACCTTCAACATTTTTCAATGCACAAGAACACTACCTCATACACCAAGTTGATGAGATTGAATTGTGTGGACTTGTACACACAAGGTCAATGTGGATGGTTGAGAGGCACTTAAAATTTTTGAAGGCTTTAGTTAGAAAAAGAGCACATCCTGAGGGTTCTATGGTGGAGGGATATATGGTATACCATACCATGGTGTACATTAGTGAATATCTTCCTAAGTTTGTAGCAAAGATCCATGTAGATTGCATTTGGGATCCCAACTCCATTAACAAATTCAAAGGGGAGTACCTGATGGGGAAAGGTAGATTGAGGAAAGTGAGAGGTAATTATAAGATGGTCATGAAGATTAATTGGAATACATTTAACATATGGTTTTTATGTATATTGTACTTATTTAATTTTTAATCTTCAATATACATTAATTATAAATTAAGGTCGTATATTGTGGTATTTAACTAATTATACGTCATTTGTAAATTTCAAAAAAAATTTATATAGTTGGTCGAGAGTGGGATACACTACATTTGTACGTCACCAACAATCTTGATTGGATGACGGTATGGATTGAATGATGTCAACAATATAGTCGCGCATTAACATGCGAAGGTGTGGCTTCATTGGTTAAAGAAGCTCATCGTAATGGAAATTCTAATGTTACACAAAGGGAAATTGATTTAGCATATGGTTTAAGAGATAAAAAGGTACGTATAAATATATTAATCACCCATATTATTTAATTATTTTCAAGTATATTGATGTATATATATATATATATGTTGAGATTGTTTTCTTTGCATACATTCGGCCAAGAATAAATATGTTTATCAACTGACGATATTCAATATTTTTTACATGTTTGACATATTGCAGGATGAAACACCACAAGGCTATGTGGTGCAATGGTCATAAATTTCAATCAAAATGTTGGATGACATGAAGAAAACTTTGTGAGTATAACTATTTGTCTTTTAAGTGACTAATGTTTCATCTAGAAGCGACATACATCCAGAAGTCTCAGAAAATTCGATACTATATGGGATTTTGGATGATATACTCGAGTGTGACTTTAAGTCCTTCAAATTAATTTTTTTCATCGTCCTATGGTACATGCTACGATTGAATGAAAATGATCATAAGAGAACTATTATTGAACATGATAATGGATTTACCATGTTTAATACAAGGTTGATCGAGCGAGCTGAAAATGAGCCCTATGTTCTTCCAGGCCAATGTGAGCAGGTATTTTACTTAGAGGTTCTAAGTAAACTGGGTTGGTCATTTGTTGTTAGACATGATCCAAGAGGAAGGCCGACAAAGTATAATGTGGTGGAAGAAGAAGATACCGAAGAACTAGAAGATGATGTAGATGATGATCAAGATCAAAAATTAGTTGATAATGTCCTTGACGAAGATGTTGAAGAGGAGGAACTAGATCATGATGATGTAGGAGTTAATGTTCATGAAGATGATATCCATGTGGATGAGGACATTATCAAAATTGATATCGATGATGATAATGATGATATGACCAATCCTTACAATGTCGAATCTGGATTGGATGATACATACCAAGAGTTGGATGAAGAAGAAGATCAATGACATTGAAATGTATAAGTTATACAATTATATTATCTATTTGATATTAATTTTTGATAGAATTATATTTGACTTATGTGGTTACATAATTAATTCATGATGTTTTTAATTTTTATGCCATTACATAATTAATTTAATGATGTACTTTTTAATGTTTGAAAGGTCAAAAAATTAAAACATTTCAATAGTGATGTTAACAACCTTGAAATTAGTGTGTTTTATGTTTCATGTGATCATAAAAGATTAAAAAGTCAGTTGTAGAGGTGGTTGTTCAGTGGTTGACGTGTATGTTGGTTCTTTTTACAATGTAACCAGGTTTGTCTTCTAATCTACCTATGGAATTTCCAATTTCAATCGAAGGTAGCTCGAAGGACCTGAACAATGATGAGGACTTTAAAAGCCTCCTACACTTCGAGTCTGTAAGACTGAGAGGGTGATCCCTTAATGTGTTTACAACCTCTACACCATTATTATAAACATTAACAATAGCAGATGATCTCACTTAATAGCTCAACACGATAAGATAATATCAACTAGAATTGGTTGTTCATAGACAATATCAACTATCTGGAGCATGAGATAACCAAAACAATCCATTGTATAAGATAGTCAATGATTTGCAATTTGTAGCAAGCTCTAGGCAAAGACAAACAAATATTGAACTATACTAATAATTACAACTTAGATCAGTGCCATATATCCATTGTAGGAGTCAAATTCATAAGCATCTAGAGGTTTATAATAGATTTAATACATCACATATAAGATCCCTGACAATATTGCATTACAATTTCATCAGTATGCATTCTAACCAATGACTACTTATCAAATCCTTATATAACACATATCCACCTACAATCCCATTCAAGCATTTTGATTAATTCCTTGAATTAAAGCTAAAATAGAATCATGCACACCACAATAGTGAGATGGATAAAACAACCCTTAGTTATTTCATTCAAAGTTCATATATGCATGTACAATGGAGAGACATGAGCTCGAATTTTCATTTCAACTCAAATGCTAGTACTGTTATACAACATTAAATCTCTATGAACTCAAAACCTAATTTGTATTTCTCTAAAACCATTGGACTATACAATTCACTCTGCAACTTCACCTAGACTCGACAAAAAATATCTAACTTGCTAACCAGTACTTTTGGCCTTGAAATCCTTCTTATAGAAAATGAAGGATCAAACAAGCACCGGGCCAGAAAGTACACCTGTCACTAGTCAATTGGAGCACCTAGTGATATTCCAAAATTTGTTACAACAGCCACCACCTTGAAAAATATTCTTGTTCATCATATCAACTGAGGAACGTTGATGCAAAAAACCACAAGAAAACCACATTGAGAAAGTCGTCAACACAAAACTGGAACTATTGCAACCGCATCTAATCTGCCACCTATTAGTAGTTCACTCCTTTTACTCCTCATTCAAATATTTAGTTACCCAATTATGGTACTCATCATCAGTCGGCCAATCAAAATTAATTACCTCATCCACCTTGGTATTATAAGGCGTGTATTTTACCGCTACCTGATTCGCATCCCTTTCAAAAGATTCCAAAAATGAGCTAGTACTAATGATTTTGTCCATATAGCTCACCAAAAAATCATAGTCTGAGTCATCACAAATTGAATTGATTTGATAATTGATGGACTCACTTGCTTGAGCCTACCATTGTTGAAATGACCTGATTTTCCCCTGCTCATCAATTATATCAAGTAACAATGTGTTACCCCAATCATTGAAATTCTTCACAAGCTCCCTAATCTTCCTACTCAAGTCATCTGGTAAGGTCTGAAAACCTTGCAATGATTTTACTAACACATGAGTATGCTTTAATGATTGGGGCCTATTATTTATATCAAACCTTGAGGCCTTATACATGATATCCAAATCACTGGCCCTAGGGATCCAATTTTCAATTATTGGTATCGCTACTTCCTGATCCCTATCAATATTCTTTATTGCTGCTAACAACAAAGAATATAAAGAATGTATAGATAGAAATTTTCTATCAACATTTTCATTTAAATGCCTCAAAAAAATAGTAACAATTTTCTTTTGCATTAAGAGAGATCCCTCGTCACTTTTCTTTAATGATGTCTGCAATTCATCAATTTTTTGCAAGAGCTACTTCTTTGTAGGATCGATAGAGCACTTTGTTTCTTCTTCAACTTCCTCTAAAGAAAGGGTGAGGACAAGATTCTGACTGGGAGATCCTGGTGTGGAAACAATTGGAGAAGCAGGAGGCACTGACCCTGCTATGGAAGGTAATGTACTGGTTCCTGGAGCACTTGATGTCTCCCCAATCTGCTTATACCTAAACCTCTCCACTTCAATTTGCAACTCAACATTTTTCTATTGCATCTTGTTGTACTCCTCAATCAAAAGGTTATATTTTTCCATTAAGCTCTTCTTTTTAACTTCCTCCCTTTCAGCAGTCTTTTGGGCCAATTTGGCCACATTCACAGTCAAATTAGTGGCCTCAATGGTTGAGGTCTTTGAAGCTCTCTTTATTATCAATCCTCCCTTGAAATTTGGATTAATATCAGAAACATCTAGTTTTCTCCCTTGTGGGGCCAATGCCCAAATTTCCAAATTTTCATATTCCTCACTAAAAGCAGAGTTTTGCAATGCTGCCTTGACCTCTTCTTCAGAGTCTTGAAAGGGATTCTTAGACTTCATAATAGCATTAAAGGCTACTGCATCTGCAATGTCCCATTCAAGAAGAATTAATACACCAACCTGAATCACCAGTTTTCTTCCTTCTTCAGGAGTGATGTTCTTAAATTCTTCCATTAATTCAGCTTTTACCTCATCATCATTCTCCTGGTCTAACTTTTCAGGCCTTAGTTCTCTTCTCTTCCCGCATTTATCTTGATACTCTTCAAACTTCATCCTCCATACCAATTGCAAGAATACAAGAGTTTTTACAAATGTATTGTCATCTAAAAACTCCTTGCATGCCTCCATTCTTGCATCTTGTACATTTTACCTTTCATATCTAAATCAGATAAAACTAATTCAGCTGGCCTAGGAGGGGAAGGCATACCAACTTGCATGTCTTGATTAGTAACAATAATCTCATCCATCAAATCCTCCTGTGGTTGATCAATTCTTTGCCTTTTAGGGCTTGTCTCAGATGGTGGTGATGAGGGATTGTCTTCTGGTGATGATTCTAAATCAATAATTTTGATTGCCCCAGGCACTTTAAATTTTGGACTTGGTTGTAGAGGCACTTTCATAATCTATTTTCCTTTTCTATCCACTTCTTCTTCATCACTGCTAATATCATTTTTCCTCCTATAAATGGGCCACCTTTCTGTAGGCTGGTATGCTGGCCTTGTTTCAATTGGTCTGGCACCTTGCTCTTGTACACCCAGACTCAATTCTATATTTACCTTTTTTGTCCTCAATGTGCCCATAATTTCCTTGAAGTTTCCCATCAGAAAATTAATTTTCTTATGGTGGGGACTGAACTCCAATAGTGGATCATATTTCAGATCCATTTTGTGCATAACATCTAGTAGCTTACCATAAGCTATCCATTTCTCCTTGTTCAACTCTTGTGTATTCAAATCAAATTCATTTCTAATCAAGTCTTTAGGGAAATTGAACTCATGCACAAATTTTCTAGCTTTTATTCTTTGTCTGAAAAGAGAAAAGAAACCCTTAGGATCATGTTGTCGCTTTGGTCCACACCTCAAATGGTAATCATCAAAGAAATTATCAAAATGCTCTAGCCTCTCTTTAAAAATACAAAATCATACACCACTATATAATCTGGGAAAAATGTTCCCTTACCCCTTCCAGTGAGGTTGTTCTCATGAATACAACCTATCTGCCACATAACTTCTGCAAATCTCACTCTTGGTGGCACATTGTATGATAGTATATGAGGGGTTCCTTGAAAACTATATACTCTCAAGACAGTGCTGACTAGGTATGGGATAATGTCACCCCAGTTATGGTAAACCTTCAATTTTGGCTTCCTCTCATTTTACCTAAGGAAATCATGTAATTCCTCAGGGATCCTAGGTATATTCACCATTAATCTAGCCCTTAATGTGGAAGCAAAACAATTATCAAATTGCACATAACTAGTGCTTTCCTTATTACAAGATAAATCTGCAGCCCATATCTATACTGGCAATCTTTCTCCATCAACCGATTGCCTTAATTTCATCCTCTCAGAGAAAAAGTTAGCATTCTTAAACAAAAACATATGCATTAGCATAGAATACCAAAATAATTGAGTGTTGGTATCATTGTTTTGCAGCTTTGACAGCTCTTCATGCATCCTCTCAGCCAAGAAAGAAGCAAAGTCATAGGTCACAGAGAAGTTAGGGTGTTGTATTTGCACCCCCATGAACATATAAGCAATGGACATTACCGTACCAGGACTGAAACCAAAAATTTGACATAAAGAATAGAAAGTGGCCAGGAAATGGTTTGCAAAACAATTTAATTTGAAAGGTTCCTGGTCACTGGGGCTGATATGAAATTTTGAACCTCCTGCCCTAGCCAAATCAGGTGGAAGCAACCTTTCTCTAAAAAGAGATTTCAGCTTTGCATACTCCTGCTTCATTTCCTCAAGGTTGATAGGAACCAAGTCTTCGCTCGGTTCACTCAAGTCAAAAATATGTTGGACCTTTTCTCTGTTAATGCTCAATAGAACCTTTCCATCATTTTTTTGATTATCCATGTAATAGGGCCATATCTTGCAGCCACTGTCCTAAGCAGGTCTACATTAGGGAATAAATTTGGTACCACCAGCTTCCCCATATCATACATCCATCCATTTGAAAAAGGGTGAGGAAAATTCCTCTTTTTGTACCACAATCTGAACAATTCCAATCCAGTGAGGGGAACCCTAGCATCAACAATGTTGGAGCAATTATACACTAACCCTTCCCCCAGGATTTTCCCTCGCATTAGGACCAATCCCTTCCTCCTATCATTCATTAACAAGGGCAATTGATCCAGGAAATCATCATATAGGTTTCATTTCAAATATTCAGTCTGGCCAGAATGTTGCTTGGGTGGTGCCATCTCTGATAAACTAGGGCTTCTTTACAACGTTATAATTCAGATAGCTAGGACTAACCAGAGATAGAAAATTATAGGACAAAACACTGCAATTTCTCGCAACTATAATTAAACTATAGCCCTAACACATTCATCAACAAGCTCACAACACATCCAACTAATCCTTTCCCAAATTCAAATGCAAAATGACTGGGAGGCACAAAAAATAAACTCACGGCTTTGTTCGCAGAACTCCCAAATTTTGGCTATAGAAACTTGCAATTCTACCTTTGGCTCTGAAACTACTTCGTGAAATAGTTGAATGCTTTGTGATATAGACCAAGCAGGAAAATTGAAAATTGTCGATCAAATTACGCCAGCAAGTGTCTCATCCACCATTAAAGCTCAATTTCGTGCTGCACGAACGAATCCAACCATATTTGATGCATATTTAAATTTGAGCCGTCAATTCTTTAAATCATCGACAACCACCTTCAAAACAAGCTAACACAATTTCCAACACGGCGATAAGGAGCCCACTTTACCATACACTATGAAGGAAGTCCACATGGCGGTTGCCCGCAATATCGCAATCCTGAAACTTATGATCACGTGATGGCGGGCAACCGTTGATCCTAAGCATCAATGATCTCATTCCTTTAACACAGTCGACATCCATGTCGTTAACCTTTGAGCAGCTTTTCCAGCGAGATTATAACATAACCGTTGATTTCGAACATGTGCGTCTCGAGAACACTTTAGTAATCCGCCCCTTAATACATTTAAAGTCAGCTAGTGTTTCCTTTACTCTTTAGGCTTCATCGGATGGGAGACATGGCGCCCACCTATGATTTCACTATCAACCCAAGCACCATCGCGGGATGGTGGGGAACAACTTAGATCAAATGGAAGTTGGTCAGCGATAACGTAAATTTGATCCCCCGGATAGGACACGTGGCACCTGCCCGTGATTTCATAATCCTTCAATTCCCGATCACGGGATGGTCGGCACCGTTGATATCTACAGGAAATAGATCAATGACAACACTAAATCAACCCTTGCAAAATAAAAAATTCATTAAAAGGAGAAGTGGTCATTACTAGGAAGACAACAAACAACAACATAAGTTGTTTTTTACAAGATGAAACACAGGGCCAACCGAGACTTAGGAAATGAAACCCTACAGAGGAAATAAAGTATTAAAATCAAAGTTGGGTTTTAATTTTAATCCGGTGACGTAAGCCTAAGCCATTAACCCCAGTGGTCATGTCGCTAACAGCTTAGCAAAATCCTTTCATTAAATACTAACCATGCAATGTGTAGGTTTTTCAGATTCGAAGATATGGGAGAAGATCTTGATCGTACCCCACCAACTCACAGACCTAAGGTGTCACCCTGTTATTTGGAGCGAGGTCAGCAGAAGGAAGATGTGTGTCCTGTATAGAATGTGGGGCCCAATCTCCACTATTGAGCTGATAACCCGTGGTTTTAGATTGACAACCAAGATCAAAAGCTAATGTAAATCTTTGTTGTTCCCTGCTAGCTCGCAGGAGGAAGATGAAGGTTGGTTAAAAGCCGCGAGGTCAATGAGATTGCGATGAGTAGCTCCAGCCGTTCAGTTTGCAAAGTGCATAGGACCTGCTGACATGGATTAATGTTATTGGTCATGAGGAAGGTGAACGATGCTTCATTAGATGTCAAACCGAGTTAGCCCAAGATAAACCATTTGATCTGCCAACTCTTTAGGAGATCAACGAAAAGTATTCAAAGTTGGAAAATGACACATGGTGGTCGTTTTATCGTACAACTGGTGAAGCAGTAATGAATTATTCCTTTCTTGTGTAGTCACGTCGATCTCAATATGTGTGAAGATGTTGTTGGAAATCATGAAGGGTGGTCTATGGATTCTCATGCAGCTCAAGAGTTAAATGGTGACAGTACATACACCGCCAAATTGCCATGTTTGCACATGCAGTTTTACTAAGCATTGATGAAAGTTGCCATTACCTCGCACAATAAATACAAGAGGAATTAACTGCTAATAGTGTCATTCTTTTAGCAGTTAGAGCACTTTGTGGGCTGATTCTAATCAAGTTTGAGTGCTTGTCTGATAAGAGAAAATGAGTAAGTCAGTAAGGAGGTCTATTCATTTGAGCTCACAAAAGCTCGGTCCTACTATTTAGGAAGGTGCTTTGGTTGACAAGCCCAGGCTTGTACCCACTAGATGCAGTAGAAGGTTGCAATTCCAAGATGTTGTTGCTCAACTGGTAGATGACAAAGGCAAGTAGTCGGTGTGCTCTATTACTAGTGTCGGTAGGAAAATAAGGTATGGGAATGGCTCCTTTGGATGCCAACACTCGCCCATTGACCTTACGAGCAACACTTCTGATGATGTAACTGAGACCGACTCTGACTACTATCGGTATTTAGCTCGCTTCAATCACGGTCTGCCCTCTAATGAGGAAGTGATATATGTGGTGCCATTGGCTGTTAAAACCCCAAGCGGACGGACTAGAAACATATTGGGAAAGGACAAGAAAAAAGAGGAGGCTGAGGGTCTACCATATTGGGAAACAACTAGAAGCGGGCGTGTATATCGGGGTCTGATTGTTGGTAAGGGCAGGGTTGCGGGTAAATAAGAAGTTGTCAAGTGGTGCCTTCGTAGAAATTTGGTTGCTCGATTTTTTTGCATGGATAGTGACAAAGGGGATTTTGATGACAATTTGTGTTCCCTTTTCTTTTAGCTTTCCCTAGTTCATGCACTATGTTTTGCAGATTCAACATGTGGGAAGTTTTGAAATGAAAGTCAAATGCAATGGAGATTTTGTTCAAATGAAAATTTGTGGTGAAATTACATTTGAGCCCGAAGCTTGTTGCTCCCTTGTCATATAAAAGGGAATTCAAGGCTCATTTGTAGGGAGAGAACTGATGAAAAGCTCTAGCTAGGTTTTGAGTTGAATATATGGGTAGAAAGATACCTATCCTCTGATGAGGAAGTGATATTTGTGGGCCATTGGCTATTAAAACCCCAAGCGGACGGAATAGAATAGATAGCTTGTTTTGAATTTTGGATGAATATATGCAAATTATCTTAAATTGAATGCAGATATGACTTATAAGCATGAATAAACGTATAATTCTAATATATTTTCTCTCCTTATGTGGATTTGAGTGAATTTTGAATGAAATGTTAATGATGTCATTCTTCTTTTGAGAATTTGTTCAATTGTGTGTCTATGTTTTTGCTTTGATTCAAGAAAATCAATTAAATGCTTAAATGGAGTCATAAGTTTACAATTATTTACAAAGGATTTGATAAGTAGTAATATATCAGAGAATTGAGCTCCATAATGCAAGGTATTATATGAGTAGTCCATTCTATTAAATTCTTGGGTCATTTCTGCTAATGGTAAATGGGTAACTAAATATTTAACTAACAAAGAATAAAAGAATAATATGTAAATGGGTCACTCACTCACTCCCTCTATCTCTCTCCCCTTAACCCTAAACCCTTAACCCTTAAACTCTAAACCCTTAATATTAGGTGTGTATTAAAACATTATAAAAGTATAAATTTTGGAGTTCTATTAGGAATTGAATGATAAATGATGATGAATGGGAAAATCTAAGGCACTTTAATATTTTCAACTAAAAAGTTAGAGTTCAATTAGGATTAGTGTTCACTTAGGGTTAGGTTTAGGGTTCAATTAATGTTCAGTTTGGGTTAGGATTGAGGATGAGGTTGGGGTTTAATTAAGGTTATGAATTCAATAAGAGTTCAAATAGGGTCAAGGATAAGGTTAGGGTTGGGGTTAAGGTTCAGTTAGGATAAGAATTAGTGTTAGGGTTAGGATTAGAGTTCAAATGTAGTTCAAAGTTAGGATTTATGGTACAATTAGGACTATTGTTCAATAAATGTTCAATTAGGGTTAATACTTAATTAAGGTTAGTTTTAAATTTCAATTAGGGTTTGGGTTAGGGTTGGGATTATGAATTAAGTAGGTTTGGGTTAGGGTTTGATTAGAGTTAGGTTTAGGGTTTAGTTAGAGTTAGGGTTAGGGTTAGGGGTAGAATTCAATTATGCTTAGTGGTCAATTACAATTATATTTAGTGTTCAATTAGGGTAAGGGTTAGAGTCCAAATAGGGTTAGGGTTTAACTAGGGTTAGGATTAGAATAGAATAAAGTTTTGTGTTTAATTATGATATCTAGAATTTAGTATAATTTTAGAAAATGAAATGATTTGGACACAAAGAAAAAAAATAGAAAGTTGATTTTATATAGATCTTATTTGTTAATTTATTCTAAAATTCTAATTAATAATTGTTTAATTAATATAAAATGTATATTTAATTTAATTTAATTTAATTGTATTAGATAATTAGAAAAACTAAATAGATAATAAATATTTTATGGATTTTAAAAATTAGAATTTAGTTTAATTTTAAATGTAATGTCAAATATTAAAATTTTAGATTGAAATACTTCATTGATTTTAAAATATTTATAATTAATGTTCAATTTATAAACTAATATTAAGACATTAATAAATATAACCCGTGGCATAATGTTCACTTAGGGTTTCTTTCTTGGGAGAAGTTTATTGAATGGTAAGTGTATTTTATAAAATTAATATGTCAAGAATTAATTTTAGATAATACTACATGTTGATTTTTCATATGGTATTAAATTGTAGATTAAAATTGATAATAGATTTCCTTCCTTCTTTTGCATTGTAAGCTACCATAATATATGGCCTTAAAATCCTATTCATATTTTGAGATTTTCTAAACTATACAACACGACATCCAACAAATAAATTTGTTATGCATTTTTTCCAAGCACAAATCCTTAGAATTCTTAATGTGTTACTTAGGTTAATTATTTATTGCATTAAATAAATACACACTAATATATATATTATGGATTTGAGGGAAAATATTAAAATATTTATATATATAGAAAAATTTAAATGCAAGGGATTCAAGTACATACCTTTGCTTTTGTTAATGTTGATGAAGATACAAATCTTGATGAAGTGCCAAATTTGATGACATGATATAAAAAACTGGAATATCTTTGCTCTATGTGGCACTTGAAATTTTGTACAAAACTATAACTAACTCTATGTCAAATTTGTGACTTTGGACCTATTTTGCATCAACAAATATGAGCTTTGACACATGCCTCCTAATCTAGCATACAATATGTACTTAAATGCTCAAAATAGTTGGGAGTAGTGTTGAGATTGGAATATCTTTGGGAAGGTCCAATGCTTCACCTTTGTATCTCTTCCTATAGATAGAGGTAGAGATGAATATAGAATGAGAGAGGAAAAGGGATACAAATAGATAGAGATATAGAGAGAGATAGAGGGAGAAATAAATATATAGAGAGATAGGGAGATAGAGGGGGGATATATATATATATAGAGAGAGAGAGAGATGGCAAGATAGAGATATAAGGAGATATAGAGAGAGGGGAGAGAGAGAAAGAGATAAGTAGAGAAAGACAAATGAGATGGAGCGGGAGATAGAAATAGGGGAGATAGAGAGAGAAAGAGAGAGGAGAGATAGACAACGGGAAGAGAAACACAGATACAGAGATATATGGAAGATAAAGGACAAATAGGTTGAGATAATGAAGATGATAGGGCATAAAGTGAGGGAGCAAGAGACATGAGAGATGGGGAGAGAGATGAGAGAGGAGGAGAAAGGAGAGAGATATGTAGAGGAGGAGATAGGAAGATGGGGAAGAGGAGACATATGCAGAGGAGAGAGGAGAGCAAGAGGGGACTAATTTTAGTTTAAATTCCCATAAAATATTCAATAAATAATAAATATAAATATTATAAGAATTATATAATTTGTATTTTAAATTACACATTATATTTTATTTTTGAAAAAATATGCACTTTAACCATTTCTATATATTTAGTAATAAGATTTTACATCTTTTAACAATTCAATATATAATACAAATAAAATATAGTTAATAATTTAATTAGTTCTAGAACACCTATATTAATTAATAATATATGTAAACACAATCGTAGAGCTATTCTTTATCAAGATGCCTATTGACTTGAAAAAATGTTTACATTTTCATGAATATGAATTTGGAAAGCAATCAATTTGATTTCATTCTTGTTTGTGTCATTGTTTATCTAAATTCACATATATAAGGGTACACATTGAAATTTGAAATCATACCAACTTTTCTATAATAACAATCAACCAAGAACAATAAATTTAAAAGCGTAAATGTTCATCAATCATTAGATTTAGTATTGACAACAACATCAAAGAAGCATATCATGACAAAAATGACATTAATCCAACTTAGATATATCCACTATTTTTTTTTTTCTTAAATGTTTGAATACATTGTTAACATTATATACATTCAAGCATTTGAATGTTATGAAACCTATAGCTTTTTAATTGAGTCTAATAAAGTTTTTCTCTCAGATGAATAATCAAACTTTGTTGTTTTTATGACTGTGCATTTAATCCTTTGTTCATCATTATAAGTCTCTTTTTTCACTTGAAGTTTAAATATGTATCTGTTGAAAAGGACCTTTTGTATAATGTGTGAAAACTTAGCATCATCTTGTTTTTCATGCTTCAAAATGTTCAATTCTTTTGTTGTAACACCCATAATTTCTTCTGCAACTTCTTCAAAAGTTGTAATCCAAGTGAATGAAGTATGGTCTTGCACTTTGCATTGAAGTATATATTTATAATCACATTCAGGGAAAGTTTTATCACATCTTCCACAATACCACTGACCATTTTCATTAGTGTTTACATTCATTTTGTAGTGCCTATCTCCAATTTTCAAGGGGCACATTGTATAACAAAAATTTTCTACCCTAATGAAAGATAAGGTAGCTTTTATCACTATCCAATAAGGTTTACCAGAGTTGGAAAGGTCTCAATCCTGTATTTATGAGATACTAGGGTTAGGAACAAATAGGGTTTAGGTTAGGGTTAGGGTTCAATTAGGGCTAGAGTTTAATTAGGGTTAGATTTCAATCAGGGCTAGAGTTTAATTAGGGTTAGGGTTCAATTAGGGTTAGGGTTAAGGTTAGGATTTGGGCTAAATTAGGGTTAAGGTTCAATTAGGATAAGTGTTCACTTAGGGTTATTGTTAGGCTTAAGATTGGGGTTAATAGTAGGGTTGGGATTTAGATTGTAGTTAATTAAATTATATTAGTTTATGTTTTTATTCAAGATCAAATATAGATGTAATTTTGAAAATTATATATCTATACCTTTTGATTTATGTTTTAGATCTAAGATGATCACATTATTTTTTATGGATTACCTAAAATAAAAACCTTATTTATAATCGTAAAATAAAAACCAATTATATCATAATTCAAACAATAACAAACAATACAACTAATTAATTGAATATTTTATAGAATTTAAACTAAAAAATTGATTAAAAATTGATTTTTATTTTGATTCGCAAGATTGATTTATATATTAGATTAAAAAAGGTACAACCGTCTGTAAACACAGGAAAGCTTCCACAATTGATTACCAACAAACCCATCCCAACCACCACTACCAAAAACCACCCCGAAGATGATCAAAATGAGACCCAACCAGCCAAAGACAGGGAGACCCCTCCATCCAGAAACCACCACCCCACCATCCAAGCCAACTACCAACCCAAAATGCCATAAGGGTTTGGCGCCGACCCTAAACATATGAATCCCCAGTCACCCAAAACTCCCAAACTAGCCATTAGAGATCAAATTTATAAACTTTGGGACCATAGAGATAAACTCTAAAAACTATTAGAACCAACAACTATACAAGGCATTCACAGGAAATTATTTAAACAGCAAAATCTTCAAAGACTTTTACCCACTTGACATCACCCATAGCCATTAGGCTGAAGAATTTCTTCAGGAATTCAATGGCCACCGCCGCCACCATTTTGTGTATGTTCAACGCCGAACCGCTCAAGTTAAGAAGGAACGGGAAAAGCTTTACGACCTTGTCTGAACCTCGAATAGCTGCAAAGTCACTCGGTCTTGGGACGCCTCTACCCTCCACCACAAAACTCAACACTTCATTTACCCCTCCCACCAAATCCTTGCGAAACATCTTAACCAACAACAGTTTAGCCATAGACTTGGACTCATCGTTGTCTAGAAGAGATTCCAAAAAACAGGAGGAGATGTGTAGATTGTCCCTGCCGAACTCCTTGTTAGCCAAATGACCAGCCCCTAGGATCATTTTGGTCGCCACCAGAACTAATTGGTCCTTGTTTAAGAGAATCTGCTTCAGTCGTTGGTCTTTAACTTCTCTGAAGGAGGCTTGTCTAGCCAAAAATTTTAGAGAGATTGGCGTGTCCACACCAAACTTTACCAGGCCATCCATAGAGACTTCAATGATAGAGAGAGATCGCTTCGCCATGAACGCCACCACCAGAACAAATAAATTCTACTACAAATGTCTGCCACTAAAGTCACCACCAATCGATATGAAATGGAATGAAATGAAAATTTTTAATGATGTCCACAAGGCCAAAGAAGCCTATGGGACCCAAATGACTTCCCTCCACACGTGCCACATTTAATCTGCATGAAACTGCCTTCAGGGAATGATGCCTACAACATCCTCGAGCTTTGTTAAGAAAATTGTCGCCTCCATCACATGACCAGCCTCCTAGTCACACCCACCTACGTCCGCCATAGCCCCTTCCTTTTCGCCACCTCAACTCCTAGCTGGCTCTCCTAGCACGTCAGTTCGGGGATGAGAAAAGAAAGGAGGTAGGGGGAGCCCACCCAGGCCCTGGCTATAATGCATGTACTTTTTAGTGTATTGTATTAACATACCTAGATATATTCACCAAAATCTATTGTCTATTATTGATTATGTAATTTTGTATGTATAATATATATATTTTTTTTTTAAAAATGTATTTTTGAAAAAAGAATATATATTTAAAAAAATAAACAATAAATATTTTAAATTAGAAATATATTAGAAATATTTTGAATGTATTCAACTATCAAAATAATTTTTTTTTTAATATACCATTAAAACGTATTAATAAAAAATATTAAAGAGTTATAGACATTTGTTTTATATTATAAATAATTTATAAAATATTTTTTAAATACATTAAACAAAACATATATAAAAGTTTAACCATTGTATGTGGGCTCAAAAATAAAAAAATGTGAGGGTTACAAATTAGGTTATTTTCTATGTAGAAGGCAGGCTAGCTATTGGCAATGACACGGGATGGGTCCTATCATTCTGACATCTGACAGACCGTTAGAGGCAGGCAGGCCATGGATGGGTATACCATTTTGTATGTTGCGCAGCCTGCTCCTGACTTGACTAGTTGCCCTAATTTCTCCGCTTTTGCTCATTTTTAATGAATTTCCCCCCGGCCTTGTCAAATATTTCATTTTAAATATTTTTCTTTGGAAGCAATGAAACCTTTAAAATATATCACACAAAA
>VDFB02086081.1:35528590-35674242 GCA_007258455.2 Sequoia sempervirens | reverse complement strand
AAATGAAACCCTAGTGTGCACACTTAATAATTAATAATTAATTAATAAATGTGCCTAAGCTTAGCTTAAGTAATAAAGAGGAATAAGTGACTTAATTAATTAATCAATGTGATGTAATTAATTAAGCATAATAACTTATTCCTCTTTATTACTTAAGCTAAACTTAGGCACATTTATTAATTAATTATTAATTATTAAGTGTGCACACTAGGGGTTCATTTAGGGTTTCCTTTTTAGGGTTTCTTGATCTCCTTCATAAGGATTGATCACATTGTAATAATGGATTCTCTTAATGCATTTTTACAGAGAGGTTTATAGAGAACATCTTTTTCAGTTCTTCATGTCTTTTGCATGTAATAGGTGATTGCATGCAGGTGATCTTGGATTCTAACATGGTAATGTGCCTAAGTTTAGCTTAAGTAATAAAGAGGAATAAGTGACTTAATTAATTAATCAATGTGATGTAATTAATTAAGCATAATAACTTATTACTCTAACATGCAACTTGCCATTTTTGGAGCATTGATTTTTGTTATAACATAAGACACCATCTACCAGGGTATATGAAACCAAGGCAAGTGAGCATCCAATGCATAAAACAAACACAACAAAAAAGATTATCCCAACACCCCAAGGTCACAAAGACCTTGGTCAGGCTAGGTATTGGGATGACCACAAGCACAAAGGGATTTCCCCAATGTAACACAGGATCTTGGAGACCCTAGTGGGTACTACGTGGGAACGACCCAACAGAAAACAACAAGAAATGATCAAGAGATTGACCCTATATTAACCCATCAAAATGTACCATAATATAATAGATTATGGCAAGCTTGACAAGTTGTAATAGGAAGCTCAAACAATAAACAAAATCCAAAAGAATTAAAAGATCATAATCAAATTCAAACATCCTTTGCCATAAGATCACAAGGGTGGATGGGGTTGATGAGGTCTATTAGGAAGGATGCATCCTGTTGAGACTGATGATGGATAGTAAACTAAGATGACCTAGATGACACATGATTTTTTTCATTAATCAAATCGTTTGACACTAGAGGATCCCATTTGTGAAGAACCAACTGGATAAGGGCACTCTTGAAAACATGAAACAAGAGACCAAACAAGAGACCGACACAAGACTAACACACCCTAAAGACCTAGGGGCTTGAGCGTTGATCAAATATTAGCCTTGCCTATTGGTGCAGGAGCACCTAGGCTAAACTCTAATTTGGTTTGCTAAATTTTTGGCTTGTACCTGATCTTGGCCAAATCAGGGTGTTAATATGTTCGTGAGTTTGCTTTGGACCTTAGAAGGTCTTTCATTTGTGTGTGAAGAGTTAGTCACTAGGACTAAAATCTTCATTAGGTTATCATTAGTGTTAAATTTTGCTTTATTAAGCTTTGGACAGCATATGTTAAGATACAAAGCATTTAGTGTGTTAAAACCACATCATCGTTGTTTGAGGATGCTAAAGGTCAGTTAAGGAGTTGTTAGCTCAAGATCAATGAGTTAGAGATCATAAAAAGAAGGGTGATGGAAAAGTTGCAAGAATATTGCAAAGTTGCATGACAACAATGAGAGGTTGCATGCAATTTAGTAGTTGTCTTGGATTCCCTTAAAATCAGGGATATGGAAGCGAGCAATTTCCCCTTGAATGATGGAAAAGACTTCAAGATTGGTGTGATGGTTTGTAGGAAGCAGTTAGTGGCATTGTAATAAAATTTTGGTGTGAAGAATAGAAGACAGTTGTTAGCAGATTTATGTGTTTTTCTAGAAAACGTCGTGTGTTTTGTGGAGACAGTGATATCAAAGGCTTTATTTTTACTATGCTAGCATTGTATTTGTGTTTAATAGACAGTGTAGAGTAATTTCCAATTCACTTTCAAGTTGCTTAAGGTAGATTTGTTGTTTCCAATTCATAGATTAGAGTGTAGGTTACTGATTTTCCTTGTTTGAACAGTCAGATAAATAAATGGCTCCCCTCTAAACTCTATCTACGGGATCCTCCTGAGACTAGTAGGAAATGGAAGGGGAGACACACACTTGTAAATATTTAGCTTTAGGAATCATGTGGAATGAAGCTAGCATTTTGAAAACCAAACCCTAGGCGAGCTATTGTAACCCGGTTAGGAGTTTGGTAGAGAAAAGTTGAGAACTCAGGCAGGGGGAGAAGGTACTATACGGAAACAGTACGTTTTCATGAAGGTTTTGGTCACATTTTGACATGTTTAAAAGAATTGAGGCCTGAACAATCCTATAGTGAGAGGAATCAACAAGAAATTCCTAAAACCCTAGCAATTAGGTCTTTTATCCCTAATAGCCCTTGATTGTAGGGAAGCACTGCACGGCTGAGACAGAGGTTTGAAACCAAGTGAAATATTTAAAGCTCTGAAAAGGGTGCCTGAAAGTGTCTTTTGTTTGATAGGTTGTGTGACAAGTTTAAGAACAAAAGGCCAAAAACTGACTGGTAAGGGCTAGTAGAGAATAGGCCTCCTTAAAGCAAAAGCTTGAGATCGGGTAGTTTGAGGACAGGAGAACCTCCAAGATGGATTCCAATGGTGGTGAAATTCATGGAAATAGAGCATCTATCTCCCCTGCAAAGAGTTCAAGTCAGATGGAGAAGTTGGCACTTAGACCCTTCTAAGTCCAAGGAAGAGTAATCAGTTGCAAGAAGGTGTGGGTCTTCCAAAGGTAAAGCACTAGTGGAGAACTCTTTGAGAAGAGTTGGAGTAGGACTAGGATAGTCTTCTAAGCTCAACAAGAACCCTTGGTAGTAGGTTCTAGGTAGGAGACATTGGAAAGTCTTCTACAAGATAGTGCAAGCAACCTTTGGAATCATCATACACCATATTGGTATCAAAGCTTTTGTTGGATTCAAGGCTTGTGATTGATGTTGCAGCCCACTAAGTCAGTAGGAGAGAACACACTAGAGGAAGGAACCATGGTGACAAATGCAGAGTTGGCCAAAAAGGTAGAAGAGCAAGAGGAAGACAACCGGTTTCTCGGAGAAAGGATATCCCAAATGGGGAAACTCTTGGATGAATTCCATGAGATAGCAGATAAAGTGAAAGAAAAGATAGAGCAAAAAGAAGAATAGGAAGCCAAGGAAAAAGAAGAGGATTTGGAGGAGGAAGCTCCAAAGCCTAACCCTATTCTTGCTGAAGAACCATTCTTGAAGGCATTGCAAGCCTTAAGTGGTAAAGCATTGGAGGGTGTGCCACTTTTCAGTGGACAAATGGACCCTGATTCAATTGTAGACTGGATTGAGAGCATTGAAAATCACTTTGAATGTGATGGCATAATAGAGGCCCAAAAGGTAAAGGTGGCCAAGTCAAGGTTGAGAGGAGCAGCTCTCACATGGTGGAAGTTTGTACAATCTGAAAGAGAGAAAGAAGGCAAAGGTCCCATAGTTTCATGGAGAGGAATGGTAACTAAGATAAGGCAGACCTATCTCCCTGATGATTATGAAGTTCAGTTGCATAGGAGAAGACACAATCTGAGACAAAAGGATATGGATGTCCAAACATATACAGAGGAGTTTCAAAAATTGTGCCTTAGATCAAAAGTGGTTGAAGATGAGAGTATCAAGTTAGCAAGGTACTTGAATGGGCTCAAGTGGTCTATCCAAGAAGACATGAGCTTAGTAAACTTCAAAACAGTCCACCAATGCTATCAAATGGCTTTGAAGATAGAGGAGAAATGAAAAAAGAAACAAGAGAAAAATCCCAAAAGTAGAGGCAAAGGAAAAGACAGTAGAGGACAAAGAGGAGGTTATAGTGGAAGAAGTTTAGAACCAAGAGCCCAAGGAGAAGTCAGATTTTCATAGCAGCAAGAAGGAAGCTCTAGTAGAGGTGGTAGAGGAAGAGGTTTCAGCTCCAGAGGAAGAAGTGGTGGACAAGGGAGAGGCAGCTACTTCACCAACATGAAATGTTACCACTGCAACCAATTGGGACACCCGGCCTATAGATGTCCAGAGAAAGGTAGCACTTCTCATGGAGGAGATAAGAGAAATAATCTGATTCAAGATGAGACAGCTGTAGCAGATAAGCACCCTGAAGTTCCATTGAATTCAGAGGAAGGTGAGAATCTCATGATGAGGAGGACTTTGATCAAAGAACCGGTTAAAGAAGAGCCAAACCAAAGGAGGTCTTTGTTTAGGATAAAGTGCAAGATGATGGGGAAAGTGTGTAAGGTCATTATAGACTCAGGTTCTACTGACAATATTGTGTTAGAGGAGGCAGTCAGCAAGCTGAAGTTCACAAGAATACCCCACAACAATCCTTACAAGGTCACATGGCTCAATAAGGGTCAGCATGTCTTGGTGAATGAACAAGCATGGGTGGAGTTTTCAATTGGTAGGTACAAGGACAAAGTTTTGTGTGATGTGTTACCTATGGATGCATGTCACTTGCTCCTAGGTAGACCATGGCAATTTGACCGCCAAGCTGTGCATGATGGAGAAAAGAACTCATACACTTTCAAGAAAGACAAAGTAACCTTCAAGATTTAGTCTTTGTTAGAAGACACATAGGTGTAGACAACAGGTTCTAAACTACTCATGACTGGTGGAAAAGAGTTCTTAAAAGCTTTGGAAGAAGGAGAAGGAGTTGGCTATGTAGTGTTGATCAAGCCAAGAGAGGTGAGCAAAGAGAAAGCAGTTGAAAAGCAAGAGTTACCCAAGGAGATACAGAGATTGTTGCAGACCTATGAAGGTATAGTAAGTAGTGGTCAACCAGCAACCTTACCTCCTAAAAGAGCCATAAGTCATAGGATAGACTTGATACCAGGAGCTACCCTTCCAAACAAAGCAGCTTATAAGATGACACCTCAACAAAATGAGGAGATAGCTAGGCAGATTCAAGAAATTCTTGACCAAGGTCTCATTAGGAAAAGCATTAGTCCATGTGCAGTTCCCACTGTCTTAGCACCTAAAAAGGGAGGAGAATGGAGGCTTTGTACTGATTCTAGGGCAATAAACAAGATAACCATCAGGTATAGGTTTCCCATCCCTAGATTGAAGATCTCATGGATTATCTAGGTGAAGCTAGGTACTATACCAAGATAGATTTAAAGAGTGGTATCACCAAATTAGGATATGAGGGAGATGAGTGGAAAACAAACAAAACCAATGAGGGTCTCTATGAGTGGCTAGTTATGCCATTTGGCTTGTCTAATGCCCCCTCCACATTCATGAGACTCATGAATGAAATCCTCAAAGACTACATTGGCAAGTTTGTAGTAGTGTATCTTGATGATATACTAATATATAGCAGAACAAGAGAGCACCTCCAACATATTGAGTTGATTTTCAAGAAGCTACAGGAGGAGAAGCTGATGATCAACTTGGAAAAGTGTGAGTTCATCAAAACAGAGCTGGTGTACCTTGGATTTGTGCTATCACATGGCAACTTGAAGATGGATAGCAGCAAAGTGGAAGCCATCCTCAATTGGCCTACTCCAAAGACAACAATAGAGGTAAGAAGCTTCCATGGTCTTGCTCAATATTATAGAAAATTCATAAGACAGTTTAGTGCTATTTGTGCCCTATGTTGGATACCATTAAAGGAGGAATGAAAACCAAGTTTGTATGGAATGAGCAAGCTAACAAGAGTTTTGAGTTGCTGAAGGAAAAGATAACTACCCAACCTGTTTTGGTACTACCAAGCTTTGAGAAGCTATTCACCATTGAGTGTGATGCAAGCAATGTAGCTATTGGAGCTGTTCTCAGTCAAGAGGGCAGACCGGTGGCTTTTCATTCAGAGAAGTTAAGTGAAGCCAAGAAGAAGTATTCTTCTTATGACCTTGAGATGTATGCATTGGTCCAAGCTCTAAGGAAGTGGAGGCACTACTTGCTTCCCAAGGAATTCATTGTGTATTCAAACAACCAAGCACTCAGTTTCCTGAATTCACAAGAGAAGTTAAGTCATAGGCACATGAAATGGGTGGAGTATTTGCAAGCTTACACCTTCAATATCAAGCACAAGAAAGGAGCTCTCAACAAAGTGGCTGATGCATTGAGCAGAAGAGTCCTCACAATTCAGGAAATTCAGTTGAAAAGCATTGGGATAGATCATTTCAAAGATCTATATGCAGATGATGAAGACTTTGCAGATATTTATAAGGTATGTATTGAGTACAAGAATCATTTCCATTGAAAATATGCTGAATATACCTTGAAAAGTGATCTTTTGTTTAAAGGAAATCAACTTTGTGTTCCTAGAGGTTCTATTAGGGAGAACTTGATACAAGAGAAACATAATGGTGCATTGAGTGGTCATTTTGGAATCACCAAAACTCAGGAACTAGTTCAAAGGTTTTATTATTGGCGAAAGATGAACCTAGATGTCAGAAAGTATGTGGAGAGTTGTGTGGTATGTCAAAAGGCCAAGGGCACTTCTTCAAATGCAGGCCTATACCAACCACTACCTATCCCTTCTAGGCCATGGGAATGCTTGAGCATGGACTTTGTAGTTGGTTTACCCAAGACAAGGCAAGGTATGGATAGTGTTTATGTTGTTGTAGATAGATTCAGGAAAATGGCTCACTTTGTACCCTACAAAACAACCAATGATGCCAATCAAATAGCCTCTCTTTTCTTTAAGGAGATAGTCAGGATTCATGGCTTACCAATTAGGATTGTATCAGACAGAGATACTAAGTTTATGAGTCATTTTTGGAAGACTCTTTAGCAAAGAATGGGCACCAATTTTTCTTTTGGATCGGTATACCATCCCCAAACTGATGGACAGACCGAAGTGGTTAATAGGACACTTGGAAATCTCTTGAGATGCTTGACCAAGGAGTATGGTCAACAATGGGATTAGATTATTGGGCAAGCTGAATATGCCTATAATGATACTGTCAATCGATCAACAGGAAAGAGTCCCTTTGAAATTGTGTATGGTCTACATCCTAGAGGTGTTTATGAACTGAGAGAGTTGAAGGATGGAGTCAAGGGAAGTGGATATGCTGATGACTTTGCTTGTGCAATGTATTAGATTCATGAGACAGTCAGAAAGACACTGGCAGAAAACACCATGAAACATAAGGTTAAGGTGGATGAACATAGGAAAGAGGTTCAATTTAATGTTGGTGACTTGGTGATGGTGCATTTGAACAAGGCTAGATTGCATAAAGGAGTTCCTCATAAGTTGCAAATGAAGAGGATAGGTCCCTGTCCTATCTTGGAGAAGTATGGAAGTAATGCTTTCAAGGTACAATTACCAGATGACAGTGGACTGTCCCCTGTTTTTAATGTTGCAGATCTTGTACACTATAAAGGACCACCATTAAACTTGGATCAGACCTTCCATGAAGTCATTCAAGATGTAGAAGAAGTTAAACTGCCTACTATCACAGTCAAACAAGCTGATAAGATCTTCGATACCAGGGTCTACAAAAGAACAAGAACCAAAGAGTACAAGGAACATCTAATCCAAAGACAAGGACAACATGAAGTTGATGCAGTATGGATCAAGGAGGAAGAGTTCAAGAAGTTGGGGATTGATCTCAACTTGCTCAATCCAAGGGTGGATTGAATTTGTTGTTAATGGGAGGATGGTGCAGGAGCACCTAGGCTAAACTCCAATTTGGTTTGCTAAATTTTTGGCTTGTACCTGATCTTGGCCAAATCAGGGTGTTAATATGTTTGTGAGTTTGCTTTGGACCTTAGAAGGTCTTTCATTTGTGTGTGAAGAGTTAGTCACTAGGACTAAAATCTTCATTAGGTTATCATTAGTGTTAAATTTTTCTTTATTAAGCTTTGGACAACATATGTTAAGATACAAAGCATTTAGTGTGTTAAAACCACATCATCATTGTTTGAGGATGCTAAAGGTCAGTTAAGGAGTTGTTAGCTCGAGATCAATGAGTTAGAGATCCTAAAAAGAAGGGTGATGGCAAAGTTGCAAGAATATTGCAAAGTTGCATGACAACAATGAGAGGTTGCATGCAATTTAGTAGTTGTCTTGGATTCCCTTAAAATCAAGGATATGGAAGCTAGAAATTTCCCCTTGAATGATGGAAAAGACTTCAAGATTGGTGTGATGGTTTGTAGGAAGCAGTTAGTGGCATTGTAATAAAATTTTGGTGTGAAGAATAGAAGACAATTGTTAGCAGATTTATGTGTTTTTCTGGAAGACCCCGTGTGTTTTGTGGAGACAGTGATATCAAAGGCTTTATTTTTACTGTGTTAGCATTGTATTTGTGTTTAATAGATAGTGTAGAGTAATTTCCAATTCACTTTCAAGTTGCTTAAGGTAGATTTGTTGTTTCCAATTCATAGATTAGAGTGTAGGTTACTGATTTTCCTTGTTTGAACAGTCAGATAAATAAATGGCTCCCCTCTAAACTCTGTCTACGGGATCCTCCTGAGACTAGTAGGAAATGGAAGGGGAGCCACACACTTGTAAATATTTAGCTTTAGGAATCATGTGGAATGAAGCTAGCATTTTGAAAACCAAACCCTAGGCGAGCTATTGTAACCCGGTTAGGAGTTTGGTAAAGAAAAGTTGAGAACTCAGGCAGGGGCAGAAGGTACTGTATGCAAACAGTACGGTTTCATGAAGGTTTTGGTCACATTTTGACATGTTTAAAATAATTGAGGCCTGAACAATGCTATAGTGAGAGGAATCAACAAGAAATTCCTAAAACCCTAGCAATTAGGTCTTTTAGCCCTAATAGCCCTTGATTGTAGGGAAGCACTGCACGGCTGAGACAAAGGTTTGAAACCAAGTGCAAGATTTAAAGCTCTGAAAAGGGTGCCTGAAAGTGTCTTTTGTTTGATAGGTTGTGTGACAAGTTTAAGAACAAAAGGCCAAAAACTAACTGGTAAGGGCTAGTAGAGAATAGGCCTCCTAAAAGCAAAAGCTTGAGATCGGGTAGTTTGAGGACAAGAGAACCTCCAAGATGGATTCCAATGGTGGTGAAATGCATGGAAACAGAGCATCTATCTCCCCTACAAAGATTTCAAGTCATATGGAGAAGTTGGAACTTAGACCCTTCTAAGTCCAAGGAAGAGTAATCAGTTGCAAGAAGGTGTGGGTCTTCCAAAGGTAAAGCACTAGTGGAGAACTCTTTGAGAAGAGTTGGAGTAGGACTAGGATAGTCTTCTAAGCTCAGCAAGAACCCTTGGTAGCAGGTTCCAGGTAGGAGACATTGGAAAGTATTCTACAAGATAGTGCAAGCAACCTTTGGAATCATCATACACCACCTATGTGAAAGCGTAGAGCCCTCATAGTTCAAGAAAAGACCATGGATAAAAGTGGAAAGAGGACTAATGGAGAATGTGAGACAATGACAAAGCGAAGTAAAAGCAAAGGAAAGCAAAAGCCTCAGGGGTGGATCAAAAGATCGACCTTGCCTACCTGGAAGCGTAGGTGCAACATAGTTTGGAAAAGACAAACGATGACTGACCATGGATAAAATAAAAAAGGGGATGATGAAGACAAATGATGGATGACCATCATGGGATGGTCAAAAATTCCATGGGGGTAGAGGGTGAAGCCACAATAGTTGTTTACAATTCAAGTCAGGAAGGAAAACTCACAAAAAATGACCCCAAAGTAAAAAAAGTGATTTTGGGGGTTCATACGAACCTACTAGTTTAGGCGAATCCATTAGGGGTTCACTCAAACCAGGGTTCAACCAAACCCCTTTGAATTTTGATCGCCAAATAAAATAAAACAAATACATAGCAAAGGGGCTTGCTCAAACCCCCCTTATCCCTCATCCCCCTCTGAGACACAAAACCTAAATTTTGGCACTTCAGAGCTCGGGTTGAGGATGAAAATGGAGGAATCTTCACAAACCCAACTGGAATCAAGTAGTCCTCGAAACGAGCTATCCAAAAAATATAATTTTAATATGTTTTTGTTTTATTATGTATTTGTTTTTTTAGTTTAATTAAACATAGGTTTTTCATCAAAAATGAAGGTCTATGTTCTGCACATGTGGAAAAATAGCAGATTATCAAAAAAAATTTGAAAAATATGAGTGCACCAGATGTTGAAGTCCGAATCAAAAATAAAATAAAATAAATTTTTATATATACAAAAAAAAAAATTACACGTTATACGGTCGCGCTATGTCTAAATTATAATTGGTTGACTTCGAAACTTGATTAAGGAAAAAACATTCAATAAAAAAATATCTAACCAAGTGGAAGCACTAGATATTGGAGTTACAAATCTAAATTGAAAGAATTAGAATTTTATCCTTCATGGAAAAAAAGTTATGCATTATACGGTGTGCGTCACTTTTTAAAAGTGTTGTTTTATGAAAAAGCCAATTTTCATGGGAGATGGAAAAAGAAGTACAATCTGATTCCAAAATTTTAAAAAATAAATAAATTAGAATCTACAAACAAAATGTGACGAGACTCTAGTTTGCATCATCTTCAAATTCCTCACGGTTTAGCTGCTATAGGTGCCCGAATGTGAAGATTTAGTTAAAAATAATAATTTTAATGTCCAGTTTGGCCAAAAATTGTAAACCACTATTGTGGGATCACCCCAGATCAAATGATCAGCCTTGCCTACATGAAAGTGTAGGGGCAACGTAGTTTGATAGGGGATGAAAAGACCGATGTGACAGGATGAGGTCTAGATGGAGACCAACACGATGGATGATCCTAGATGATGACACAAACCGATCGATGAATGGACACATGATAGAATCTCATATTAGGATAAAAAGCTCAGGATGATGGATAGCATGTAATCATCCAATGCTCAATCAAAAGATACCAAATGGCCAAGGATGGGATGTTGATGGAGTGATAGGATAGGATGGGTGAAGTCATAAAGTAACGACAACGTGAGGTAGATAATGATTAAGCCCATTACAGGTGGTGCCTGTGACCAGGTTTTCACCACCCGTACTTATCCAAGGCACCACCAAGGGTGGTTTCCACCATGGGAAGAATTTATTTCTCTTTATTGTTTTTGGATTTTTTTTAATTTTTTTATCTTATGTAGATAGGGTCATCGAGCAGACTTAGGTATAAAACCTTTTCAAATGCATGATGTTAATAGGCTCATCTAGGGGCTCTCCTTCAAGGGTTGCGAGTCTGTATGCCCCAGATCCATACTTTGCGGTGATGATATAGGGACCCAACCGGTTTGCTTCAAACTTTCCTTTCTTATCCTGATCATGTTCGGTGCATTGGTTTTCTTTAAGGAAAAGGTCACTAACATTGAATTGATGAGGGAAAACTTTCTTGTTATAGTTGTGTTTGAGACAGTTTTGGTAAGCTTGAAGGTGATCATAAGCTTTGATTCATCTTTCATCAAGTAATTCCAGCTGGGCAAGCCTTGTAATACGGGTGTCTTCCTCACTGATAAGGTTCTTCAGAGAAATTCTCAATGATGGGATCTCGACTTCGATCGGCAAGATGGCCTTGACACCATATATGAGGGAATATGGCATGGTGTTGGTAGGGGTACAGACGAAAGTGTGATACGCCCAGAGGGCAGGATGAATGTGAAGATGCCAATCTTGACCAGTGTTTTTGACGACCTTTTTGAGGATTCGGATCAGAGTCTTGTTGGTACCTTTTTCCTAACCATTACCTTGGGGGTAATAAGGCGTTGACTAATGATGTTGAATATGAAAGGTGTCACAAAGGTGTTTCATGGCTTAGTTTTTGAAAAGCTTTCCATTATCTGAGAGGATGGTGGATGGGATACCATATCTACATATAATATGGTAGAGGATGAATTTTGAAACCTGAGTACCAGTGATTTGTGCGAGGGGCATTGCTTCCACCCACTTGGTGAAGTACTCAGTGGTAGTAATAATGAAGGTGTGGCCATTAGAGGATGGCAGGTATATCTTGCAAATCAAGTCAAAACCCCACTAAGAGAAGGGCCATGATGCAAGAAGTGACTGAAGGTCATGTGACGAGGTGTGAATCAGATCTGCATGTTGCTGAAATGGGAGGAATTTCTTCACAAACTCTCAGGAATCATGTTCTAGCGTAGGCCAATATTATCTAACTCAAAGAATCCTTGTAGCCAAGGCCATACCATTTGAATGGGCCCCACAAACACCACTGTGCACTTTCGTTAGTGTGGTATGGGCTTCGGTCTCATCTAGACACCTGAGGAGGGTTCCATCATACCCATGATGATAAAGCATATCACCAACAATGACGTATCGGGATGAACGTTGGATAAATGATTTGGGTTGGTTTCTTGTAAGGTCCAACGGTAGATTATTATCATGCAGGTAAGCATAGATTTCTTGGTACCAAGGGGAAGTAGGACCCATGATGTCACACACCATTTCGGTCTCAGGGATGTCATATGCTAGGATTGAGATTTTTTCAACGAGGAACTCGCATTCTATTTGATCCTTAGGCATGTCGATCAAGGAGCCAATAGTAGCCATGGCATTAGTTGCTTTGTTTTGTACCCTGGGAATCTGATCAAATTGTATGGAGGTAAAATAATTCTTGAAATCATCCACCATGCATTTCTAAGATAGCAACTTATCATCCTTTGTCAGGAACTCATCATTAACCTGCTTAATGACCAACAAGGAATCTCTGAAGACTTTTAGGTGAGTTATGTGCCACTTTTTGGAAATTCTGAGGCTTGTGCAGAGGGCTTCATACTCAGCTATATTGTTGGTACATGGGAATACCAATCTGAATGAATTCAGGATGTAATCGCCTTGGGGGGTAACAACCATAATTCCTACCCCTGATCCATTATGAGTGTAGGATCTATCGAAGTACAATACCCAGGTAGGTGCTTCTGTAATTGCAAATACTTCTTCATCTAGAAATTCAGTGACCAAAGGGTAAGCATCAATTAAGGGTGCAACTACAAAGACTTCTTCATCTGGAAGACGGTCAAGCAACAAAATCCTGGATCCCAACCTAACACACCACAGGAAAATCCTCCAGTCAATGGGGGATCATCACAATCTAACACCGAAGATCAGAACAACTCACCGCATGGTGAAGAGAGTATGGTCAACCAGCCCGAACTCACACTTGAGGAACATTTTAGTAACCCCACCAATGTGCAAATGACATATTTCCTACTCGAAAAACATGGGGAAGAAATCTTGGCCCACTTGATTGAAAAAGGTGTCAAACCTCCATCAGGTGTCGACCTATCCAAATATGGCAATTCCACACCTAACATACCCCAAAGTTCACAAAACACACTAGGTGATTCATACATCCCCAATGTTCCTCCAGTGGAGGCTTGGTATCAACCTAAATTTGGAAATGTCATCCTTTACCACATTAACAATCCCCCACATTACTCAATCTCAGTCATGGGGGCTCCTCAAGTATCTGATCCCAATAACCCTTTCACCTATGGCATGCAACAAAATATTCTCCAATGTCTGCCATTAATGCTAACTGCACCACCCCTTTCGAATCAACCTCCAGTGTGCCAGAAATGTGATCAGGTGAAAATATTTGTCCTAAAACATGTAGCAATAAAAAAAATGCAAGAAACAAAAACAAACACCTAACACCTCAAGATTGGGCAAAAATGTTAACTTAACAAACATAGATAAAATGATTATACCTTGCTAAGTTGCTCCTTTGGTTGGCCCTTTGATCTTTGATGTTGTGTATGCTCCTCTTGATGGAAAAAGATATGAGATGGGATGAAAAGATGTTTGAATGTAGATGAGTATGGGATGCAAGTGCAATGGTGAAGGAAAATTGTGAAAATTGGCTAAGTATGGCTCAAATGTGAAATTGGCATGAAGAGTTTGGTAACAAAATCATGAACCCCCTAAATGAGAGAAAAGAGGGGGTATTTATAGAGGAATTTGAAATTTGTAGAGAATTCAACGGTTGAGATTAAACCAACAAGTCCAATATGAAGGGCTATGGTGAGTTGAGAACTCACAAGCCCTCACATCTTGACAAGTAAAATGAAAAGTGGCTTAGAAATGGTGATGTGTAAATGAGGTGGAAGGAGGGTACATGGTGTGGAAGAAGGACAAGTACTTTGCAAGTATCTTGGGGGATGAGAAGACTTCCTCAAATATGAACTTCTTGTCCCCAAGTGGGAATGAAAGTGACTTTTGAGGAATTTTAGAATTCCTCAAAAATCTCCATGGGGATTGAGAAAGTAGTTGGAGAAATAAATGCAAATTAAAAATTCACATACTTGCAAGAATCTCATGGAAAAGACAAGGTTCCAAAAAGGGAAGCACTTTTCCACATGTGACTTGATGTGACAAGTCAAAAAATTCTAGAAGATGCATGGGAAAAGGAGATTCTAGGAGGAATAAATGTGAATTTTAAATTCACATGGAAAAGAGGGTCAATGCTAAGAAAGGAAAATGAAAAGGTTGACTAAAAAGGCATGCTAAATATGTCAAATGACTTTTATTAAGGTTGTGCAAACACGTGATTAAGAAGATTAATGAAAGATTGAGAAGAAATTAGAAGATGTGACATTAATTTTTAAATAATGTGGGCACATCCTAATCCAAAATTAATTAAATTAAATCAGATTAGAAGGGGGTTATGGAGGATGTGACAATGAGAGAGAAAAAAGGAATTAAAAATTGACTTAAATTCAAAGAGGTCACATGACTAAATTAAATAAATTGATGTATTTATTTAATTTAGAGAGGAAAGAAGTAAAAGGTAAAAGTATTTAATTATTGAATTAAATACTTTAGGAACCTTAAACAGACAATGAAATATTAATTAAATGAGTGATTTAATTAATATCGATGAAGAGGATGAAATAGATGAGTAAAGGGATGAATAATGAGACAAGTTTGACTCTATGGAAGTGGTCAAATTTGGATGTATACAAAGGGTTGATGGTTGAGGGTAGAGGGTTGAGGGTAGAGGGTAGAGGGTAGAGAGAGAGAGAGAGGACAGAGAGAGAGGGTAGAGGGTAGAGGGTAGAGAGAGAGAGAGGCAGACAAATAGACAGAGAGAGAAAGAGACAGACAAATAGACAAAGAGAGAGGGTTGAGGGTAGAGGGTAGAGGGTTAAGTGTAGAGGGTAGATGGTTTAAGGGTTAAGGGTAGAGGGTTTAGGGTTTATGGTTTAAGGGTTTAGAGTTTAAGGGTAGAGGATACAGGGTTGAGGGTAAAGGGTTGAGGGTTTTAGGGTTTAAGGTTTGAGTGTTTACGGTTTAAGGTTGAGGGTTGATGGTAGAGGGTAGAGGGTAGAGGGTAGAGGGTTTAAGGGTTTAGGGTTGAGGGTTTAGGTCTTCCATCCCTCTATCTCCCACTCCCTCTCTCTCCCACTCCCTCTCTCAGTTCTTCCCCCCACCCTAACTGAATAAATCTCTTTCCCTCTTAAGTCTCTCTCTCTCTCTCAGGTCTTACTCCCTCCCATGCTACCTAGAATAATCTATCTCACTCCAATCCCCTCTCTCACACTCCCTCTCTATTAGGTCTCGCATACCTACCACCGTACCTAGAAAAATCTATTTCACTCCAACCCCATCTCCCACACCCTCTCTCTCTCTCCCCCATTGGTCTTTTTGTATCTCTCAGGTCTCATCCCTCCCAACCCCTCTCTCATTGTTAGGTCTTTCCCCCAACCCTAACTGGATAACTCTCTATCCCTCTCAAGTCTCTATTACTCTTAGGTATCAGTCCCTACCACGTTACCTAGACTAATCTCTCTCACTCCCTTCCTCTCTATATTGTGAAATTTTTTCAAAGAAACACATTTGGCGCTCACCAAATTTGGTGCTCTCCAAATTTGGCGAGCGCCAAATGTGTTTTACCTTGAAACAATAAAATAGGGGTTGACCCCGTGATTCAGGCCCACATGCTGCTACATTTGTTTCAAGGTTCAACGCTATACTCAACTGAGAAACACCTTTTAATGCAGTTGAATCCTTGTAGTACCAATCTATGCTTGATCCATCACCTTTTTACCACCAATTTGCATGCTAGACAACGTAGAAGACATTTTGAAGTTTCTACATCATTTTACATTATCTTAGGTTTATATTCATTTTGGTAATATTGAAATGTTTATATTTAGTATATTTTTTGCTTTTGACAATATAAACAAAATTGCTTTAATGATTTTATTAATCATAACAATTGGACATAGAATTCAACATTGAATTAGATGGGATTTGCATAAAAAAGTTTAATTTTTATGAGTTTGAAGAAAAAAATTGAAAAACATGACATAATTTAGATGAAGTCACGTTTAAACTTGTTTAAATTTTATCAACTTAACATAATTTTTCTTATGAATTCTATTTGCATTGCTTATAGTAGTCCATTTCTAGCATGGCTAGTGGAATTCACTCTATTTAATTTTAGGTAGATGTTTATATTGAGTTTTTTTGTTTTGTTTTGACAATTTTTAGACCATTCATTTGATGGTTTTATTAATCTTCATTGTTACACATAGAATTCAACATTAAATTAGATGGATGTTGCATGTAAAAGTTTAATTTTTAGGAGCTTAAAGATATAAAATTGAAAACATGACACAATAGATTGAAATTTATTATTAGTGATGGTTGTGGGAAAAAAAAATCAACTAATTTGGAAAACCTAATATCTTTTATCAATGTTAATGCAAGTTTCCATTAATTTTTTTGTGCCATAAAAAAATCACCTTCATCATGCGCTTAGATAAATTCAAGTGACTTGACAGAGTTGGTTTAATGCAAGTTTCAATTCATTCATACCATTTACCTTTCTAAGAAATAAAAAAGGGAAAATTTTGTGCAATTGAAAATGTTTTTGTCTTTCTAAGTTACCTCACTACCAAAGAAATAGTGAATAATTCCAAGATATAGCATCACAGACCCTTCTTTGAATTCATGTTCTTCATGGCTTGGTTGGCAATCACAATGTGGTTTTGACAACAATAAGCACAAGAATCTCTAGTTTCCAAGGGTGGCAGCAACTTATACCTTGGGTTTGACACAAGTATTTTCTCTTAAGCACTTTTCCACACTCCAAATACTCCCCTCAAACCCTTCTTAACATTGATCAACACTTACATGAAGCAATTTTGTACAAATCCCTCAAAGTATTAGGTTTTACACAGTATAGTTGCAAAAAGAAGCAATTTTTCCTCAATAACTCACACAAAATGATGATTTAGAAACCCTCCTTTTTTCAGCACATGCATATAGGCCTATAAAAAATTAGTACCAAGTTTCATATATTTTCACGAGACGCATCAAAAGTTATGGGTTTTTTTGAAGATCGCTATAAACCCTAGGTTGGGGACAACAATGTTTGATAAGTCACATTAGTTATGCAATTTAAATTAATGATTTGAGTCTTAAAGATATGCAATGCAATTTAATCAGCGATATCAATATGTTTCATAAAATGCTTGGTGTGTTTCACAAAATGCATGTAATCAGCGGTATGGATATGTTTGAAAAAATGCATTAGAAGTACTTTTCTTGCAGTATGGAGGTAGTTGTATGTATAGAAAAATTTCTATCATAGACATGTTTGATAATTCCAAACACCTCACTACCTTCTTTCATAAAATTATTTGGCGTGGTTCATAAAATGCAATGTAATCAATGATATCAATATGTTTCATAAAATGCATTACTTACTTTTGTTCTATGTGTGTTTGTGAACATGTAGCATTCAATATCATGCCGAGGAAACGACCAAAGAATCTAACACTGAAATAATGTGCAGTTAAAAATACAAGGAGAAGAGAATAAAAAATTCTAGCTTGTGAAGCAAAGGAATTGGAGCCCATACAACTAGAAATTCTCGGGCAATCTAAGTGAGATGTCCAATTGGAAAAACAAAGGGAACAAATGAACAAAATTCATGGAAGGACACAAATGGATCTCAAAGTTAGGGGTGCATCATCAAGCATAGGTGAATTTGAATTCACATCTCCAGTTGAAGGCACACACACAACAACATGTGGTTTTCCAAGTACATCAGAAATCACATCTCCAGTTGAAGACACACCAACAACAAAATGTGGTTTTCCAAGTACATTAGAAATCACATCTACAATTGAAGACACACCATCAAAAACATTGCATTTTGAAAGTACATCAGCAATCACATCTCTATTTGAAGGCACTCCACAAATGACATCTCAAGTTGGAGGTACAACATCGTTTACATGTCAATCTCAATGTATTTCATCAATTGCACCTTCGATTGAAGGTGTGTAATCTATCCCCAATGTTGTTGACATTCCTAATGTTGACGCAAATTTAAATTTGAGAACTCCTAGAGTTTTGCATAGAAAACTTAAATTGTGATTGATATTGATTCTAATCTTTTTGAAATGGATGCCTAATAAGATTCCAAAATGTTCATGTCAAAGATATGCACTAAGGATATGGAGTTTATTTTTTGAGATGCTAAGTGAGGGTGGAAGATGTCAACTATTTGTTGAAATGATGAGGCAACTCAAATTTAGGCCCACCATGAAGGCTCTCGGGCTAATTTTTTTGAATGAATCAAGTGAAAATTCCATTGTAAAGAACTTGATGAGTGCATACGAGAGTGTGGGTTCTACCTCACACACAAAGGATAGTTGTGCCACATGATGTGTGATGACAACAACATTGTTAAGTAGTCAAACAAGGAACAAGGTGAACCTTACAAACACAAGTAAGTCTTTGAAAATAAGTAGATCATCTCTAATGAGAGCCAAAGGAAGGCGTGAAAGAGTGGAGGATCCAAATAACAATGAGTTATGGGCATTCTTGGGTAGAGTGCCACGAAAAGATAAAAGAATTGCTCAAGCCTTGAGATATTTAACAGTAGATTATTGGAAGGATAACACAAGGACCTCTCCCAATCAAAGTGATGTTGTAAGAAGAATAATTGGTAGTAAAATTCATGAGCCATATCCAAAGCATTATTTGGATACAACTCAAACCCAATTTTTTTTTGATTTTGTATAGAAGTTTCTTGAAATTAAAATATGTCAAAGGTATTTTGAAATGCTAAAGCCTTTTTATGTCAAAATAAATCACACACGCACTACTTGTTGTAGATTACATATTGATTTTTCTAACCATTATGATGTTTATCAACGTTTATGTGTAGATATGCATAATGATAATGTTTTGTAGGAATATAACATAAGACCTCCACATAAATCCTCAAGAGAATTCTTATCTTCCATTTTATGTGAAAGATTGGATGGTCAATTTTTTTACAAGAAGTCATGTTTTGATGGCACATGTGGTCATTGTGGTGGCATGCAACATTTTCCACTTTTCCAACACATGGCTAGTACACACATAATTGGAAACAAAATTATGGAATTTGGAAAATACAAGACAGTGGCCTATAGTCTAAAAGATGGGAAAGAAGCAAAGAAGTATGAGTTGGTCAATGATAAGATTCCAGTGTATCAGTTTATGGGAATTTTCCATGATCAGGTGGTCTATGAGTATGAAAGGAATATCCATAGAGCTCGATGGTTGGTCTCACAATTCAAGTTATGCAAGGACACGTTTCCACTTCATAGCATCATTTTAGTTGTCGAATTCATAGAGAACTACACACTATAGCCATAGAACGAGGTGCAATCACAGTACTACAACTCCAAATAGGTTGCTATATTTGTGCATATAGAATTCATTCATGCAAATGATAGTATAGAGGCTAACAAGAAAGTATTGAGGGAGTATCACTTTCTATAGAGTTTGTGCAAGGTTTCTTTCAGATATTCTATGTTGATTTGGCTAGCAGGGGCATATCATTCAATTAGCATATCATATGGTCAGATAACTATACATCGCAATTCAAGAAATCCTGAATGTTTTACTGGTTGAGCAGGATGAATAGGATCAGTGGTGTTCCCCATATGTGGAACTTCTTAGAGGTCGGGCATGGAAAGGGGGAGCATGATGGAGTAGGTTCATGTATCAAAAGAGCCTTACCATGAGAAGAGTTAAAGTACAAAGACAGTGTAAAGTTGATAGATGCAAGATCAATTGTCGAGTGGTGCAATCATGCAATGGTTCCAAGTAGTGAAGGAAATTCTTTAGTTCGTAGATTCTTTCATTTAGTAGATGATACTAACATTGCAAAATATGAGGATTGTTGTACGCTAACAAGATTGAACAAGCTACACTCTTTTAGAAGCTCCATTACAAGTACATGGACTATCCATACATGAAAGATGGAATTCTTTTGTTCTTCATGTAAACTTCAAGCATGGAATGATTGCGAGTCAACAGAGTGGGTTGACGAATGGTCTGTAAGAAGTCTAACCCCACTTGATACTTATCAGCTCCTGACGAATCTACAAATCACGAAGATGCAATCATCCGTTGACTTTGATCATGTATCAGACCTACTAGAACCAGGTAATATATCTTACTTTTAGGTTTTATTTTGATGTTCATTAAATACATGTAACAAGATGAACATATCAATGCAGGGCATGTTTATGTGGTAATTGCAGATAAATACAATGAGGAGGGTACAAATTATTACCTATTCCATTGTATCGATACCAAAAAGAAATTGGAGGCCCCAATTATAGATGGAGAAAACATAGAATATCCTACAAATTTAGTGGTTATTACTGGAACATGGCTTAGAAGGTACCCAATTAAAAATGTTGTAGTTTGGTTGTTTGAGGACTTCAACATGCATTGGAAGATTCTTCACTACTCGAACCTTGTCGTCGCAGCCAACATTCTTTTGATCAAATATAAAGGCAGACCTGTGAACAAGAACTTGTGGACAGTGTGTGAGTCTGACCACAAGGTAATACTTGACACAATAAAGAGTAGAGAAGACCTGGATGGTTCCTTGGATTGATTTGAAAGTATGTACATTGAATTTGTAAAGTCATGTTATTGATCACTACTTTTTGTCAAGCATTTAAGTTTGATTGTAGAAGGGTTTGCAAGATTGCATTATTTTTAATTTGCAAAATGATAATTATATGCTACTCTCTATTGACCACCTTTAAGTTGGTATTCTCTATTGGTGTTTGATGTCATATGCATTTAGGACTATCATTGATGCATTTGTGGCTGTCTTTTAACCCACTTATTAATTATATGTTTGCTTTAGTGAAGAGATATGCAAGACTAGTGAAGGAGAAAAAAGGGAAAGGCTTCATTAAAGATTGTCAACTTAAGAAAAGAACATTGGTTGTTGGTGAATTTTCTGGTTTTCAATCTTCTCTTTCTTTTCCATTTCATAGATTTATTGGATTCTTATATGCTACATGTTTTATGTAAATTGTGTTTATATATATTTGAAATTTATATGTAGTATCATTGAGAGATGAGAAAGAAGTGAAAGATAGGCCACATCACCATTGTAGGACCTTCAATTGATCTACTTATAGCATGCATGAAGGTGATAATAGATCTGGTCAGAAGGTGTATGTCTGACATTATTCAATTATTGGTTTTTTAATGATTTTAATGTGAGTCCATGTTTGAAATTGTTAGGCTTTTGTAGGTTTTTTCCAGACCAAATTCTAGTGAGAGTACATAGCCACAAAGAGGCTACTACCCATGTGTTTCCAAGGGAGCAGGGAATGTACATGTTTTGAAGCATTTTGGAATGCAGATAACTGGGCCACCTGAGGTGGATTGGAGAAAACAAATTGGGTAACAAATCCTTTTGTTTCTTCTTGTACAATATATTTCATGATCTAGGCTACAAATGGGATGATTATTTCCCTATATGTATTGCTACAAGTATTGAGAAATGGGAGGATTTCCAAGATGTTCTTCCATCACTATTGTAATATTTGTTATTGACTTAGTGTATTTTTAATATACAAAAATTATGAGAAATTAAGATATGCAAATGTGTATATTAAATTTAAAGTTAGTTGTAATGGTTTATGGTTTACATTTAAAGTTGTCTTCAAGGAAAATCATGTGGATTTATGAAAAAATTTAAAACAATGTGCATGCCTTCTATTGTACAAAGGAATATTTTCTTGCTCTTCTATAAACCATATAACTCCTTCCTAATGCAAAGGAAGGACAATCAACATGAAAACAAACCCAAAAGGTAAATCATTCTTGCATGTTCTTCATAGCTACTCCTAAATGCACTTTTACCAGACCTAGCAATGAACCTACTTGGAGACCTTGATTCAACACAATGTAGAGATAGTGTGTACATCATGGCAGACTTGTCTAAGGGACTTGAATGGCCATAACAATTTTTTTGTGGAGACTCAACACAGTTTAGATTCATAGGGCTTACATGATTTTTGTTGTTCAAACTAGGAAAGGAAACATTAATGGCCTAAAGCCAAATAAATAAAGATTACTTCAAACTATCTCCAGAGTGCTAAGTTCCAGAGCAACAAATTTAGAAAACACAATTCAGATTTAGCTAGAGATATTTCAATGGTATCATAGAAGTAATCCCTTAAAGAGCGGCAATAGAAATAGATCCATAAGATATAGGCTTTTGATATTGATATTGAGTATGTTAAGGGTAAGAGGAATGCAACTGTCGAGGCTAAAGTTCTGGAGCAACAGTTTTCAGAGCACAAAGTTCTGGAGCAACATATTCAAAAAATTCAAATCAGATTTGGCTTGAGCAAGAAGGGTGTTGGGTTATGTCCTAGACATGATCTTAATAACGCAAGAAGACCCAAAGGAGAATTCACTATCTCGGAGGCGTTTTCCCATAGTGTCAAATTTTCACTTGGAGAAAAAGTTGTCAACTGCAAGTAGTTGAAAGTTACAAAGTGGTGCAACTTTCATTCTGTAACTCGTGTGACCAAATGAAATATTCCAATGCATTCAAGTGGGTACGTTTACACTAGGCATAGTTCTCTTTTGCGCCCTAACACGCCGAATCGCTTTGAGCTATGTTCAACCGACATAATCCCTTAGGAGTCCAAAGTGCAAAATGAATACAATCTTCGATAGATTGTTACTCGAACACCGTGATGCTTAGAAAATTTTTATCTGAGCTTATGGGTTTGCATTGGATCCCTCTACAATGACCTCTCTCATTTTTTTCTATTTCAGAGGTGTTTTCTCGTGGTAACGAATTTTCACTTGGGGAAAAAGTTGTCAAATGCAAGTAGTTGAAAGTTACAAAGTGGTGCAACTTTCATTCTACAACTCATGTGACCAAATAAATTATTCTAAGGAATTTAAGTGGGTACATTTATGCTAGGCATAATTCTCTTTCACACCCAAACATGTTGAATCACTCTGAGCTACATTCAACCAGTAGAATCCCTTTAGTGTACAAAGTGCAAATTGACTGCAAAATTAAACATGTTGTTACTCGGATACCGTGATGCTTAGAAACTTCTGATTTAAGCCTATTAGATCATGTTGGGCCCCTCTATGATAACCTCTCTCATTTTTCACTATCTCGGAGGTGTTTTCCTATGGTGGCAAATTTTCACTTGGGGAAAAAGTTGTCAAATGTAAGAAGTTAAAAGTTGCAAAGTGGTGCAACTTTCATTTTGCAACTTGTGTGACCAAACGAATTGTTTCAACACATCTAGGTGGGTATATTTATGCTAGGCAAGGTCCTCTTTCACACCCAAACACGTTGAATCACTCCGAGCTACATTCAATTGGTAGAATTCTTTAAGAGTCCAAACTACAAAATGGATACAAACTTTAGCATGTTGTTACTCGAATGTCGTGATGCTTAGAAACTTCACATCTAAGCTTATTGGATTGTGTTGGGACCCTTTAGAATAACCTCTCTCACTTTTCACTATCTTGGAGGAATTTTTCTCGTAGTGGCAAATTTTTACTTACGAAAAAATTGTCAAATGCAAGTAGTTGAAAGTTGCAAAGTGGTGCAACTTTTGTTCTGCAACTCGTATGACCAAACAAACTATTCCAATGCATCCATCTAGGTACGTTTATAGTAGGCATGGCCCTCTTTTGCAACCAAACACACCGAATTACTTCAAACTACATTTAATCGAACAAATCATGTAAGAGTCCAAAGTGCAAAATGACTACAAACTTTAGCATGTTGTTACTTGGATACCATGATGTTTAGAAACTTGTCCTCTAGGAATATGAGATCACATTGGGCCTATTTACAATAACCTCTCTTTTTTTTCACTATCTTGGAGGTTTTTTCTCATGGTGGCAAATTTTTATTTCAGGAAAAAGTTGTCAAATGCAAGTAGTTGAAAGTTGCAAAGTGGTGCAACTTTCATTCTGCAACTCGTATGACCAAACGAACTATTTCAACACATCTAGGTGGGTACATTTACACTAGGAACTATCCACTTTCACACCCAAACACGTTGAATCGCTCTGAGCTGCATTCAGCCGACAAAATCTCTTAAGAGTTCAAAGTGCAAAATGGTTGCAATCTTCGATGAGCTGTTACTCAAACATCGTGATTCTTAGAAACTTCTTGTCTAAGTCTATGGGATTGCGTTGGGCCCCTCTACAATAACCTATTTTGATTTTTTCTATTTTGGAGGTGTTTTCTCATGGTGGCAAATTTTCAGTTGGGGAAAAAGTTATCAAATGCAAGTAGTTAAAAGTTGCAAAGAGGTGCAACTTTCATTATGCAACTCGTGTGACCAAACAAACTATACCAATGTATTTGGGTGGGTACATTTATGCAAGTAATTTTCCTCTTTCACACCCAAACACGCTGAATCGCTTCGAGCTATATTCAACCGATAGAATCCCTTAAGAGTCCAAAGTGCAAAATGGTTGCAAACATCAACATGATTTTACTCGAATTCCATGACACTTAGAAAATTTGTGTTTGGGCCTACAAGATCATGTTGGGATCCTCTACAATAACCTTTCTCAATTTTCACTATCTCAGAGGCATTTTTCCCGTGGTGGCGAATTTTCACTTGGAGAAAAAATTGTCAAATACAAGTAGTTGAAAGTTGTAAAGTGGTACAACTTTCATTTTGCAACTTGTGTGACCAAATGAATTGTTCCAATGCATCTAAGTGGGTATGTTTATGCTATTAATGGTCCTCTTTCACACCCAAATTTGTTGAATCACTCTGAGCTACATTCAATCGGTAGAATCCCTTAAGAGTCCAAAGTGCAAAATGGCTACAAACTTCAACATATTATTATTTAGATATCGTGATGCTTAAAAAATTATTGTATGATCCTATGGGATTGTGTTGAGCCTCTCTACAATAACCTCTCTCAATTTTTTCTATCCCGTTGGTATTTTCTTGTGGTGAAAAATTTTCACTTGGGGAAAAAGTTGTCAAATGCAAATAGTTGAAAGTTGCAAAGTGGTACAAATTTTTTTATGTAACTCATGTGACCAAATGAATTGTTCCAATGCATTCGGGTGGGTACGTTTATGCTAGGAATGGTCCTTATTCACACCCAAACATGTTGAATCTCTCTGAGCTACATTCAACCGGTAGAATCCCTTAAGAGTCCAAAGTGTAAAATGAATGCAAACTTTAGAATTTTGTTACTCGAATACCATGATGCTTAGAAATTTCTCGTCTGAGCCTATGGGATCATATTGGGCCTCTCTATAATAACCTCTCTTGGTTTTCACTATCTTAGAGGCATTTTCATGTGGTAGAAAAAAATTTCTTGGGGAAAAAGTTGTCAAATGCAAGTAGTGCAACTTTTGTTCTGCAACTCATGTGACCAAACAAACTATTCTGACACATCCGGGTAAGTATTTTTACACTAGGGATGGTCATTTTTTACACCCAAACATGTTGAATCAGTCTGATCTATGTTCAACCAATTGAATCCCTTAAGAGTATGAACTGCAGTTGTTGTCACTGAATAGTGCACCCTTGTTGAGATGCAAAACTCAACCTACTAATGAAACATTGGATCCAGATATTCAATATCCATGACGTATGGTTTTTCATGCTCTAGAGTTATAAAACATGATGTGGCAATAGTTATAGGACCATGTTTCTCAATGATTTGTCATGTTATTTCACACATAGAAAATGGAAGAAGGTTTTTTAACTTATTTTAATGATGAATATGAAAGAAATGTGATAACTGCACATGGGTGATGCATCTAAAAATCAAGGTTATATTGTTGTTCATACACATCTAATATCTTCAAAATGTCATTAAAACTGACCTATGCATTGATTTCATTTAATGAGATGTCAAGTGTTGTGATATTAGCAGATGCAAATAAATTTTGTTGGTTGGATCAACAACTATCATGTGTTTTGATGCACGTTTATACAAGTTCATAGATGTATATATATGCTTGTGAGGTTTGAAACATCCATTTTTTCTATAGATGCAAATGCAATGATTGTTAAGCTTTAGAATCTAAACCATTAGTTGTTGGATACCAGCCTCAGCCATGAATCAAAAGCAATACATTTTTCTATGATATTTTTTTATAGGAAGGATCTCTTACAATTCATTTGAAACCTTTTGGTGTTAAATCCTTTCTACTAAACAAAAATAGAACTCAAGAAGCATGGAGCATCCATGCAAATACATGAAGTATACACATAAATCATGAAAAATACAGATGAACACATGAATTGTACATTGGAAGCATGAAGCATACTCATGAATACACATAATATACATGAAGTATACATGTGAATAAGTGAAACATACATGTGAACAAGTGAAGCACAAGTAATTGAAGCATTGCAAAGGATACAAACCACTAGGAATGGAGCTTATTGAGCAATCAACAGTAATTAATTAAGCATTAGATGTAAACAAAACCCATGCCTACAACATTCAAACATACAATTTACACAATACGCATGATAACATCATTCAAGAATGGTAGTAAAAAAATAAGATTTTCTTTAATCAAAAAGTCGTAAGGCTATACAATGATATATATTGATAAAAGTATACACTATATATCTAAAAAATCTATACAGGCTTAGTACAAAATATCCATAAGGACATAAAATGTCATGTATATATCTATAGTACAAACCATATGTTCCAAAATGCCATATAGACATACAAAAAATAACCCTAATACATAGTCATTTCCCTCTAGGGGAAGGAAAAAGATCTCATGTTGCCTTCAAAATTCAACTAGATGGAGTGCCTATTGGTTCTCTTGTCTTTCAAACACGCTCACTAGTCCTCCTCTCTTCACTCTAGACCTTCAACTGATACAATAAAATGTAAAGATGTTAATACATAGAAATTGAATTGTGGAATGACATATAACAAAATATAACCACTTACCGCATACATATAGTCATCATGGACATTTACAACATTACCGTGTCCATGATATGGAGTGACAACCACCTGTAGCAACCATCAAGATAGAAATTAAGCTAGACATAAAAGTATCGTGAAAATTTTCTATAATAGACAATAAAAGAGCAAATATAATGTCAAATTGACTAATCTGTTGAATACCTCTCAATGGATCAGAACTGGCTATTGTTGCAACAACTCCATGGTCCATTGTGCCACCAAAATCACTGGTCTATCTAATGTCAACAATTGCAAATGAAACAACATATCTAACAGTAATATAAAGAAGTTCAGGTAGCCCCTTTATAATTGTCATAAATGAAAGAGTAAATGGTTGGCATCAGTTGAGACTACAGTATAGTGCATATAGATCATAGAATGGTGAAAGTACTAAGTCAACTAGGATAGTCCAAACTCTTGCAAATTCCAAAGTTCAGTGCTTAGGGTGATCCCACAATTCTGGTTTACAATTTTTGGCCAAACTAGACACTGAAATAATTTTTTCTAACGAAATCTTCACTTTCGGGCACCTATAGCGGCTAAACCGTGAGGAATTTGAAGATGCAAACTGGTGATTTGTGAAATTTTGTCTATAGATTCTAAATATATTTTTTTCAAAAATTTTAGAATCAGATTGCACTTCTTTTTGGGTATGTATAGGATCATCATGGAAAAAACAGGCCCTTAAGTGGCAGAAAATTCAGAAAAATCAGAGTTAGGCAACTTGACATAAAAAATTGAATAAGTTATCCATATTATTTAAAAAATATGTAAGAGTAGAGACTGTAGAAAATTGAATGTAGTTTCTAAAATACTAGGTTTATTTTTAAAAAAATCTATTTGGTGAAATTGTGAAATTTCAATGCAGTACTACTTAAATTTCAGGGAAAAATAAGAAGTAGGTGTCTGTCTGACCACCCTAACCACAATGAAATGATAATATTTTTTTATAATATTTTAGATATAAGTAGAGGACTCATGTCCCGATGTGATGCATATTTTTTTATAATTTTTTCTAAGTAAATAATTAATTATGATTTTTTATTACAAATTTTAAAAATATAAAAACTTGTATGTCTGACCACCTTAACTTGGTCAAAACTTCATGAAATTCATTTTTTTTTAATCCTATAGTATACGAAGCATAGAATGTGGTGCATGTTTCAGATTAAAAATGTGATACCATTTGAAAGCTATAGATGTTTTTCAATCATCCTCTCAATTAAGACTTTAGTTGCAATTCAAATAGAAAGTGAATAATAATTATTTATTAAATTAAAAGTAAAGCATAATTTATATTGGTGGAAATATAAGAATCTCCTTTAAAAACTCTTTTCATTTCATCAATTTTGGGTTAAAAAAGTCATTAGCCACATACCCTACACATACCCATCTTATCGCCACTTTTTGGCCTATCATGATCCTGCACATACCCTTTTCCATCTCCTTCGAAAACTAGTTTTTTTCAGTAAACAACATTTTTAAGGAGTGACACTCATTGTATACAACATAACTTTTTTTTTCCATGAAGGATAAAATTCTATTTTTTTTGAATTTAGATTTTTAACTTTGATATCTAGTGCTTCCAATTGGTTTCGTAGTGTTTTATTGAATATTTTTTCCATAATCAAGTTTCAAAATTAAACCAATTACAATTCAGACATAGGCGGACCGTATACAACGTAATTTTTTTTGTATGTATCAAAATTCATTTTTTTTGTTGGATCAAGGAATTCAATATCTAGTGCACTCATATTTTTCAATTTTTTTTGATAATCTGCTATTTTCCACATGTGCAGAAAAGAGAGCTTGATTTTTCAGTGAAAAACCTATGTTTAATAAAACTAAAAAAACAAATACATAATAAAACCAAAACATATTAAAATTATATTTGTTGGATAGCTCATTCTGAGGACTCATCATCCAGTTGGGCCTGTGAAGTCTCCTCCACTTTCATCCTCAACCTGAGCCTCGAAGGGAAAAATTATGGAGTTTTTTGGTGCCAGAGGGTGAAAAGGTGGGAAAAGGGGGGTTTGGGAAAACCAGGGTGGTTTGAGCGAACCACCTTTCAAAAAAGGATTTATTTGTGTTTTTTTGTGGGAATGGTGGGACCTTGCATTTAATGGGTTCGCTCGAACCAAGGTTCTAGCGAACCCTCTTTTGGTTCGTTTGAACCAAAAAGTTCGTTCAAACCCCAAAAACCAATTTTTTTTGCATGGGGTTGTTTTTCACAGCCTTTCCTTCCTCACTTGAATTGTAAACCACTTTTGTGGGTTTACCCCTCATTGAGATATGTATTTTATATGTTGATGAACTATTGTTAATGAGGGCATGCTACCAACATAGTGATAATGCCACAATGAAGTTCACATGAATGAAGTGAGGATTATTATGTTACTAGAAGCTTTCAAAGGGATAAAGGAACATACTATGAGTTAGGACATGTCTAGAGTTTTACTATAGCACATGAAGTTGGTTGTTGAGGTTTGCAATAGTAATGGAGAAGAAAACTTTGGTCAATAATGAGTGGAAGGAAATATTTCTTCTAACAGTGTATAGGATAAAATTTGGATGGAGGTGCTATAGCATAGAAGGGATAAAGAGACAAGACCAATAGGGGATAATGGAACATATGGTGAAATAATAGAGGGTACAATGGGATGGGAGTCGAATGCAATAATGGAACATGGGATGGCCTGGAATAGATTAATGGGATGGGCTAGGATGGGATAACAAAATATAGCATGAGCTATTAGAGGTTAATGGGATGGGATTAGGAGGGAATAAAGGAACATAGGGTGAATTGGGGAAAGATAGTGGGACAAGATCAAGAGGGGATAATGGAACATAAGATTAAATAAGAGAGGGTAATGGGTTGGGAATAGAAGGGGTTAATGGAACATAAGATGGACTAGTATAGATTGATGGGATGGGCTAGGATGGGATAAAAAAATATAGGGTGGACAATTAGAGGTTAATGGGATAAAATTAGTAGGGAATAATGTAACATAGGGTGAATTAGGAGGTGTCTAGGGTTTTTCTATAGTATATGAAGTGTGAACTTGACCTGTGTGTAGTAATAATAGAGAAGAGTTATCTAGAATGAAACGTGGATAAAGATGGTATAACATAGAATGGATAAAGGAACATAGGGTGGAACATAGGGGATCATGAAAGATTAAGGGTGAAATAATAATGGGTACAATAAGATGGGAGTAGAATGGAATAATGAAACATAGGATGGACTAGAAGATATTAGTGGGATGGGCTAGGAAGTTATCATAGAAAATAGGGTAAACTATTAAATATTAATGGGATGAGATTAGGAAAGAATAAATGAACAAAAAGTGATTCAAGAGAAGATAATGTGACATGATCAAGAGGGGATGATGGAACATAGAATGGACTAGTAGGGATTAATTGGATGAGCTAGGATGGGATTGTTAACACATGGATTTGCACCCAAAGAAAAGTTGAAAAAATCTTAAACCTTGTGCACATGGGACTACTCTCAGGCTATGGGTATCCTATAATGGGGGTAGACCTCTAGGTTATGGGATGGTTCCCTTTGGATGTTTCTTGTAAACACTGACTTAACAAAGGAAAAGGTAAGAAGGACAATGCTTGAGAAATTGAATTTAACACAAATGGGTGATACACCAACTGATAAAATGATTTGAATCTTCTTTTAAAACCTCACAAGATAATTCAATACATGAAACCAAAAAATTTGCCACTCAATATAGTATGTTTTGCATAAATATTTCATCTGAAAGGCTTCTACGATTGAAGTTTGTTTGAAAGAAAACAACAATGTTTTCATAACAAGCATTCAACAAATGAAAGAAACACAGTCAATGACCTGCACTATAACATACTGAACATGAACAAGACATTGAAGTAATAAGATTAAATGAAGGATTTCATGGAAATCACAAAAAATAATATAAAGGCTTACACACAATACTTGCACAAGACAGATCTGAAAAGGAAAATGAGCTTCTTTATTGTAAACTAGAAGACACTTGCATTACAAATCTATAGAACTCACAAGAAATGAGTTACAAAGAATGAAGAATTTGCTATTGTAGCCACCAAACTAGGAACTAGAGAAAAGAAATGAGAGAAGAGAAAGACTTATAGAAAAGGCTCCAAAAATTCAAAATTTTAATCTTGGCTCCAAAACATGATATGTTGTCCATCCTCTCCCAAAAATAAGGCATGTAACTGAAGGTAACTTCTCCAAACATGTAAAAAGAGTTGTGAAACTCAAAACAACCTGATGGGTCGTATGCAACTGAAAACCCCTCCAAAATAGGGTTATAACTGAATGAAACAAGGTGTTTTATGCCTTAAATTTCTCCTTGACTGAAGCTCCATCAATTGGAATCCTTAACTGAAGTAGAACTCTTAATCAAGTGCCTCAAAATCCCTGATTTCGCACCACATGTTGGATAAACTTTCCCTAATCATCTCCATGATTCATGCAAAGCTTTAAAGTTGATCTAACAACTCTTTTAAAATCCATCATTTGAAAAATACATCAAAAACACTTTTATTTTGCATTTAAAATGTCATTTATTTAAAAGTGATTTATAATCATCACTTTAAATAAAGATTTACAATTTGTTTTAAAATGCAGAAATAAAATCTTATCTCACTATTTGAAAATTGTATTGGAATCTCCATTTTGCATTTTTATAAATAACTTTTATTAAAATGATTTACATTATCATTTTAATAAAGTTTTACAAAATTTGTTTTAAATAAAAAATAGAGGAATATGATAAATTCAAAAGCAAGAGACTTAAATAATTAAATCTTAGAAACATTCAAAATTTCACTACGCAAAGAAATGTGCGATGCATACAAAATTGTGAATGAAGTTTTTAAATAAAAAATTAAGGCACAAAATTCCTTTTTCTCCAACGTACTTTTCTAGGGCATCTAAACCCTAAAATAAATGTATTCATTTTACTTCATTTCATTTTATTCATTCTGCTGCTTGAGGAAAGAGGTCGTTGCCATGGAGGAAACCCTAGTCAAGCTTCAACTAGAAATCTCTATTTTTGACGCCATTTTGAAGGTTTTGAAGATTGAATCCATGGTAAGTCTGATCTTGTTGTAGATTTGGAAGTTTACATTCATTTTAAAATCTTTTTCAAGCTCTTAGAGTGCGGCCTCACTGTATTTTCTTATGTGATTCTTGTTCTTTGTTTGTGGCTTTTCTTGTGATCACCGTGGATTGTCTCTGGCTGAGTTTTGAAGAAAGAAATTTCTTCCCTTATGTTTTTTTCTTGAATATTTCCTTTGAAGAAAAAATGGTAAATATTATCTTGCTCAAGACTTGGAAGGTTCTCAAACAATTTGAAAGCTTTTGAAAGCTTTTTTGGCCTCTGAGGCTGTGGCTATGTTGTTTTTAGTGTTTACAAATTTTGTGATTTCTTTGAGAAAAGACCATGGAGATCTTTTGTCTGTATTTTGAGCTCTTTCTTCTTGCATATACTTGAGGGTTTTGACTCAAAAATCCAGCTCTTCTATTTATTTTTTATCTTTGGATATCTTGCATAACACTTGATTTATTGAATATGCTGCAGCCTTTGTTTTTCCTTCATTTGTGAAAATGGGTATTTGATTTTTCATTGTTTCTTTCATTATATGAATAACCATCATAATTTAACTTTCTATTTATAAGATTCAAAAACTATGATTTTATCCTTTCAAAGAAATATTTGTGACAAAAAATGAATAATGAACATTCATTTATAATCCTCTTGTAGCTTGCAATTTTATGTCTCTGTCATTTATCTGCATCTTGAGTTCATGCTACATCTTGACTTGATCACTTTGTATTCTATAATTTCCAGTATCCTATAGCTTCATTGAAATAACAAAATTTCTACTCCATATTCAAATTACAAGAGAGAAAAACCTTTATTTTGTTGCTTCTATAAATGAGTAAAAACACTCTTTTATGGTTGCCTTCACATTTTGGCATTCAATATTAAATACTTTTCCTTTGCATTATGACTGAAATGTGGTTAAGTTGACCTCCAACACTATGCATTTCAATATCATATTATAAAGTCTCTATAAATGACATAATGTTGTCCCCTTGAATCTGCAATGTAATCTGAAAATGAAATTAATTTGCAGCACTAATGTTATTCACACTTTGCATACCACTGTTATGAGCTGAGCTCCACCCTTGTGAGAGCCATATTTAACCCCACTCATGTTGTAATTTTATGAACAACATTACTTTTCCTATATCTGCACATGAAGCAAACAAATTATAAAAAATAGTGAATTCAATGATTTCTCCTAATGATTTGATTGGTCAATTTTTCATTTATCTCTTAGATAATGATTAAGTTGATTTAATTTGATAATAACTACAAATCATATATCTATTGATAAGCTTGCAATTGGATATCATGCCCTGAGCTCTAACAAAATTCTCAATCAATTGCAAGTGCATCTGGAACTCAGGATTAAGAGGATCAAAAGACTTTGAAGATCAAGCTGAAGACTAATGAATCAACCCTACATCAGCCCTTAAGGCAATGATGGACATGACCTCCTCTTATATGTATTTCTTCTTTTAGTTGATCTTCAGATGTATGATTTACACTTATTGTTGAATTAAATCAACTTAGTCGCTCCAACGGCTTGTGTGGGATTACAAAACACCGCTTTTGATAAATCAACTATTTCATGATATGTAATGACTTGTGTATCAATTTGAACTTGTTCTCAACTACATAATCTAAAATAACTTAAAATGAATCTATTCTAAGCACGTGTTTTGTTATCAAAATGAAGTCACACTTCACTAATTTAAGTGGAAAGCTAAAAATTAGTAACATTTCTAGTGACCTCTTAGGGGTGTTTTCCTGCTAAAAAAATAAGGCCAGTTGGCTTGATTATCCATTGGGTATGGAGTCAATTTTTTTCCCTTTCTTGACTCAAAACTCAGTACAGATCTCACTCATATTGTTGTAACTATTCGATAATCTTGCTGCAATTGATCATAGTTCCATTGAGTATACATTTGTTGTTCATGACATGACTTTTCATTCCATGTTATGAATGAGAGATGTATATTTGATTGAACAATAATTAGTAACAACAAAGTTCTCCTCTTATGCCCCCCAGCAAAACTCAAAGTAAACTAACTAACTGTGCAAATCAACACTTAGGGGAAATTAAAACCTAAAACTGAATTGAAATTTACTCTAACCTACCCTAACTAAGAATGAAACTTTCTCAAACAAATCCATTTACTAGTTTTAAAAAATAACATCCTTTTCTTCCCAACTTAGGATGCATTACATGTTGATGAAAAATAGTGGAAAGCTGAGAAATGAAGAGATGTCTTACAAACAATTACAGTATTGCTTTAAGATTGAAGGCATAGTGGATTACCTCTTCGTTTTGCTCATATATACTATTGCTTGAAAGAGCATAAATAGGCTGAGAATGATGTCCTTTCATCGAAGTTGCATGCTTGGGTGAAAGTTTGTTTTGTGCTGTCTTCTTAGCCTCCAAATGGACTAGATGCCTTATAGGACATCCTTTTGTGTGAATGAAACCTGAACTCTCCTTGTTGATCTCAAGCTGATGAACTACATCTTGAACCTCCTTCTGCTAATTATGAACTTCCACTTCAAAAGATGATGCCTTAACATCCAAGGTTGAACAAAAACCCTCCAAATCATCCCAGAAGGCATCTTCCTCCAAATATTCTTCACTTTTCAGCAAAATAGTACTAATTTCAATGTAACTATATCTCCTCTCTATATTTGATGAATCTCCCTAAATCATTAGCTCTGATTTAGGAACTTGCTCATTTTGAACAACTTCTTGCTCTTCAAAGAAAAGAGGAAGTTCATTGAACAAATTAGACAAAATTTCATGTTGATCACCATTTCCTTGCTCTATAACTTGCTACTCCAACTTGTTATACTCAACATAATATCTCTATTGAGATATGATAGGTCCCACTATGTCAGTTTGAGGGATTGCAAGCTGATCCTGCTCATGCATGGACTCATTTTTCATAAAGCACATGGTGTTGAACAAAGTAAATTATTTACTAAAGAATGGGTTTGGAAAGGAACTAAGTGGATGAACTTCTTACAGAAATACAAATTCTTTCAATGAAGGAGGAGAAATTAATTGTGCTTCTAACTTTGCAAGATTTTTTTCATATTTTTCCTTTTGTACAATCATCTCCTTTGCAAAAAGACTCACAAACTTCCTTCCTTGTGCTTCCAATTATCTCCTATGAAGTTGGGCTTGAAGATCCAACTCTTCTTGCTCATGGAGATAGGCTTGATAATCCCACTCATCTTGTTGCTGATTTAAGTCCTTGTTGATCTCATCCATCTACTCAATATAATCTTGCAATAGGCCTTTTATATCACTTAACTCCACAACATCTTTATTTGGAATGAAATGACCTTCTTGGGACTAGGTGGGTGAGTAGAAAGCATGACATGCATGTTGGTTACTTGCTGTAGTAGGGCTATTTGGATTAAAACTAGCATTGTGGTTGCTTAAATAAGGCTAATAAGGTGTAGGAGAAATTTTCTCATGATATGAGGGGTGAAAGCACATATTTTCATGAAAATTTGACATTTCTACACATTCAAAGAGCTAAAGATCAGAATTAATAATTTTTTTTAAAAATATACAAGCACTTAGAACGCTGAAATCAGTAGATTTGAACTCGGAGTCACCAGTGTAAGTAGATCTTGCCTCCAAAGGCTGAGAATATTGCTTCTCACACCAAAACAACAGCAAAATGAAACTCTTTTTGAACTGAAAATCAGTTTAAGGTCCCATCGAGCATGCCAAAATTGTTAACAAATGGATTTGCACTTGAAGACAAGTTGAAAAACACTTAAATCCTGTGAACATGGGACTACTCTCAGGCTATGGGTATCCTATAATGAGGGTAGACCTCTAGGTTATGGGATGGTTTCCTTTGAATGTTTCTTGTAAACACTAACTTAACAAAGGAAAAGGTAAGAAGGATAATGCTTGAGAAAATGAATTTAACACTAATGGGTGATACACCAACTGATAAAATGATTTGAATCTCCTTTTAAAACCTCACAAGATAATTCAATACATGAAACCAAAAAATTCACCACTCAATCTAGTATGTTTTGCATAAATATTTCATCTGAAAGGCTTCTACGATTGAAGTTTGTTTGAAAGAAAATAACAATGTTTTCATAACAAGCATTCAACAAATGAAGGAAACACAATCAATGACTTGCACTATAACATATTGAACATGAAAAAGACATTGAAGTAATTAGATGAAATGAAGGATTTCATGGAAATCACAAAAATTTAATCTAAAGGCTTACACACAATACTTGCACAAGACAGATCTAAGAAGGAAAATGAGCTTCTTTATTGTAAACTAGGAGACACTTGCATTACAAATTTTTAGAACTCACAAGAAATGAGTTACAAAGAATGAAGAATCTGCTACTGCAGCCACCAAACTAGGAACTAGAGAAAAGAAATGAGAGAAGAGAAAGACTTATAGAAAAGGCTCCAAAAATTCAAAATTTTAATCTTGGCTCCAAAACATGATGTGTTGTCCATCCTATCCCCCAAATAAGGAATGTAACTGAAAGCAACTCCTCCAAACATGTAAAAAGAGTTGTGAAACTCAAAACAGCCTCATGGGTCGTATGCAACTGAAAACCCCTCCAAAATAGGGTTATAACTAAATGAAACAAGGTGTTATGTGCCTTAAATTGCACCTTGACTAAAGCTCCATCAATTGGAATCCTTAACTGAAGTAGAACTCTTAATCAAGTGCCTCAAAATCCCTAATTTTGCTCCATATGTTGGCTAAACTTTCCCCAATCATCTCCATGATTCATGCAAAGCTTTAAAGCTGATCTAACAACTCTTTTAAAATCCATCATTTGAAAAATACATCAAAAACACTTTTATTTTGCATTTAAAATATCATTTATTTAAAAGTGATTTATAATCATCACTTTAAATAAAGATTTACAATTTATTTTAAAATGCAAAAAAAAAAAATCTTATCTCACTATTTGAAAATTGTATTGGAATCTCCATTTTGCATTTTTATAAATAACTTTTATTAAAATGATTTACATTATCATTTTAATAAAGTTTTACAAAATTTATTTTAAATGCAAAATAGAGTAATTTGATAAAGTCAAAAGCAAGAGACTTAAATAATTAAATCTTAGAAACATTCAAAATTTCACTAGGCAAAGAAATGTGCCATGCATACAAAATTGTGAATGAAGTTTTTAAATAAAAACTTAAGGCACAAAATTCCTTTTTCTCCAACGTACTTTTCTAGGGCATCTAAACCCTAAAATAAATGTATTCATTTTACTTCATTTCATTTTATTCATTCTGCTGCTTGAGGAAAGAGGTCGCTGCCATGGAGGAAACCCTAGTCAAGCTTCAACTAGAAATCTCTATTTTTGACGCCATTTTGAAGGTTTTGAAGATTGAATCCATGGTAGCTCTGATCTTGTTGTAGATTTGGAAGTTTACATGCATTTTAAAAGCTTTTGCAAGCTCTTAGAGTGCAGCCTCACTGTATTTTCTTATGTGATTCTTGTTCTTTGTCTGTGGATTTTCTTGTGATCACCATGGATTGTCTCTGGCCATGTTTTGAAGAAAGAAATTTTTGCCCTTATGCTTTTTTCTTGAAGAATTCCTTTGAAGAAAACATGGTAAATCTTATCTTGCTCAAGACTTGGAAGGTTCTCAAACAATTTGAAAGCTTTTTTGGCCTTTGAGGTCGTGGCTATGTTGTTGTTAGTGTTTACACATTTTGTGATTTCTTTGAGAAAAGACCATGGAGATTTTTTGTCTATATTTCAAGCTCTTTCTTCTTGCATATACTTGAGGTTTTTGACTCAAAAATCCAGCTCTTCTACTTTGTTTTGATCTTTGTATATCTTGTATAGCACTTGATTTATTGAATGTACTGCAGCCTCTGTTTTTCCTTCATTTGTGAAAGTGGGTATTTGATTTTTCATTGTTGCTTTCATTATATGAAAAACCCTCATAATTTAACTTTCTGTTTATAAGATTCAAAACTATGATTTTATCCTTTCAAAGAAATATTTGTAATAAAAAATGAATAATGAACATTCATTTGTAATCCTCTTGTAGCTTGCATTTGTATGTCTCTATCATATATCTGCATCTTGATTTCATGCTACATCTTGACTTGATCACTTTGCATTATGTATTTTCCAACATCCTGTAGCTTCATTGAAATAACATAAATTCTACTCCATATTCAAATTACAAGAGAGAAAAACCTTTATTTTGTTGCTTCTATAAATGAGTAAAAACCCTCTTTTATGGCTGCCTGCACATTTTGACATTCAATATTAAATATTTTTCCTTTGCATTATGACTGAAAAGTGGTCAAGTTGACATCCATCATTGTATATTTCAATATCATATTATAAAGACTCTGTAAATGACATATTGTTGTCCCCTTGAATCTGCAATGCAATATGAAAATGAAATTAATTTGCAACATTGATGTTGTTCACACTTTGCATACTACTGTTATGAGCTAAGCTCCACCCTTGTGGGAGCCACATTTAACCCCACTCAAGTTGTAATTTGATGAACAACAACATTACTTTTCCTATATCTGCACATGAAGCAAACAAATTATAAAAAACAATGAATTCAATGATTTCTCCTAATGATTTGATCTGTCAAATTTTCACTTATCTCTCAGATAATGATTAAGTTGATTTAATTTGATAATAACTACAAATCATATATCTGTTGTTAAGCATGTAAATGGATATCATGCCCTGAGCTCTAACAAAATTCTCAATCAACTGTAGGCGCATTTGGATGTCAGGATCAAGATGAGTGAAATACTTTGAAGATCAAGTTGAAGACTAATGAATCAACCCTACATTATCCCTTAAGGAAATGATGAACATGACCTCCTCTTATGTGTATTTCTTCTTGTAGTTGATCTCCAGATGTATGATTTACAATTATTATTGAATTAAATCAACTTAGTCACTCCCACGGCTTGTGTGGGATTACAAAACACCGCTTTTAATAAATCAACTATTTCATGATATGTAATTACTTTTGTATCAATTTGAACTTGTTCTCAATTACATAATCTAAAATAACTTAAAATGAATATGTTCTAAGAACATGTTTTGTTATCAAAATGAAGTCATACTTCCACACTTCACTAATTTAAGTGAAATGCTAAAAATTAGTAACATGGATAATAAAACATTTTTATGGTGAACTATACTAGAGGTTAATGGGAAGTAATTAGGAGGGAATATTAGACAATAAAGTGAATTAGGCGGTGTCTAAGGTTTGAATATAGGACATTAAGTGGGAACTTGAGGTGTGTAGTAATAATGTATTAGATTTGGTCAATAATGAGTAGAAGGAAAGGTTTCTTGTAACGATATGTGTATAAGATAAAATATGGAGGAAGGTGGTATAATATATAAGGTGTTAAAGATTGGGATATGTGATATAAAATGGTTAAAATATGCATGATGAGAGAAATGGAAGAATGAGATGGATATTGAATGGTAAATATAATTAGGATCTCACAAGACCAACCAATGTGTTTCTCATCATTTTTTTATATTTGTATATGCAAAATTATGAAAACTAGCTAACATTGTTTTACAACACCATTAATAAATAAAGGCTACCTGAGTGAAAGTTGTTTGAGGACATGAATTGCGGGGTGTGGAGGTCGGAGGTCCACCAGAAAATTGTTTGACATCCAAAGCATGTTATGAGACAAACATTCAAATATAACATTCAACTGTTCAAATGCATTAATAATATCTTTAATACTAGTTGCATAACTGTGGACTCAGTGTCAAGAATGAATAAGGGTCTACAGGAAGGGAGCACATCTCATCAACACTCTAACCTTGAAATTTCATCATATCGATATTCTACTAATTTAGTTATTCTTAAATTTCAAAATATAATTTAATAAACAAATTAAATGAACTTGTTTAATTTTACCTGAGTGTCAATGCCAAATCTATTATTCAACAAATCATCTATGAAATCCATCACCTCTACAACTAATGTAGGTTGTGTAGCTACATCCCAAGCACTCTAATAATCGTACATGCAAACAACACCACAAGTGCCACAATGGTGGGGTGGAGCTCGAGACATCAGGCTCTACTAGAGGCCTCACACACTATATAATGGTCTGGGTGAGTGAGCTAATCAACTCCAACATGTCAACCTCTACACTGTCCTTAACAATAAAAGGAAGAACAACATGCTCCACCATGGATTTGGCCAAGGGTCTTAGTGCCAACTGTGGATTAGATCGTGCAATAGGTCTATCATGTGTGGGCCCCCCACCTCTACCCTGAAAGTCTAAGATGTCAAAATAATTTGGAATCTTATTGAGGACAAACTAACAATAGAGTTTCCTCAAAAAGTATTATGATACCTCATGGTTATTGCATGGAGGTTGGTCAAATACCATCCACCACTGCTCCCAAAATTTATTTTTAATTAACTCATGGTGGCACCAATGGATGGGGAACCTCTTGCATGCATGATACAAAGGTGAGTTGGTTCTTGGGTCTATAAATAGGGTGCACAAGTCAGCTTTGCTATTTTTTTGTTTTTTCACATCTGCATATGACAAACCACTAGCATAAAATTGTCTCATCTCATGCCTCTTATTTGACCAAAAAAATATTTTCTTGCTCATTTCTCTTACATGAGATACAATTGACTTTAATGATTTGGCAATCCCTCTCATATAAGGGTGGGTTTCGACATGCTCGGTTATTCTTCCAATTAATTGTTCAATGTATCTTTTATTGTTTTCAATTTGATTTAGGATATTTTCTTGTGTACCTTGAGGATGCCTATGAATTGATGGAGGGGTTTTAGGTTGTTCTTGTATAGGACACTCTTCATGAGGGGGTGATTGTGAATTCTTAATGTTTTGAGGTGGAGATTCATTCCTTGAGAATTAGAACAAAGTTTTATTATAAAAACCTATTTCAATCTACATTCTAAATCAAATTTGAAATATAATAAAAATACACACCTCTTTGCAATCTTCGGCCTCTCTGATGTGTTGGTAGCATCCTCATGAAGCATTGCAAGCTAAGAGTGCAAAGAATGGATGAGATTTGGCGAGCGCAAGTTGTAGAGAAGAAAACTCCAAGCCAAGCCACGGGTTCAACAAAAAATGGAGGTTGAAATACATTTTTTGGCTTTTAAATCACTTTTTGGATTTGTCACATGCCAATTTTGGCGAGCGCCAAATTTGGTGTGCACCAAATGCTCTTTTTTGGCATTTTTTTTGCTTTTTTTCAATTTGGAATCAAATTTGTGTCACAGATCCATGCACTTACCCAAAGATAGCCCATTAAAATTACATATCCTTAACAATCCTATTCCCTAGGAATCTGAAGCACCCTAATTCGAGAAATACAACATAAAAGGAAACCCTCAGAGTCAAGTTTTTGTCTTCACTTCACTATGTAAGGAGTTTATTTTTTCGGACACAATATTAGCCAAACTATTCCTACAGTCTTTGAAAGATACCACATTAGACTGGTTTTGCTACCTTCCTAACAATTATATTTATACATTTGAGAAATTATTAATCAGTTTCTCTAGCATTTTCAAGCACACATTGGACCACAAGTCATATTTACTGATCTCCTCCATTGTAAGCAGGGAATTGATAAGAAAGTGACTAGTTTTATTTTCAAATAGCAATCACTATTCTTATAGATTCTGTATTTCTCCTTGATTTTGATGTACAACATCTACTCGTCAAAAAAATTGCAACAAGTTCTTAGGGACAAAATACTATTGATGAAATATAATTCATTTTCTCACCTTTTGACTACTCTCGTAGATTATCAATAGTTCATTAGTTATTATGAGGGCTTTACCTCACAACTCACTTTGATAACTAAGGTGGTTTATCTTCTTCTATAAGTTATAAAAGAAATATAACTTTTAACTAGAAAACAAGTAACATTACTATACCAAATAATTTTATATTATCTACTATAGTACCCCATACACACATATCAATGACAAAGTTATCTAAATATTTGTACAATACCATGCAAGTGTTGCTAAAAGAAATTTATTTATTTTCCTAAAATAAAACCTCCTCCAAATAATCAGCCTTATTTGAATTGGTATGATCCAAAAACTTTGTTAGTTTCACTGCATCCCAAGTCACGATATCAAGAGATTATGCATCTTCACCATTTTATGCAAGACCACATTGATTATGGTAATATCTAGATACATGATATGAAGGAAACTACTAATATATATGTTTGCAACTTGAACTAGGAACTACAAATATATACTAATCCTTTTCCTACACATTCTTCTAACTTTTTTAAAACTAGTTCTTTGACTTCTATAGATTCTCAAAGTGAAATAATACAAATCATTGATATGGTTGAAATCACCAAGGGATCACACCCGACATGTGATATCACCATACCAACCATTTATTTTACCAAAAATAATTTTCCTGCAACTATTGAAAATGGTCCTCTTTATATCCTTTCACTTTTTAATGAGAAGATCATTCATGGTGTTCTCGTTAATCCTGCTCTAGTAGGGTGAATATCATTATAAAATAAATTATTTTTATTTTCATTTCATAGAGAAAAATATGTTGATTCTTTGGTGATCATTCATACATATGATGGTATCTCTCTTTGTTCCATGGGTTCCATCACTTTGAAGGTCTATATTGAACCCAAGTAAGTGGAAACCATATTTCTTGTTATCCCAAGATCTGACTTATTCAGATTAAAGTTAGGAATTTCATGGCTAACTTCCATGAGTGTGGTGGCTTATTTGATGCACAAATTTCTAAAGTTTCATCATTGTGGCATAGTGAACACTATCCAACATAGTGGATATAAGCCACTTGTGTTCGATGGAGGATTTTTCTTAACCATTTTATACCATTGCCTATAGGTCCTATAAGACCTCAAGGCGATTTTTTCATTCAAAGTGGGTTTTCTAGCACCTTCCTCTTCAATAGTTCCATCATTGTCATCATCTTCTATGGTTGCTTCCCCTTCAATATCTTCATCATAGTAACATATTTCTAGCTCTATGTCTACATCTTTGGTGGCTAAAGAAAAGCATGCTCCATTGAGTAGACCTCCCATTCCCCTTAATTTTCCCAACCTTTGGTGGTGCCTCTTTTTCCCCTAAATGTTAGAAATAGAAACCAAGGAAAGACACTCATGTTGGTTAAATATTCCTCTCAAATTATCTCTCCTCTTGTGGCTCTTATTATTCCTAGACCTACCCATCTAGTAGAAAAAAATAATCTGGTGGAGAGAAGTCTTCCCATGCATTGCCTATGTCTCATGCTTCAATGTTTCCTCTTAGTCTTTCCACTGTACCTGTGATAGAAAGAGGAAAGGAACGTATTATGTAGGCTATGGACAACACACAAGATCTCTCTCCCCCTACCTACTAAGACTATTCTTCCCTTTTCACAAGAGTGAAGACAACCCCACAATAAGAGTAGAGTGATCCCCTGAAAGCAATTATGCATGGACCCCATCATCGATGTAATCAACTTGTGCATGAGTGTAAGAGTCATCGATGTGCATTAGACCATGAATAATATACCTTGTAAATGCTCAAATCCAAGCATCCTCCTCTGATACAAACATCCCAAAATTTGGTGATGCCTTCTCCTCCATATCCACCATTGGTGATTGTTCCTTCTGCACCTTCTCCTATTCCTTCCTAGGACCCTAATGAACCTCACTCAAAGTAGATGCAAGTATTCTTGGATCCTTCAATGGATCCGCCTTTGATTTTAGACCTTCCTATAATTCCACCATTTTATCTCGATGATAAAAATGTTAAACACATTTGTAATCCCCAGTGCTACACTTTGTCACTTAGTTCCATTCCAACACACCTGTCATGAAATATTTCCAAATATTCTTTATCTTGCCACTGTTGACATCAATATCCATTGCCCACCTCCCAATCATAATCCATAACATTATCCAACTCCACCCATCGTAGAAAAAATAAAAATACACCATCTCCATCTCATTCAAACCTTTCTTCATCAGTTATCTTCGTAGAAGGAGTTCATACTTCTTTTGTGCCTATCACTACTCATGTTTATGAGAGTAGCCATGATAATCCTCTTGTTTTTTATTCTGATAAAAACTCATCAAATTCTCCTCAAGAGGAGAATATATTTGAGTCCATCGAAGATACTCTAGTGTTCTCTATGATTTTCAAAATATATTGTTGATGCTAACCTCAATGGATATCTAAGATGATGTTACATGCTTGTAGGTAGTTTCTTGGCTCTTGCAGTGGGTGAAACTCCTAGTACTAATTTAGCAATACTTCCATTGTAGGTTCAACTTCCCTCACCTTATGATCAATATTGGGAGAACAATGATCTATTTGAGGAAGGACTTTATATTTTAGTTTTTTTTCTTGTGTGCTTTATTTATGTCTCCCTCATCATTGCTTTTATAACTTTTTTAATCTTACCTAGAGGAACCATGACACCCTTGTAGGTACAAGGATATAGAATATATGAATCATTTATATTCTTCTATTTCTATCATCATTCTACTTTGTATTGTATATTTATATTCTTCATTTTTGTGATGATACAAAGCATTGAGACATTTAGGTCTCTTCCATGCTAACCCAATATTTTTATTTGATTTAAAATGTGACTTTCTTCCTTTATGTTTTTAGCACTATACTCAGGGAATGGCAACTATTAAAAAATTTAATACATATTGATACAAACAATTATCAAATCTCCATAATGACCCCAAGTTGGTGGATCCTATAGTCTCTTTAATGCAAATGGTTTTTTGGATCTTATGTTTCATCCTTATATTATGTGATGACATTCCATGAGCATAATCTCTTGTGTTTGATGACACAAAATCATACTTTGTATGACTTCTTAAATATTTTATCTATTTTTATCTCTCCTTAAAATATGCACACTCCTTGAATCATGCAATTATTTTAAGAGGGGCCTATCACAATGCACAATCATAAATTATTATTTTAAATAAAAAAATCTAAATAAGTAGCTTGATAGTATATTAGCTGCCTGACATAGTGTGACTTGCTAGTTGTTGGTTTTCATATATCATATCTTTTCTATGGTTGTTTCACAATATATCTTGCAACAACCATGATCAATCAAAATTATTGTATGGTCCTCAACATAGCACAACTTGCTAGGCATATTATCAAAATCATTTATCAAAATCTTCAATCTCATGCTCTTCTCGTTATCTCTCTTTCTCTTTTTGAATGAGTCCCATCTTTTTTTGTTTGTGTGTTGTGTGAATTTTTAGTTTGTGATCTTTTTTCTTGATTCGTGTATTTTAGCTAGCATATTTTATGTGATTATTTATGTCTTAACATGTATGTCTTTTGTATCATATTTTAGTTGTTATATAGCTCTTCTTTCTCTGGGGGCATACCCATGTGGATTGAATATTTTCCTTCCTCTACAACTTATCCTTTGTTAATTATTAATTTCAATTCATTTCTTACTTTAGCATGCATATTAAGTAGGGGAAAAATATAGTGTAGGAAATCACATACCCTACAATTTCACACAATGTAATGTCCCCCCTTATGGATCACAATTTAATTTCTTTTAAATAGAAGGCGTTAACACCAAAACACCTTATGTCTACCATAATTATGATGATCTTGGAAATTTGAGTCTATTTCTCCCGATCGAAAGAACAATGCACTAACATCCCACAAAAAATCATGATTCAACTGGTCATTGGAACATTACATTCCTATGAATTTGTTTTTATATAATTCTCTTGTGTGGCAGTCAAGCTTGAAAAAAATCCATGAGATTTTATTTTGAAAAATAAAGATTTTTAACTCTCTCTCTCTCTCTCTCTCTCTCTCTCTCTCTCAAATACATGAAGCTTGGTTCTTGGTTTTTGGATCTACAACTCTTTTAAAATTTTATATATTTTGAAGGAACAACACTCATATAATACTTTTCATGTAACTTCTTCATTGTGAGATTGAGAAATGAAATAATACTAAACAATTTTCAATCCCACTTTGGAGGTTGTGCATGTCTTCCTAGTGAGAAATATATAATCTATGAACTATCTCCTTCTCCTTACTTTGAAGTACTTATTCTTCTTATACTAGTAACTAGATGTTCTTGGTTTTAACACTCTATGTTTAAATAATTTAGTCAAATCATTATCATTGTATTTTATCATCCCTTATCAATATATCTCTTTTTATCAAAATCTATTATCAAATCAATTTTGGTTATCCATGGAGGTCAAAAGACCAAGATGAGGGCTTGATTGAGGCAAGCCCCTAAATAGCCACCCAAAAAATTCCATTCTCTTTTCTATGTGCAAGTATTTAGATTTTAATAAGGTGACTCTAAGGTGATATCTTCCCTTTATCCTTACTTCTTTAATTCATTTGAATTGGGTTTCTTTGCACTTTTTATTGAACTTAAGTATATTTCACATGTAGTGGGCTTGTGATTTATGTTTTTGTGTGTAGGATTTTTTTAAACCATTATGTCCTTTTTCATTGTGTCTATATAGGATGACAATGGACCAAGAGGATGTCTACACTACATGCTAGTGTCCATGGATGAGGCTTCCAAAAATCTAGAGAATCATCCTTAAGAAATGTACTTTCATTTATGCATAAGTTAAATTTTATTTTCAAAGTGATATTTGAGACAATTTATTGTAATTGGAAATTTTATAATAAAGTTATATTTATTTTATTCCAAATTTTCAATTATAAGCATTAAAATATTTATCAAACTGTAAAAGTAGACTATTGAATCCATCTGAGTGTTAATACATCAAGTTGGTTCTCAAGCAAGACTTTTTCCATTTCTAAAATCAATTTAATATATTATAGATGGTGCAGTTGGATAATACTAAGTTAAATAATGTGGTTGGGTAATTGATTCACATACATATGCAGTTGATTTATAAAAAATCATAACCTAACAATTTATAGACATCTAAATGGATAAAATTCCTAAATTATATGGGGTGTTGCTAAGTATAGATTGGTCTAAGACTGTCATTGACTATATAGCTATGAAAATTTCACATATATTTCTTTCATGGGGTAGAGTCGCTAGATAAAAGGATAGATAGGGATCCAAGGCTAAAAAATATCCTCCATAAATACAACACCATTTAAGTGGCATATGTACATAGTATGAGCTATCCAGGTTTACTCTCTTGAAATGAAAGAAGAGGTTGATAAGGTAAATCAAAGACTAAGGGTAACAAAGAAAACTAACACAAAAAAAAAAAAATGGACTTTAAGGTTTGATGGATCCAAATATAAACAAGGTTGTGGTTGAAATGTGGAGCTAGTTAATCATAACCTAAAAAATATGAGGCTTTAATTCATTGTCTCCAATTAATGATGTGAAAACATGTCAATAATTTAATAATATTTAGTTAATTGGAGCTAATTACAAAATAAATCTGAAGATTTTATAATTGTAATGACAACACACTCTCTTACTATTATAGTTGAGTGTGGAATATAACTGAGGACTTTGATACTTAAATAAAAATTTATGGCTATACCATAGAAAGCTAGTACGTTGGAGTCAGTTATGTGTTCAAAGTTGAGAATTATTTAGTACAAGTTGTCTCCACTTGGTGCATGTAATGTAAAAAAATTCAAAGTCTTCAATGATAACATGGATATTTTAGAACTCATCAACAATTTAGATGTATTTTAATCCCAAATAATTGATGGAGATGATTGGGACCCCTTCGGAGTAATAATTATTTTATATTAGTTACCAACAACATAAATTGGATTTGGCATATTTAAAAGAATCCTTAGTTGATGAACATAATTTGGGGAACTTAATGAAGAGCTTAAGGATGTCTTATTAGGAAAATATTGTACAAGGATGGAAAGGAAATACATGACCAGGGTGTTCACTAAATTTTATGATGTTATAGCTTGAGGGTATGAATATTTAAAATCCTAAGATAGTTAAATAATTACTCATACAATTCATTTGAATCCAAGGGTAAAATAAGTATGATAGACGAAAATACTAGTGAACCCATTATTTGAATAAATCATCCAAGAAAGTAAAAAAATGTTGTTAGCATGCATTTTTCTTAGTGATACATTCTAATTGGGTTATCAACTTGGTTCATATTTGTATGAAGAATGGTGAGGTACACTTGTGTGTGGATTTTTGAATTTAAATAAAGTGTTAGAGAAGGAAAATTATTTGCTATCCTCGCTAGATGAGGTCTTAATTTTTTTAATGAATCACAAATGATGACTTTTCTATATGGGTATTTATTTTACATGTTAGATCTTGATAATAGACTTAAAACTAATTTTATTGAAAAATGGGGAACTCTTGCTTATGAGAGGATTACATTTGACCTAATCAATGTAGACACCACATTCAAATGAGCCATGGACATAGCATTTATTAACTTGTTGATAAAATTTATTTTTATTTATATAGATTATCTCACTATGTTTTCTAAAAATAGAGGTTACCATATTTGAGACATGAGATTTTTTTGTAAAGATCCAAATACCATGGAATCTCATTGAACTAGAAGATCATATCTTTGGGGTTACTAAAGGTAAGCCATAGAGTCATGGATTTAATAAAAATGAATATCCATCAAATCCAAAATGATATAAGCTATATTGAATATTCCTCTCCCTAGAAGAAAGGATTTGAAATCCCTTTTGGGAAGATAAATTTTGTAAAGAATTTAATATCCAACTTAGTAGAAATAGTAGATTATGAAAACTAATTATTAGGAAGGAATTGTACTAACTTCTAGAATTATTGTTGTAGCCCTATTGATTTTGGCATGGATTTGTGTTGGTACATTGGGAGGTTGGTACCAAGACATAGATTACATGATAGCAATAGTTGACCTTTCTCATCTAGACACTTGTCACTTGGGAAAGGGGTCAATTTTTCCTATTCTTATAGTATCTCAAATGTTTTTATTTTGGAATTATTCTAGAGTAGAAGAAATTTATTATTTTGAGGGATTACTCATGTTTCTCAATGATTTTTGTAATAGTATGTTAAGCAAATTATTCTTGTTACTTCTTGACCACATGCAGTTGGAATAAACTTTTAAAAACTAGTTTTTTTATAAAATTCCTAATTTTGGTGTTAATTAATTTAGTAATTTCAAATAGAAGAAATATAAGGTTAGGAATGGGAGTGAGTTGTGGCTATCCTTTTCTATCAATTTTGGTGCTTCATTTTTGTTGGTAAGGGTATGGAGATCCATCAAAACACACAGACACACACACACATAGTAGTTGGAAATTCTTATCAATATAAAATTAGTCCTATAATCATTATTACTATGAATGCAGACAACACCCAAATGAGAAAATTAATACATATAAAACAAGATAAGAAAATCTTAATCTCAATAAAAATATAAATTATTTAAAAAAAATTAGAACAAACATTAGTATAGATTGTAACCCAACATCTAAAACCTAATCAAATTGTGACTCACTAAACCTATCCTCATAAAAAAATACCAGCCAATATAACCTTTTTTATCATTTAACTCACAAATGAACCATTTCATAAAGTGTAAAAAAATATAGTTAAGCACATACACCTAAAAGATAGAAGTTGTTGTGGCTTCCATCTAAAACTTTATGATATGCATATTTTATAAAAGTTGTAGTGTATAAAATTGTACACTCTTGAAAGTGATGCAATTTCACAATTAATTTGGACCTTTTTTGGCACGCTTGCATTAAATACCCTTTAAATAATCGTTAATAGGCCCCTAAGACCCATTATTTTGGATCTCAAGGCATATTTAAGCTAAAAACCAGACAAAATCATCAAAAACATCCAAAATTCCAAAAACCCACCCCAAAAATCTAGGGTGGGACTCATATGCCACCTTGTGCGTATGACTCCCCCTAGGTGGGACCCATACACTAGAAGTGGCGTATGAGTCCCATTTGGGGATTTTTTAGGGTTTGAATGAGAAAATCACCTTTTTAATTCAAATTTTTGGTTGATGTCTACCTTTGAGATCTAAATAACAATAAATTAGGTGTTAATGCTTATATAAGCAAGCTTCTAAGTCATTATTTCATCTAATCAAGTGTTTTCAAGAGCAATTTCAAGATCCAAGCATTCAAGGATCTTCAAGCATTCTTTGACAAGAGCATTAAAGTTTCAAAAGAAAGCAAAGTTGAAGTCATGGAGCAGCATTAAAGTGTGTTTATAGGTCTTAAAGCTCACTTTTTGTAGACACTCGAAATATCCTGATTGATATCATGCACTCGATCCTGACTAAATAGCACCAATTCTTCCTTAATCACACCCATACTAATTATTTAATTGAATAATATTTATTTAATTGAATTTCCTCCTTAATCAGATAATATACTTTATCAGATTAATTCATCATAATTCCTCTTTGATTAAATAAATCAACTTTATTTAATTGAATTCTAATGTTTCCTCTTTGATTAAATAAAATCAATTTTTATTTAATAAAATCCTAATGTCCTCTTTGTGATTAAATAAATTAACTTTGCTTAATTATATCCTAAAGTTCTTCATTTAATTGAATAAATAAAATTTATTTAATTAAATCCCTAATCTCCTAACTCTCCTCTTACTTGATTTAAATAAATCTAAATATCTAAATCAAATGTCAAATCAACTAATTCCATCTAAGTTAATTAACCACAAATTAATTAACTCCTAAACCCTCCATTCCTTTAGCTTTTGCAAGTTGCACATGTAAATCAATTTATTTGATTTATTAATTCCTCAATTTTCATTCAAATATGGCATATCCTTGGAATATTCCACCAATTTGAAATCTACCTCCCAAAAGTACTTTTTTCCTCCAATATGGCATTAAAGGCTCTTACATGTCCTCTCCTTCTAGCCAACTTGGCATTAACTCCACTTACATCCCCTCTTGCACAAGTCACTTCTTCACTTTCAAATCCACCTACATGCATTTAACATGTACATTATTCAAAATGTGCTCCACTCTCCTTCATTAACATGTTGACAAGTAACACAATTCCATTGGTTCAAATGTTAATCCCACATCCATCCTATTCTCCAATCTTCAATCCTTATTCCTTATAAATAGAGGCCTTCTTTATTGATTTGGGAGACACAAGTTGAGAGAGGTTTATGCAAGTTTATTATCCACATTTCATCCATGTTAGCATATAGTTTCGTCATCCATAGCTAGGTTATTGACATTTTTCATCAAGGATCAATCAATCATTATCAAGCTTATCAAGGAATTTGGAAAGGGCTTCTTTCCACATCAAATAAGCACCAATTCCCCCATGGTATGTTGGTTTGAGCATTTGAATAAGATTTCATTAGTTTTTATTTGATATTTTACCTTGTTTTCTTGTTCTAGTGTTTGAATGAATTTCATGGGGAATGCTTGTTTACACTTGTTTATGGAATAATGTTTGAGTGTTTGTTCATGTTTGAGCAGATCTAGGAAAAGCATTCTACACTTTCATTCAAGATCTAGCATTTTCAAGGGTTGATCATGGTTTTCTATGGTGAATCATGGTGGATTCTAGGATGGGGAGATGAAACTAGCCATCAAGCCAAGCCTAATGAATTTTTTTCTAAGTGATTCCATCCTCCATTTTCAGTCTACATTAAACCTAAGGAAGGTACCAACATTATTAGTGCTCATTTGGGTGATTAGAGGTCTCTCAAAATGAGTTATTCGTTATTCTTCATGCATCTCATTCTTGCACATTAGAATATGGTTGCATTGCACTTTAGATTTCATAATCTTAGACAAACTCAAGGTTAGGGTTTACATTCCTATTTACATGCATATTTCATTGTTTCTATCAAGGTTTAATTACCAAACTAGGTATTTGACCAAGGCAAACCCCCATAAGAAAATCAAGTCTATATTATGTTTTGCAGGTCTTTTCACAGATTCAAATCCAAAAATCAGTTTGGAAGGGAGGAAAGAGATTGGAGCACAGATCTAAACTTCAAATTCCCAAAAATGAAGAATGATACTGATATGCTAGAAGTGGCGTATGAGTCCCACTACAAGTGTTTTTCAATATTTTTGTAGATTCAGATACCCTTTTTCTAGAAACATGTTCTTGTGTAGAAACCCAGATATGGGACTGATTCGCCTAGACTAGCATATGAGTCCCAATAGGCCAAAATTTTAGGATTTTTAGTGTTTCAGAGCTTATTCCTACCTTCTTCAGGTTTCTAGGTGCATACTTCTGAGATCTCACCTTTATGTTCTGTTTTACATGCATTTTCAGGTCATCTAGTTAAAGATTGCATCATATTAGGGTTAAACATTTTGATTTACATTGCATTTTTCTTTCCAAGCCCTAGCTTGGTGGTGAACCTCTCATTAGTTTATAATCAGTCCCTAGGACAACCCTATTACAAGATCTCTTTCTCCTTCAAGCGTTGAGATCTCTAGGGTTATCCTTGAATGAGAGAGTGTGAAGATTGTTATTCTATCTCCCAAGCATAGAAGAAATCATTTCCCCCCCTTCATTTTGGTGAACCTGCATTTAGAACATCATAATTATGATTTGGAGTGCATCATCATCCTAGATCTTTCTTTCATTAACATTAAATTAGGGTTTGCATTAGTTAATTGGCATTCTAGTGTTTCTAATTTTGCATTAGTGAAAGTGCATATAGCTTACATATTTTCATCTCAAATCATCTCAAATCATACAAAATATGCGTTTGCACTTATGTCACATATCATATACAACATAAAAAGCATCAAAATCAATTGAAAATTTTTGAAAATTTTGAAAAAATTCCTCACTAGGACTCATACACCCCTCTGGGTGAATCAGTCCTAGTGTAGATTTTGCATTGCATTTTATAGAATTTAAAACCTTTTTTTTGTGCTTCTAGTTGTTAAAATATTTTTGTTTCAGTTTGCATAGCTTCTATTACATTTAAATCATTAGAACTAGCATAATCTACATTCATTGCAATTGTGGATAGAATTAGATTCTTGTTCTTTTCACTTTCAACATTAGTTCATAATTCAATTAGATTAGCTTACATTTGGAATTCATTAGAAAACAAAAATCAAAACACCTATGAATTGATGAACCACTTGGACAAAGTATAGTTATTTGACTATGTCAAATCTCTTTTTCAAAGTTAACCTAACCCTTGAGCCTTTTAGTAGTGATGACTTTGACATGTTAGATTAATCCCTTGAGGAATTCATCTCACAAGGTTCATCCAATACAGCTTGTTATGATAAACCAAAACTAATAGAATTTAACATGATTCAACCTCAACTTATCGTTTACCCACCTTCACACAAACCTCAACCTAAAAAAAATGCTGAATTTACTCTTTACCCACCTAAGAACAAAGTTTTGCAAAAATCAAGTAATAATACCATTGCTCATACACACAACACTTAAAACAATCCACAACCAAAATAACCAACTCCGACAACTTTACCTTTTCCTAATCTCATTTTTCCTAGCAATCCTTGTTTAACTTTGCATAATGGGAAGGAGTACATAATCTTTTTGAACAACTAAAAAATACTCCTGCAAACATATCTCTATGAGACCTAACTCAGAATTCACCTAATTATCACACTATGCTTCAAACAACTTTAAAACAAATAGTGTTTCCCTGTGGTACAAATGTAAACAATGTGGCAACTCTAATACAAGGAATGAATATAGTTAATGTAGGCATTACCTTCCATCAACATGAGTTACCTCCTTTGGAATTGAGAAAGAAAAATGATGCCTTCATGATAATAGCCATCTACAATAGATTAGGAATAAAAAGAACCCTTGTTGACAATGGTTCTTCTCTTAATGTATGTAGTGTCACACTTTTGGATAAACTTGGTGTGAATAAATAAAAAATTCAACCTGATTCCTAGTCACTTTGTGGATTCGATAACATAGGAAAACAACCATTTGGTGTGATTATTTTACCTATTACAATTGGAAAGGATACCTTGTAGACCCCTATTCATGTAATTCCTGATAATATTTCATATAATCTTATTTTAGGGCGACCTTGGATTCATGAAATGCACGCAATTCCTTCAACCCTTCATCGTATAATGAAGTATATCTACAATAATAATGTATATAAAATTGAAAAAGACCCTGAGCTTGAAAGTTGTTTACAAGTTGAAAAAGGAACGGCAAGTCCTATAAACACATTGATTAAAACATCACACATAGAACCTATGGAAGAAGAGCAACAATAAACGAAAAATAGTGTCGAAGCTATTGGAAGATGATTGGGGTTCCTTAGAGTTCACACTTTCATTTATGGGAGAATACATAATCACAAGAAAAGAAGATGAAAAAATAAACCAATGGTTATGTCAACACAAAACTCAGAAGAAAATTCACAAGCATCTACCTCATCTACCCTTGAAGAAGACACAAGCTACACAACAAACTTCAATGAGATAGATTATCAACAACCACCAAACCTGAAAGAAATGTAAAGGATTTATGGGAGAGGTTATGAACTTATGAAGCAATTGGGCTATAATGGAAAAGGATGTGGAAATAAAGAAAAAAGCATCTATGTTCCTATGGAACCTAACACACAAGAAATAAAAAGTGCTTTGGGATACTATCCTAAGATAATCCAAGCAAACAAAAGACCTTCATTAAACATCAACACCATTATGTGTAAACCTAAAATCAATCTCACCTTGAAGCATCCTAAATTTCTTGATATGAATTTTGAACCATCATGGGAATAATTTGAAGATGATGAAGCCTTGAAACAAATGTTAGGAGTCTACAATAAACCATCTACTCCTCAAAAGAAATGGGTTACATGTGCTATGATTAGTACCAAACAAAACGATGGAGAAAAGGAAAGTATTGAGATGGACATGAGTAAAGAAGAATACAACCCTGAATTTCCAAAACCAAGTGCACTTCCTCTAGGAGATACAATTGACATACCAATGGATATCAATGATAAGGACAAAGTAATTAAGATAGGAAAGTTCCTTGATTATGAAGAACAAGAAGATCACACTATTTTACTCCATGACTTTCTTGAACTTTTTCCTTGGAATTATTCGGATATGCTAGGAATTGATGCTAAGATAGTGACACACAACTTAGTCCTTCCTAAAAATGCTAAACTAGTTAGACAAAAGATATGAAAGATGAATCCTAATCTGATAGCCTTGCTAGTTATGGGAGAAATTGAAAAACTCCTTGAGGCTGGTTTTATAAGACCTATAGATTATTCTCCTTGGATCCCAAACATTGTCGTAGTTGTTAAACCTGACAATTGTATTAGGATGTGTATGGATTTTCATGATTTGAATAAAGCATCTTTAAAGGATGAATTTCCCCTTCCTAATATTGACATGATAATATATTTGACTGTGGGACATGCTTTTTCGTCAGTCATGGATGGATTCTCTAGGTACAATCAAATCTTTATCAACAATCAAATCTTTATCAACCCTCAAGATCAATACAAAACAAAATTTATAACTATTTGGGGAACATTTTGTTGGGTCATTATGCCTTTTGGATTGAAGAATACGGGGGCAACATATCAACGAGCTATGACATTAATATTTCATGATTACATACATAAGATTTTGGAAGATTGTGTTGATGATATTCTAGCCAAATCTTTAACTAGACAAGACAATGTGAATATCCTCCAGAAGATCTTTGAGTGAATGTAAAAATACAACATGAGATTAAACCTGAAAAAGTGTGTCTTTGGTGTAGATAGTGGAAATTTTTTAGGATTTATCATATCTCATAGAGGCATCGAGGTGGACATGAAGAAAATCGATGCTATAGTTAACATGCCACCTCCTAGAAACATCTCTCAATTGTGCACCTTACAAGGAAGAATTCAAGCTATCCATCATTTTGTAGCATCGTTAGCGGATCAAAAATTTCCATTTACACATCTCCTTAAGAAATATGTGCACTTTGATTGGAATGAGGATTGTAAATAGGCTTTTGAGAGTTTGAAGGATTATCTTACCACTCCACCTATTTTACAACCCGCTATGTAAAAAAAACTATTCATCCTTTACATAGCAGCATTAGCCCAAGCTCTCGTACCATTTTTGGCTCAACAAGATGAAAAAAAAAGAGGATCCTATTTATTACATTAGTCGAACTTTGATTGATTATGAGAAATGATACATAATGATATAAAAACAATGTTTGGCTCTTGTATTCACTATAAGTAAACTGAGACATTACTTACTGAATGCTGAAATACATGTGATGACAAAATTCAATCCTCTAAAACATCTTTTTAATAAAATATATTTATTAGGATACTTAGCTAAATGGGTTATGTTGTTAATAGAGTTTGACCTTAAGTTTGTTTCAAAAAAAAATTAAAAGACAAGCATTAACTGACCACTTAGCGGACACTCCCTCACCCCTGTCATTACCTAATCTAGAAATGTTCCCTGATGAGAATGTGTGGACTATTCAGAAAGATGAATATGTATGGGAATTATACTTTGACGGATCTAAGTGTAGAACAGGCTTTGGTGCCGGGGTTATAACAGTCTCACTCGCAGGGAAGCCTATTCCCTTATCCTAATGCTTAAACTTCCTATGCACCAACAACACGGCGGAATGTGAAGCATTAATTGTTGGTTCGCACACTATTTTATCTTTAGGAGTTTAAAATATTAAGATATTCAGTGATTCACAATTATTCATTAAGCAAATAAATGGGACATACCAAGCAAAGCATGACAAACTATCGAAATACAAGGATCTCACAATGATTTTTTTAGAGAATTTTGAATCATTTACCATTGATAACATCCGTGAAAGGATAATCGACATGCAGATGCAATGGAAAGTGTAGCTTCTCTTATATCCCCTCAAGATCCTTCAAAGGATTTCACATTTATTGTCCATACAATCATGAAACCATCAATCGAACCCAAAATCGAAGAAGTATTATCAACAACTATGGAAAGCTCTAGTGAATGGTATAACTTATATTTAATTATATAAAAGAAGGTACCTTTATGTTGACGGTCGAAATGGCATAGCAACAGTTAAACATAATATTGCTATTTTTTTTCTCCTGAAAGACAAAGATAACACATGGATATATTAGTTCCCAAGGTGTTTGTAGTTGGTTCTCAACTGTGCTAATGTCCCTCAATGGTCAATGTAACAGTAATGTTCAAGGGGCCTGCTGGTGTGAGCTTTTGGATTGTTCTAATATCAAGCATGAACTTAAACCTACTCTAACTAGGGTTTTTAAAGAAACATAAAAAAGATAGATCAGGGCTTTGGTACTGAGAAGAATGATAATTCACCTATCTTAACCAGACTTGTTATCCTTCAAGTAATTATAAACTAAAACTGAAGAACAAAATTAACTTGTGATTAACACATAGTTGCATTCATTCACAGTACTGATTTCCACAACAAATTACTAGTTACCATTTTAATTAAAAAACAAAATAACACTTCATTCCTTGAAAGCTTCTCAAATAAAATGATTAACTTAAGATAAATACCATTCTAGAACACAATATGAAGTAGATTTGAATCTGGTTGCTCCTACTTTTGGTGAAACAGATAAGCAACATTTACAAATTTGGCACAATCACTAGTGTACAAAAAATCCATGTCTACAGATTGTTTCCATCTACACTAAGAAAACTAGAAAGATACATTCCTTTCTATACCGAATCTAACTCCTAACTAAGAAGACAAAAGAAGCTCCCTTTACTAAGAAATAGGATGCAACTCTATCTCCTCTATCCTTCATAAAATCACTACTCTTCTAAATCTATATCTAGAACTGTCTACTCTATTGCTTTTCTATTTCTGCTAACTTTTCTTTTTTCACTTCTAACCTTTTACAAAGAGGCAAGAATGCCATATATAGAGTGTACCAAAAATAATGTGTTGTCCCCTGCTTTAGGGTTTACAAAATATCTCCCTTCAGAAGGGTTGACTCTTAGATCTTTTGAATAAAGTTAGTTTTGCATTAAATGCACATCCCCGTTGTCCATATTGGTGAAGGATTGCCGCCAAGAGAAACCTTCAGATCTTTTTTCAACTGCCACATTTACTTCTGGCCTCTGTGTCCATCTTCGAACTCTAGTGGAGCCACTTTGAATGCCCTAAAATATCACCATTAATGCTGAGCTACCCCTATCAGTAGACACCCACTATCACTATGACTCATGGTTTCGCCCTCCTTTATTCCTTTGGCCCTCTTCCTGCTCTAGATCTTTTTATGCCTTGACCGTCTTCTAGAAGCACAACGAGACTTTTCATCAGATCCCCACGCCAGTGCTCATCGAGTTGCTCCATCGGCTCCTTCATAAAGCGGATCCACACCCGTTGCATTTTGTTGACCTTCCTCTGGTTTGTAGCCGATTGGTCAAACTATCCAGGGTTCACCCTTAGTTCTATCTGATTGGGTGAACATATTCCACATGGGATTCCCAGGCGATCAAAAGTTGTTGACACCAGATCATATATCGGTGAGACACCATCAGGTTGGTGAGACATCACGGCGAGCTCCATTAGTTACACTGAAGGTTTAAAAATGATCGGCAAGACCATCGCTAGTCGGCAAGACATCATATCAAGCTCCTTCATTCTCCCCGAGCTCGTTCTGTTTTAGCAAAACCCTATCAGGGTCGGCGAGACATTACACCGAGCTCAACATGCTACATCAAGGGCACAAAATATGTCGGGGAGGCCCTATCGGGTCGGCAAGACCTCTCGCCGAAGTCACCTCCCCTTGTCGAGACTCTCCAAGTTAGCAAGACTTTATTTCTTCGACTAGACATCACGCCGAACTTACATCCTTTGGTGAAACTTCCTCGAGAGACATCTTCAGATAAATAACTCCATCCTACAAAACAAATGTCTCCATTAGTTCTCAAAGGCAAATAAAATATATCATTATTTATCATGCCTTCAATTTTATCAAAAAGAAACACAACTCTGGTGGAGACGGAAGTTGAACCAAGATAACACCTACCTTAAAAACTGGTGGGGGCAGAACCAAGACCGAACCGGGACTGAGAGGAAAAATTGGACGAATCCCGATGGAACTGAGATCAGGACAAAATACGACCCAGAAACAACATCCCCCGCCCTTAAAACTGGCGGGGGCGGGGTGAAAAAGAAATCGAAACTAGGACCGAAGTCAGGATGGGAACAAGCCATGGGAATGACAATCATTTCCCAGCTCAAACCCCACCCCCGCTCCACGTCCGCAAAATAAAATGCAAAGGAAAAACCCGACCAAGTGATCAGAATCGGGGCAAAACAAGACGGGCACAGTGGAGCCGGGACCAGAACCAAACCTGAATCGGAAACCTTTTCAAGTTTCAAGTTCGGATTCCATTCCAAACCTGCCTTCGACATCAGCCAAAAAAGATGAAGAAAGGATAAGAAAGAGAAAGAGGAAGGGGAGGGAAAACATCCCCGATAAAACAGAAAGAAAAAAAAGCAAAAGAACAAGACACGCGGAACCGGTATTAGAACAGAACCCGAACCTGAAACTTTTGAAAGTTTCAGGGTTCGGTTCCAGTTTCGGTTCTGGTTTAACCGGAACAAAATGAAAAGACTCACGAGGGAAAAACAAAAGAGGCGGAATCGAGACCGAGGAAGGAAAATAAAGTAAAACTTGGAAGGAATTCCGAGTTCGGTTTCCGTTCCGGTTCCGAGCCCGCCAAAACAAAAAGAAAAATGCCTAAGGCTGAAAAGAAAACACCTAAGGAAAAGGACGAAAAGGAAAACGACCACCCAAAAAGGAACGAAGGAAAAGGCAGAGTCGGGTCCAGGATGGAACATAGGTTGGGAACCTTGAAGAGTTCAATGTTCTGATTTGGATCCGGACCCGACTCCTATAGAACAAAAGAAAAAAAATGCCTAAGGTAGAAAAACAAAGGCCAAAGGAAAAGAAAAGAACAAAGGGGGACCCATTTTGTTCCAGAATAAAATGGGGTGGTTATGCAAGGCATAAAAAATGGCGACTCGGCTGGGAGAATGTTTTAACCATTTTCAAGAAATTAAAGGATTCAGCTACCCAGAACTCCTGGTTTATGAACATCACAACTCCAGTTGACTCAGTTTTAGTAACCAAGGCTGAGCTAGAATCTCAAATGTAAATCAATCAAAGGTTATCCCTAAATCTATGTGTGTGCTTGATTGTGCACCACTCTTTTATAAAGTTTTCTTCATCTTTCGAACAACAATGTGCAAGATTTGAGCTACATGAGTTGATTCCCTTTAGCTGTTTGTGCAATGATATCCTAGGCATTGCTCCGCTGCTAGTCAGGATTCCATAGCCCCGATGAAGATACCTCTAGTTTTCTCACAACATTTCTCTACTGCCAGTCAGGCATCCATAGCCCCGATAGAGATACTTGAATCACCCATTCATATTGAGTCTTCTTTTCTCTTTAGATAATTCTCTCTCTTTTTTTTTCTTTTCTCTTGGAGTTTTAGATATTTCATTGAATTTTTCTCAATATGTCAGATGTTTAATATCTGATCTGGGTTGAAAACTACCATGGACCTCATAACATCACCTAGGAATCAGATTTTTCACTCAAATCTTACAACATTATCACCCTAGGACAAATATACCATTACAAAAGGAGATGATCTTAACGATTTGTGACAGATTCAAAGTAGCTAATGAAGGTTATTTACTTTGTACCTTATTTTCAAGACCTTCCACAACTCTTATTGACAATGGGCATAAAGCAAAATTTTAGGACAAAATCACCCAATCAGCAAACCTAAAAATATCTAAACCACTTCTCTCCTAACAACCAAAGTATGCATCAGATAACAACCCACGATTTCGAGATGGAAAGAAATAGCCCAACCCCCAAGAACAAAATAAGACTGACACCAAATGACAAAGGAAACAAGAGGACAAAAAAAAAGGAACAAGCAAACACAGACCCAAAACTATTTACAAACAGAAAAGCAAATTATTTACAAACAAGAAAGCAGACAAATTATTTACATAAAGAATAGTAGACTATTTACATGCAGAACAGAATTAGCATGCTTTACAACTCAAAATAATGCTTAAGAAACTGCCCATTAACAGCCAAGGGAACAGGTTCTCTAGTTAAACTACTCAGTCTGAAAGCATTTTCTCCTAGGATCTCAGCAATCTGATAGGGACCCAACCAGAGCTTATCAAACTTCTGGTGACTACCCTTATTTTCACTAGCTTTATCCCATAACAACACAAGGTCAAATATCCTAGAAGCTTTGATTTTGGCTCTTTTGTCAAACCAACATTTGACAACAGCCTGGTGCCTAAAGAATTGTTGCAAGGCGACATCTCTCTGTTCTTCTAATTTCAACAAAGCAGCTAATCTTACTTCTATCCTATTGTTACTAGAGTAGAATTTCTGCATGAACTCAACAACAGGTATTTGCAGATGGATGGGGAACATAGGCTCTTGGCCATATACCAGCTTGAATGGAATTTTTTTTAAATCAACCTTGATCCTAGTCCTATCTGCCCATAGCGCGAATCTCAGCTGGGTATGCCAGTCCCTAGGGTTGTTTTCTAACAATTTTTTAATTACCCCTAAGAGATTCTTGTTGGTTGATTCTACAACTCCATTTCCTTGTGGGTAATAGTTTGAAGAATATTTTAAAACAATTGTGTGATCATAAGCCCACGAAATGAACTCAGCAGAAGAGAAGGCAGAGCCATTTTCACATACCAGATGGAAGGGTATCCCAAACCTAGTGGTGATGCATTCGGTGAGGAACTTGATTACTACCTCTGTTGTGTTGTTCTTGTAGGGTATAGCCTCTGTCCACCTTGTACAGTAATCAGTAGCAGTCAAAAGAAACTTGTTCCCTACAGAAGAGTTTGGGTTAATTACCCCAATAAAATCCAACACCCATTGGGAAAATGGTCTTACCTCGTAGACAGGCTGCAATGGCATGGCTGCATGGCATTCTTTTGATGTAGAAATATGACATATGTGACATGTTCTCACATGTTGATGGGAATCTTTGAATACACAAGGCCAGTAATAACCAGATCTGAGGATCTGGTGTGCCAATGACTTTGTAGAACCATGACCTATGTTGTGTTTCCCATGAAACTCAGAGATCACATGTTTATCCTCTTGTTGATCAAGGCATTGTAGGTACACTCCCTCAAAATTATTCTTGTATAGTAATCCTCCTTTGAGCATATAATCAGAGCTCTTCATTCTCAACACTCTCCTTTGAGTAGCATTCATTCCCTCTAGACATTGATTGTTGAGGATGAAACTGATGATATCAGCATACCAAGGGTCATTTGAGAAGGACTGAGTAGTGTATTATTGGAAAATAATGTTCTCACCAGCATTCACCATGGATTTAGACAAGCCTGTGCCTCTGGCAAGTTTCATAGGGTGTATCTCTAGATCAAACTCTTGCAAGATGGCCATCTATTTCCCTCTTCTTTCTCCCAGCTTGCTCTGCATAAGTAGAGACTTCATAGCAGCATCAGGAACTACAACAATGATTTGGCTTCAAACAATGTAGTGCCTGAAATTGTTGATAGCTCGGACCAGTGCAAAAGCTTATTTTTCAAGAGGTGGGTACTTCACCTCAACATTCTTAAATGGAGAACTCATGAAAGCGATTGGCCTCTCTTCCCCCTCTTCTCTTCGTTGAGTTAGGACAGCTGCACAAGAATGTTCAAAGGAAAAAGAATAAATATAGAATGACCTCAAGTAGTCAGGGCTAGTGAGGACTGGAGCTTCGGAGATGGATCGCTTGACTTGAGAAAATGTAGCCTTTGCCTCATCACCCCACTCTATTTTGGCATCTTTCTTCATCATTTCATTCAATGGTTTTACAATCTCTGTAAAGCCCATGATAAAATTTCTCACGAAGTTGATCTTTCCAAAGAAATACCTCATTTATTTCTTGCTTCCTGGCATGGCTATCTTGAGGATGGACTCAAATTGATCTGGGTCGATTGACATTCCTCTTTCTGAGATTATGTATCCCAAAAGCTTCCCTTCAGAAACTTCGAACACACATTTTTTGGGATTTAAGGAGACTCCATACCGAATACATCTTTCAAGAACTTTGGCCTAATCTGTAGCATGGTTCAGTTGATCCTTAGAGAACACTATCAGGTCATCCATGTAGATGATGATGCACTTTCCAATCATATCTTTGAATGCCACGTCCATGGCGCGCTAAAAGGTTGCTCTCGCGTTTATCAGATTGAATGGCATCCTTCTATATGCAAATGTTCCCCACTTTGTAGTGAAAGTTGTCTTCATTTTGTCTTCATAGTTAACCATTACCTAGTTGTATCCAGAGTAACCATCTAGGAATGATATCATCTGAGATCCGTTGACAGTTTGTAAGACCTCATCCAGTGAAGGAAGTGGGTAGTTATCTTTTTCTGAAGCTTTGTTCAGGTTTCTGAAGTCCACAAATAGCCTGATCTCTCCATTTTTCTTATGGACTGGAACTAAGTTAGCCACCCATGTTGAATGTCGTATGGGGAAGATAATCCTTGTAGAGAGAAATTTTTAGACTTCTTTAAGGATCAATGGCTCAATCAGGGCGTTGACAGGGCGTTGTTTCTATCAGAATGGTTTAGCTTCGGGCTTAAGAGGGATAGTATGAGTCATTACAGAAGCATCAAATGTATTTAGATCTTCATATCCCCAGGCTATCGCAGCAATATCTTTCTTCAGTGCCTTCAGTATATCTTTTCTGATTATTTCAGTGCAGGCTTTCCCTATGTAGACATTCCTTTCAAGGCTAGAATCAGCTAGGTTAACAATTTCATATTCACCTCCTTTATCTTCAGTTGATATCTTCTCTCGAGCCCTTGGGTCTAAGTCAAAAATTCTTTCCAAGGCCACCATTCCCTTGGGAATGCTATTGCTCTTTAAATTAAGGACCCCTTCCTTATCACAATCTTCAGGGTTCCAATCCCTGATCCCTGTTGGACTCGTCAATGATCTGTCCTTCGAAAACATCTAAGCTTGCTAGGAAAGAAAGAATATGTCGATCATCATCAAAGACTTGAAAGTTCCTGACATATCAGGAATAGCAGGGGTAGATATCAATTCCACTGAGAATTTCTTAAGCCTGGAGCCTTGCATAGGTTCCAGGGTACTTGCAGCAATAGCCAATGAATCGGTTATCTAATTTTCTTCTCTAGGGATTAAGCTAATCCCAAAGGCATCAAAGTCCTCAATCAGGTTCCACACCCTATTTCTATATGCTGCTAGTCTTTTATTGTGACATGTGTATTGGCTGCGCACTTGCTTGATAACAATTTTTGAATCTCTTTTGACCACCAAGGTAGTGAATTTCTTCTTATGTGCAAACATCAACCCCTGAGCTAGAGCTTCATATTGTGCTACGTTGTTAGTGCACCCGAATTACAACCTATAAGAAGCAAAAAAGGTTTTCCTTTCGGGCTAGTTAGTTCAATCCCAACACCATAGCCTGTCTTAGATTTGGATCCATCAAACGTGAGGGTCCATAGCTGATCATGTGTTGGGGTTAATCCTTTTGAGGTCATTGTGGGAACTTGGACAAAATGAGTTAGGGGCGGGGTTACTTGATCTTTTGAGTCAGATATAGGGAACAGGTGTTCAATATGTTCCTCAGGAGTAATTCCCAATCCCTGCATAGATGTATTATGTGACCCAAGGTTATCCTTCTGACATTCACTTGCATCTTTGATGGATCCATTAGGTTTCGACATACTTGTGAGTGTAGGGGTGTTGGGAAAATCTTGGAGTTGTTCCGCATAAACATGTTGGTTTTGAAATGTAATTGAGTCAAGTTCGATTTGAGAAGGAATTCCCTTTGAAAGTATCATATCTCTGGTTAACATTATTGCATCCTTGGCTTCAAACGAGAAGTGATCTACAACGGCTTTAGGGTGACTTGAGCTAGCTTCTCTACCTTGGGAAACATGATTTAAAATGCTAATGCAGGGTTGGCAAGTCAATTCAGAATGATTTTGGTAATGCACCCTACACCAATTAGGGAGTAGAAGACTTTGCAAATCAATGTCTTCCCCCAAGACTAGCTAATCCTGTTGTAGCTTGTTGATCAATGCTTGTTGGTTTTCATTAATCATAGAATCAGGGAACTTTCGTATTAGCAGTTCTTTAGGATCAAGAACAGAAAAGGTTAAAATTTCCTCTCTTTTATAAACCCCTATTCCAGTTTCAAAGTAGGCTACCTCATTGGGGCAATCATATTCAGTGATGACATGCTTGAGGCGGGGCTCACTTTCAATCCTAATCTATGTAGGAATTCCTCTCCATGGTAGCCACATATGTGAAAAGTCAAGGGAGAGATAACCCCCTGTACCTTTCATCAAATCTCTGCTCAACAGCATACCATAGGTCTCAGGAATGTCTGCTACTTGAATGTCTATGTTGGTTTGAACCCTAGGGTCTGACCCTACTTGCACATGTATGTTTCTCAACTCTACCACTACATTAACCTCTATCTTGTCAAGTTGGATGACCTTCTTGTTTGTCTAAATGGGGCTTAAACCCAATTTCTTGTATACAAAAAATGGCATAACATTGCTAGAAGCCCCTGAATCTAACATACAATTATGTAGGTTCTTCCCACAAATTCTTAAACTCAAAAGAAATGGTGGAGTACCTACCTTGTTTTTGTACAAGGCTACATTCATGTCCCTAGCAGGTGCCACCTTGTTCTTTCCTTTTGATTTGTCGGCTTTCTCCAAAGCTTTCAACACTATCTCCCGTTGGGCAGGGCACCACTTTAGGATGTCAAAATAGGACAAATAATTTTTATGTTTCTGCATCTCAGAAACAATATCAAATTATGTATTATAACTCGCACTACCTTTGAAAACACCAAAGGAATTACCCTTGTTATGGAAGTCAGGCGGGCCTTTTGGTGGAGGAGGGTTATTATCAACACTTTGATTTGGAGGCACCATGTGATTAGGTGGTGCTGATGTAGTGAGTGGACCCTTATCCTGATTTCTCAGGAAGTGTCCTCCTTTCATCTGAAAGGCTTGGGCATCATATGAATCTTCCTTTGGTTCATTCTCCTCTTGCCTTGGGAATGAAGGTTCCTCCTCAAAGAGCTCATAAGTCATTGTTGTATCTACTGAGCCACCTTCTTTGTGAGGATTCCCTTGGAATGTTTGGGCATCTGCCTATGCCATCTTGACAACTTTCTCCATTTCAAGGTAGTTCACCTTAGAATGGGTTGCAGTATCATGCAACCTGCACCAATTAGTCATAAAGTTGAGGTCAACCACATTTGCAGTATGTGATATCTCCTCATTAGCTTGATAGTTGTGTGAAACTCCACCATTATTGGGACATGTATTCCATTGTCTGTTGCTATTTGGCCTTTGGTTATATCCTCTATTTTGATTTTGATACCCTTAGTTAGAGGATTTTTGGCCTTGATAACCCCTTTGGTTGTAATTTTGTTGTTTTGATTAGGGTAGTTACCTTGGTTTTGGGAGGGGTTCAATCGAAGCTAAGCCATGTCATTTGTAACTTGAGATAGTGTTTTCTTGAAGGTCTCTACCTCATTCATAAGTTGGACTGTCTTTTCACTTTCCACACTCTTAGCAACAGGTGGCTGACCACCATGATTTGGTGTTCCAATTTGGTTATGATGACCATGGGAACTTTGAGGAACCTGTGATTGTTGAAAGAGATCAGGAGTTCCAGTAGCAAAGAATGGAACAGGTGATTGGGTTTGCAATTCAGACATAGGTCCATAATGGGAAGGAGACATTCCCAGGATAGTATTGAATAGAGGGGTTGGGCTATGCATCTGATATCCTATTGAAGGGAAACCTCCTCCTAGGCTTCCTTGTTGAGAACTGATTTGTTGTTGCAGCTTTATAGCTAGATGATAGACTTTGGATAGAGAATCAATATCAGTTAGTTGATAAGTCATTTGCAGGAATAAGCCAAGAAAGGGGTCGATAACTCTAAAGTAAGCTTGAATGGCACTATTCTCAGTGACTAGATAGGGGTCTTGAAACCTCCTATACATTCGTTTGAACCTAGTATTGAACAAGGGAAAGGATTCACATGGCTCTTTCCTAATGGTAGCAAACTAGTGGTATAAAAGAGCTGGATCCACATAAACCCTGAACTAATTGATGAAAGCATTTTCCAAATGTGTCCAAGTTAGAATGGAACCTTGAGGAATATTAAGGTACCACTTGTATGCCATATCCCCTAAGGAGTATGGGAACAACCTACAAACTACATCATGGTGAGCTATCTGAGCTCTAGTACAAGCATCCTTAAAAGCTTGTATGTGCTCTTCAGCACTCCTTGATTCACCATGAATGTACTTGGGGTAGAATCTTTCAGGGTTCTTAGGCATGTCATGAAAACCTCTAGGAATAGTCCCCAATGGAGAGGGATTATTCTGAAAGAATTCCATTGGTGGGGGTGGTGGTTGAGCCAGCTAATAGATGGGTTGAACCAGCTGTGATGACAATTGAGATGGATGTGGTGGTGGATTGATGGGTATCCACTGGGGTATTGGTGAAAATCTTGGCGGAATGAGCAGAGCTGATAAGGGTGGTACAATAGTTGAGCCAGTCTTATGACTCTTGTGTCTTATTAGGGTCTTGAGTTATATCAAAGGTGGTGGATTCTTAGCTGATCGAAGAACCCTACAGGACCTTTCTGGTGAGAAAAACCCAGTTTTATCCAGTTTTCCCTTCTAGGCCCTCCTTCTAGTGCCAGCTTCTGTTGACGGTCAAAATGGCACAACAATAGTTAAACAAAATAGTGTAATTTGTTTCTCCTGAAAGAGAAAGATAACACATGGATATCTTTTCTCCCAAGGTGTTTGTAGTTGGTTCTCAACTGTGCTGATGTGCCTTAGTGGTCAAAGTAATAGTAATGTTCAAGGGGCCTGCTGGTGTGAGCTTTTGGATTGTTCTAATATCAAGCATGAATTTAAACCTACTCTAACCAGGGTTTTTAAAGAAACATAAAAAAGGTAGATTAGGGCTTTGGTACTGAGAAGAATGATAATTCACCTATCTTAACCAGACTTGTTATCCTTCAAGGAATTGTAAACTAAAATTGAAGAACAAAATTAACTTGTGATTAACACATAGTTGCATTCATTCACAGTGTTGATTTCCACAACAAATTACTAGTTACCATTTTAATTAAAACACAAAATAACACTTCATTCCTTGAAAGCTTCTCAAATAAAATGATTAACTTAAGATAAATACCATTCTGGAACACAATATGAAGTAGATTCGAATCTGGTTGCTCCTACTATTGTTGAAACAAATAAGCAACATTTACAAATCTAGCACAATCACCAGTGTACAGAAAATCCATGTCTGCAGATTGTTTCCATCTACACTAAGAAAACTAGAAAAATATATTCCTTTCTATGCCGAATCTAACTCCTATCTAAGAAGACAAAATAAGCTCCCTTTACTAAGAAACAGGATGCATCTCTATCTCCTCTATCCTTCAGAAAATCGCTACTCTTCTAAATATATCTAGAACTATCTACTCTATTGCTTTTCTATTTCTGCTAACTTTTCCTTTTTCACTTCTAACCTTTTACAAAGAGGCAAGAATGCCATATATAGAGTGTACCAAAAAGAATGTGTTGTCCCCTACTTTAGGGTTTACAAAATATCTCCCTTCAGAAGGGTTAGCTCTAAGATCTTTTGAATAAAGTTGTTTCTGCATTAAATGCACATCCTTGCTGTCCATATTAGTGAAGGATTTCCGCCAAGAGAAACCTTCAAATCTTTTTGCAACTGCCACATTTACTTCTGGCTTCCATGTCCATCTTCAAACTCCAACGGAGCCGCTTTGAATGCCTTAAAATATCACCATTAATGCCGAGCTACCCTTGTCAATAGACACCAGCTGTCACTATGACTCATGATTTTTCCCTCCTTTATTCCTTCGGCCCTCTTCCTGCTCTAGATATTTCTATGCGTTGACCATCTTCTGGAAGCAGCATGAGACTTTTCATCAGATCCCCGCACCAGTGCTCATTGAGTTGCTCCATTGGCTCCTTCATAGAGTGGATCCACGCCTGTTGCATTCTGTTGACCTTCCTCTGGTTCGTAGCCGATCGGTCAAACTATCCAAGGTTCACCCTTAGTTCTATCTGATTGGGTGAACATATTCCACGTGGGATTCTCAGGCGATCAAAATTTGTTGACAATCGAATCATATATTGGTGAGACATCACGGCGGGCTCCATTAGTTACGCCGAAGGTTTAAAAATGATCGGCAACACCATCGCTAGTTGGCAGGACATCATATCGAGCTCCTCCGTTCTCCCCGAGCTCATTTTGTTTCAGAAAAACCCTATCAGGGTCGGCGAGACATTACACCGAGCTCAACATGCTACACCGAGGCCAAAAAATATGTCGGGGAGGCCCTATCAGGTCGACAAGACCTCTTGCCAAAGTCACCTCCCCTTGTCAAGACTCTCCGAGTCGGCAAGACTTTATTTCTTCGGCCAGACATCACGCCAAAATTACATCCTTTGGCGAAACTTCCTTGAGAGACATCTTCAGATAAATAACTCGATCTTGAAAAACATGTCTCCATTAGTTCTCAAAGGAAAATAAAATATATCATTATTTATCATGCCTTCAATTTTATCAAAAAGAAACACAACTCCAGTGGAGACGAAAGTGGAACCAAGACAACACCTACCTTCAAAACTGGCAGGGGTGGAACCAAGAACAAACCGGGACTGAGCGAAAAAATTGGACAAATCCCAGCGAAACCGAGATCAGGACAAAATACGACCCAAAAACAACATCCTCTGCCCTTAAAACTTGTGGGGGCAGGGTGAAAAATAAATCAAAACTGGGACCGGAGTCGGGATGGGAACAAGCCATGGGAACAATAATCGTTTCGTAGCTCAGACCCCACCCTAGCTCCGTGTCCAAAAAATAAAATGTAAAGGAAAAATCTGACCAAGTGATCAGAACCGGGGCAAAACAAGATGGGCATAGCGGAGCTGGGACCAGAACCAAACCTGAACCGGAAACCTTTTCAAGTTTCAAGTTCAGATTCTGTTTCGAACCCGCCTCCGACGTCAGCCAAAAAAGATGAAAAAAAGGACAAGAAAGAGAAAGAGGAAGGGGAGGGAAAACATCCCCAAAAAAATAGAAAGAAAAAGAAGCAAAAGAACAAGACACGCAGAACTGGGATCGGAACGGAACCTGAACCTGAAACTTTTGAAAGTTTCAAGGTTCAGTTCCAGTTTCAGTTCCGGGTCTGCCGGAACAGAACGAAAAGAATTGCGAGGGAAAAACAAAAGAGGCGGAACCGAGACCGGGGAAGGAAAAGAAAGAAGAACTTGGAAGGAATTCTGAGTTCGGATTCTGTTCTGATTTCGGGCCTGCCAAAACAAAAAGAAAAATGCCTAAGGCCGAAAAGAAAACACCTAAGGCAAAGGACAAAAAGGAAAAGGACCGACAAAAAAGGAACGAAGGGAAAGGCGGAGTCGAGTCCGGGATGGAACACGGGTTGGGAACCTTGAAGAGTTCAATGTTTCGATTTGGATCTGGACCTGACTCTGACAGAACAAAAGAAAAAAACACCTAAGGTAGAAAAACAAAGGCCAAAGGAAAAGAAAAGAACAAAGGGGGACCCATTTTCTTCCAGAATAAAATGGGGTGGTTATGCCAGGAATAACACTTTCCTAAGCCAACAAATAAGAATACTCAAGATCATCTTCGGAAACTAGCATCTAAGTATATAACTCTCGCCAATGTGTTATACCGAAGATCCTTTAATGGCCTTTTACTTATATACCTTAGACAATCTTAAATTCCCATAGCACTTGAAGAGGCTCATGCAGGTACCTGTGGAGGTCATTTTGGAGGAAGATCATTAGTCTAAAAGCTTGTTTGCATGGGATACTACTAGAGACATATGGAAAAAGATTGCTTTGAGTATGTCAAGTGATGTCAAAAATGTCAGGAACATAGCAATTTTATTTATGCTCCTGCTTCTGAGCTTTGGTCCCAAATTCCTATTTGACCATTCTCAGTGTGGGGAATGGATATTATTGGAAAAATATCACCACCTTCGTCCACTGAACATACTTTTATAATCATCACGACAAATTATTTCAAAAAATGGGTAGGATCTATTCCTCTTCAATCAACAATTGTTGATGTGATATGCCGTTTCATATTGGAACACATTATTGCTCACTTTGGACTTCCTACAACGTTGATTTCAAACAATGGGACACCATTTAAGAATAATGACATGAAGAAGTTCCTAGAAACATTTAACATCCAACATCACTTTTCAACACCTTACTGCCCACAATCTAATGGTTAAGCCGAATCAACTAATAAGATCCTGGAGAAAATCCTAAGGAAGACAGTAGAAAAACATAATAAGGATTGACACACACACTTGACGTATGCATTATGGGCTTACCATACTAGTATTAGAAAATCCACTGGGAAAACTCCTTATAACCTTCTCTATGGTATCGAGGTGATTATTCCCTTGGAGTTAGAAATCCCTATGTTAATGATTGCTCTTCAAGGACTTATTGATGATAAAACTTATAAAGAACAATGATTGCATGAACTTGAGATGCTTGATGAACAATGCATTAACACTCTTGAACAACTCCAAGCTTATGCTAGAAAATTGCAATGTAGCTATAGAGATCATGTCATCCCTCACGTATTCAACAAAGGTGATTTGGTGTTATTCAAAAATCAATGTAATGTTAATGCCAACCCAACTGAAAAATGAAAATTCAGTCCTAATTGGTTAGGAACTTATATAATTAATGAATGTTATGGGTCTGGAACATATACATTAACATAAATAGATGGTACACCACTTAAGGAGCCTATAAATGTTGTGCATCTATACCGGTATTACCTCTAATCTTCTTGAATAGTATGTATGATAAAGAAATGACATTAGAGTTAGTAGATAACCTTCTCACATTGCTTCATTCTTGAAAAACAATTATTTGTGTTTCTTGAATAGTAAAGTAATTATTTAAATTAACTTTTAGATGGTTACTTTAGATTTCATACTATTCAAGATAATCTTGTATGTTGTGTTAGATTAGATTATTATATGCATTTAATGTTATTTAATTAGATCATAGGTGCATTTAATTTAACATAACATACTTAATCACAATGTTGCATCTAAAAGAAACTAGAATAATTTTTTATTAGATCACATAAAACATGTTAAATCATGGAAACATTCATTAAATAGTCTTACAAAGATTATTTGATCAATCACATTGTCATTTAACATTTAACACATAAACACAAGTAACAAAACATCAAATGATCATATATACATATATATCAATGTTTTGCATACATGTCATCAATAATACAATGCTAATGAGGTTTGTGACTACCAAATCCCTTGGGGTCTTGTGCTCACATCTGTCTAGAGGCGGTCCGTTGGGAGATGGTGGTATGCGATTGTGATCGTGAGCCACCAAGTACATTTAGGGATATTGTAAACCCTGTACCTATACAAAGGCCTCCCAATGATCCTTCGCTAGATTATCTCTCTCTGACTATAGTTTGGCTACCTCTGACTAAAGTATGTCAACCTCTGTTGGGGCTTGAGATTACTAAACATCCTAGGCAACCTCGACTCAGTGGGCGTGCCTCCTGACACTCTCATACACTACCCGCATTCTGATGTATAGCTTGAACAACTCTGGATCCTTGTTGACTGATGGGGGAACTATCTCAGAAACCACCTAACGATAAAGATCGTGAAGGTCTCTCATAGCTCCTGCAAGATAGAAATCATAAATATAATCAATACACATCATGATATATATATATGAACATAAAATTAAAACATAAAGCATGGAAGTAACTAAACTAACATCACCTAGCTCTCTGGGTGGCTATGTAAAGACAACCTCATCGTGTGTAGGGAGCATGGAGGATGTGCTATCCTCTCCATGACTATAGGTGCTAGTGCCTAATGCAACTGCTAATTGTGATCTAGTCACATGAGTAGGAGTTGGCTCTCCCCACTTGTGGCCCACTAGATCCTCATCTATTGTCTCATCACCCTCACTTATTAGCTATTCCTCCTCCTCATCCTTCTCCTCATCCTCCTCCTCATCCTCCTCTTGGCCCTCATAATCAAGATTTGTTGTCTTGTTATACTCCTCATCTATCACATCTGTGAATATGTCTACAACCTTAACCTGTATCTCCTTAGCTCTATCCTACTTGTCTATCTGATCCGAGAGTGTCCCTGCATCACCTATCGACTCATCCATTAGAAATATAGGATCCAGACATGTTGTTTCCCACCACTCCTCATAGGCATATGTGGTACCAACATCATCAACATTAGAGACTAGAGGCATATCATAATCCTCATAATCAGAGTCACTGTAGACAACATTATAGGAAGTGAACCATCTAGTATCGTCGGTCCTCTGGGCACTCCTTACTGATCTCCTGAAAAAATGTCATTCAATGGGTGGTACCTAGACATAACCAAGTTTTCACATGACACAATCGTAGTAGAAGGGTCGTACTACGTAATCATGTCTGCCTATAAGAAATTTTTCCATCTGTAATCTCCTCATCTGATGAGTCTCATCTGACCACTATGGATTAAGCTGGTAAGGTCTCCATATGATCTCCTCCTCATCTATTCAGTTTAATTGGACTCTCTAAAAATGCAAATCCCCATGCTGCCATAGCCACCTTAGTGGATAGTTGAATGCATGAGGATACCCTAGGTTGATGTACATGGAAATCTTGTCGGCTTGGTGTATGTGATATGCTCTAGGCACCACACTTACAGCAACGTATAGTGTACTAGACTGTCGACCTCATGAAATGAAAATCGCCCTAGATCACAATATAAGTGTGTAAGGATGTTGCACCCCTAGGCTTATACGGTCTTTTGCTTTGCCATCCCTTGTATCATGTATACTAATCCTACCTCTAAATGTGCTCCCCGACTGTCAGGGATGAGTACTAGTGCTACAATGAACATCATAATTCGTGCAACAAGTGGAGCTCACAAATATAGTAGCATGGCTAGATCAATCCGCGGCCTCATGATACTATCATGAATTGGCCCACCAAGACAATACTGCATATCATATTTCATCTCCTAAAATGATTGACCCGCTAGAAAATGTACAATCTCACCTCGAATTATAACTCAAAGTATGTGATGGACATCCTCTAACATGACCGTCTTCTCGCCTATGTGAAGATGAAATATGCACATGTCTGCATCCCACTGCTCTGCTAGTGCCATCATCATAGCATCATGGTACCTCATGGGGGAATGAGCTACACCCAATATAATCCTATGGTCTATAATATCTTTGTATCCTCTACTAAAAGTGTTGGGGCTAGGTCTCGGAGGTGAAAGATCTATCTACCACTAAGACCTTGTCGTGAATGGGGAGGAATCTAACAAAAAAGCAAAAATATGTCCTCTAAGCATTCTACAATCTTAAATCTATACATCAACAATTAACAAAGTGTAGGTTAAAGTTGTTCTAGTGTACTTTTTTAAGGGTCCTAGACACTTAAGACCCCTTTTGGGACACTTCATGAAGAAACAAGACACTTTACAATAAAAAGGGACACTTTGCGACAAAAGGGGACACTTTGCGACAAAAGGGGACACTTTGTGACAAAAGGGGACACTTTGTGACAAAAGGGACACTTTGCAAAAAAAGGGGACACTTTGCAATAAAAAGGGATGCTTTGCAAAACATTTCTCCAAGGCCCTAAATTAATCTAGAAATGTGTACAAATTATAAAATAAATGTATAAGGACAAAGCTAAGGCAGAAAAATCAACTCACTTGATAATGATGCTCGCCATGGGCTACCTGCTCTCATAAGGCATCTAGTCTTGGAGGCTTGTACTCTTGTCGGCTCGGAATCTTCAATCACTCTCCACTAAAATCAAGCTACAAGAAGGTAAATGAAAAAATAGTTAGAAATTACTCCACTTTTTACTCTCATATATGTTGAAAATTAGGATTTTTGCTATATTAGGGTTAAAATGCTCCTTTCATTCAAATTAACATAACAGGTGCTAGAGAGCTTTGCTTTCGATGTTGTTTGTTGCATTGGGATCATGATTACACTCCTGTCCTCATCAAATGTTTATCATCATGTGGTATGCTACTCGGATATACCTTATGATATGACTTAAGTTATTCGATGTAGTTAGACTGCTACCTTGATTCTAGATTCGTAAAGAAAGTGAATCAAGGGGGGCATACATCTACCCTCGAATGCAATTTCTAGAAGAATTTAGATAAGAGGATTTGTGGACAACTAACAAAATTGTGTTGCAGGATGCAGTTCCTAACATTGTTGTTTTGCAAATAGTATTTTTTGAGTCCTTTAGCTTGCATATACACATAGAGTCATATGAGCGCTAAAGTGGGGGCTAAATGTAGTGTAGAAAATTGTACGCTCTTGAAAGCAGTGTAATTTCACACTTAATTTGGACCTATTTTGGCACCCTTGCATTAAATACCCTTTAAATCATCATTAATAGGCCCCTAAGACCCATTATTTTGGATCTTGAGGCTTATTTCAGCTAAAAACCTAACAAAATCATCAAAAACATTGAAAATTCAAAAAACCCACCCTGAAAAATCTAAGGTGGGACTCATACACCACCTTGGGCGTATGAGTCCCCCCAAGTGGGACCCATACACCAGAAGTGCCATATGAGTCCCATTTGGGGATTTTTTAGGGTTTAAGCAAGAAAAACACCTTTTTAATTCAAATTTTTGGTTGATGTCAGCCTTTGAGATTTGAATAGTATTAAATTAGGTGTTAATTCCTATATAAGAAAGCTTCTAAGTCATTATTTCATCTAAGAAAGCATTTTTAAGAGAAATTTCAAGATCAAAGAATTCAAGGATCTTCAAGCATTCTTTCACAAGAGCATTCAAGTTTCAAAAGCAAGCAAAGTTGAAGTCTTGGAGCAACATTAAAGTATTTTACAGGTCTTCAAGCTCACTTTCATTCAATATCTAGCATTGTCAAGGGTTGATCATGGTTTTCTATGGTGAATCATGATGGATTCTAGGATGGGGAGATGCAACTAGCCATCAAGCCAAGCCTAATTTTTTTTGTCTACAATGTCCATCGCTTCCTTCTAGCCCAGACCGAATATAATTAAATCATAGCCTTACGGTTATTTAATTGGTAAAATCATCTTTATGAAATAAGGTGTTACTTATTAATGATGATTAATATTTGCTTATTGGAGAGGCATGTCTTGTTATGGAGGTGTGATTTGATCCAAGGCCGACATGTTCAAGAGGCATGATTTAATGAGAAGACACATCTTTATGATGTCGACCTCATACATCCTTGGGATGCAACTTTCCAAGAGTCATTCTTTGTGACCGACTTGCTTTATGAAAGGTCATGTCACATTGTATATATAATCATGGCATTTCATTATGGAGCAATCATCTTTGATATATATTCCATTCCATATTCATTACAAGTGTGAATTTTTCATCAAGACGAGTTTGATTTTTTGTAGAAGTATGAGTCTACTACAAGCAGATTGCATCATTTTGTGACTTTATTTTTGCATCTATTTGAGGTGCTTCTTATTGGTCTTCTTATTGACCCTTTGTAAAGGAGATATTCTGTGTGACATTCATTATATAAGTGATGTATTGTTGCTGGGTTTTTCTCCCTCAAGAGGAGGGTTTTCCTAGGGTATATGTTGTGTCTTGTGTCTAATTTTGAAGTAAATTTTTGTGCATTAAATCTGATCATAAAAGTAACATGGTATTAGAGTGTGTGTGTGTGAAGATCCGATCATATTTCATTGTTTATTCAAATCACTAGATGGAAGTATCGTAGCAGGACATTATCGCACAAGGAAGAGTCAAGTGTCTGGAATTAATGCGTGGAGCTCAAGAGGCATATTTTCTACAAAGTTGACTTGAGTTAATTCCAAGGTTTGGTGACTGTGAATTTGGCTTATTCCCGACACATTAAGCTATTAAAATAAGACATTTTTTTTGGCATCTGGAGTCAAAAATCATTGCGGAAGATATGAAGAATCATGTTTAGCATTGAAGGCACTAAAGTTAACTCATTAATATCCTATGGTGAAATAGAAGTGTATCGGGATTAATTTTGGGTAGATGTCGCTTAATTTTATTTAGCCGAATATCAAAGAGAGCTCTACATCGATTCATATTGTGGTCTCTATATGATTGCCACCAGGAAAGAGGTCACATCGTTGTTTTCAGGAATTTGTGTAATTGAGCTCAATTAATAAGGAATTGGAGGAGACAATAAAAAGGGACTTAAACTGTATAGCAACATAGGATTCAATGTTGGATGTGTGAATATGGGATTGCAATAATTACATGAATAGCAATGGTGCTATCCTATAATATACTTGGGTGTGATTTCAGTAGTGGAGTTGTATTCCTTGATGTGGGCCTTGAAGTCTTTGAGGAAGCTCTTGTAATTCTCTCCTTGGATTGACACCATCAGGGCACAAGGCCAAGGATTCCTTGGATACATTTTCTTTAGCTTTATGGAAGTCATCACCGGGATATGTTTACTGGAGTTTTCATCACATCTCTAAAGTTGTAGATCATGGTCAGTACAGTCTCCCAGGACATCATTGGAATAAGATTTGAATGGTCTTTAGATCACATTCAAATGTTAAGAAGATTGCTCCATCATGATGTCTGGTCTACTTAAAGAAGAATAAGCTAGCCAACCTTAGCATATGGTTCGATGGTGGAAAGGCCATGAGAAATCAATTATGGAGATGAAGAGAACGTCTATTCAGTGTTGATAAGTTTTCATCATATAATATGAAGTCTAGGTAGCATTGGTTATTATCTGTGTTTGGTGATGATCTATGGGTCACTACAAACTCTGTGACTTGGCTTCTATGATAGACATAATTCAAGGGTGGTATCACTGAAGGTGGCAAAGAAGTGTCACAACCACAGTTCTAGCTCTTTGGTGTACCTTCAGAATATCTAAAGAGATAAGTATTCCTTGTTTTTTTTTTGAAATCACCTTTCTAGACTAAATTTTAGTTAAATTATTTATTTGGATCTTGTGTAATTAGTAAAGAGAGATTGTGGTTTCTCTTGGATTGTGTTCACTAGCATAAGATCCTTTGAAGATTTCATCTTTTCATTGCAAGTTAGTTCATGTTGATTGTGAAGATTTATGAGTGTGACTCTAAAATAAAAAGAGAATTGAAATTTCGATGATGATGAGTTGGTCACATCGATTTCATTATCTAATGCATGAACTGTGTTAGATCCTTGAACTCTTGGAGGGATTTGGTTCTACATGCTAACTGCTTAATGCATTCAAGAAATTTGTAGCTGTGCAGATTATCCTTTTGTTGTGCTGAGTTTGGCACTCTCGAGAGGAGTAAAAGATGGAAGAAAGAGTTATATCAAAATTAAATAAAGATAATTTTCTTTATTCCTTCATTCTGATCTTTTGATATATTTCTCTTTAGGTTGATTTATTTATTCATGTTTTAATATTGTTCATAAATTCTTATGTATAACCTGAGATAGTAAACTTTGTATGATCCTAGCCTTGATATTTCTTTGGATAGTTATAAACTGTTAGTAATCTCTCTCTAAAATTCTTTTAGGATAGTTCTAGGAGAAAGAAGGTGATGATAGATCGCTTAGTGATGAAAAAAAAAAACTTGAGGCATCTTGTGAGGAAGTCATGCCAACCAAAGAAATGATCAAGCATGAAGTCACAACTTGCATCCATGGGACCGAGTTGGTGGCTAGAAGGAGTTCACTTCCAGAAGTCTTCATTGCAATCTCTGAAGTGGGGATCAAGAGGGAGTTTTGTAACTCACTGAGAAGAAGTGAAGATTATTGTATTGCAAGGCTAGGTGTTAAACCCTTAGAGGATCCCTTTAGCTACTGAGATCAGAATTGCTCAAGATTGTCATTTGGATTTGATATTGGTGGCTCCGCAAACCTATTCAGAATAGTGTGATCTACAATGAGTTCAAGGAGGTCCACCTTGAACTCTCTACAATACCAAAGGTGTGCACTAGAAAAGCATTTATCTAAAGCAAGTGTTGCAGGAAATCTCTGTCGATGAGGTCAGGAGTTTGTTGCAAGTACTTAAAGATTCAGAGGGAGCCTACTGAACTTGAAGAAGATGGTAATCTAGTTGATCTTTGTTCTTTATGACGATTTATTTCTTACTGGAGGTATGATGGATTGCAAATCCATGACTGCACCTATGGAGACCAACTTGCATAAGTTGAAAGAGGTTGCAACTAGTTCAGATCTGGTGGATGTATAGGTAGTTGATTGGATCCTTGATGTATCTAGTCAACACTAGACCAGATATTTTCTATGCAGTGAGTGCACTTAGTCAGTTCATGTGTGAACCAAGGAAAATAAATCTAGTTGCAACAAATAATATTCTGAGATACTTGCATGGCACAATTGGATATGGCTTGAGATATTCTTCAGGTGTGGATTTGAAATTGCATGATTATACTAATTCTGATTCACCAGAGTGTGTTATTGATCGGAAGAGCACTTCTGGATGTTGCTTCAGTTTGAGGTTTGTGATGATAGCCTAATGTAGGAGGAAGCAGTCTTCAGTGGCACTGAGCACCGCAAAGGTCAAGTATATTGTAGCTTGTGTGGCAGCTTGAGAAGCAGTGTGGCTTCGGAAGTTCCTTGCAAGATTGTTTGGACAATCATTGGAGCTATCTGTCATCCTTTGTGATAATCAAAAGTATGAGAATCTTTTTTTCATTCTTGTGTTTCATGATAGAACCAAGAATGTTGAGATCAAATACCATTATATTAGAGATATGGTATTGAGGAAAGCTACACAGTTGAGGTATATCAACACTGATGAGCAGACGACATATATTCTCACCAAGCCTCTCTCCAGGATAAAGTTCGTGTAATTTCAAGATAAGCTTAGTATGGTGGAGAATACAACCCTAACTGAGAAGGAGTCTCAGTATCAACGATCCTCTTTAATGAGTTCTTCTCTATGAGAGAAGTTCAAGGTGAAATCCCTTGTTAATGCATTCTTCTCTACGAGAGAAGTTTGAGGTGAAATCCCTTGTTCCACCCTCTAGGAGAGCCATGGTGGATGTCATGTGTGTGACTCCATGATAGCATCATGTGAGAGTCTGTGATGATTTTCTTGTACTTTTGTTTCACCCTTTGGGAGAGCCATGGTGTAAGTCATGTTGAGGTGACAACATCACGCAAGTGATGAACACTTATACATACCATACAATGAGGTGATATCTTTCTTTTCCACATATGGTTATAGCCATTGTGGTAGACATCACGATGAGGTGATATGTCTTGTGCAGCTAGAAGTACTCTCCCTAGCTGTGAGGGAGTGTTGTTGTTTACAACATCGGTCGCTTCCTTCCAACCCAGACCGAATACAATTAAATCATAGCCTTACGACTATTTAATTGGTGAAATCATCTTTATGAAATAAGGTGCTACTTATTAATGATGATTAATATTTTCTTATTGGAGAGGCACGTCTTGTTATGGAGGTGCGATTTGATCCAAGGCCGACATGTTGAATAGGCATGATTTAATGAGAAGACACATCTTTATGAGGCTGACCTCATACATCCTTGGGACGTGACTTTCCAAGAGTCATTCTTTATGAAAGGTCACATCACATTGTATATATAATCATGGCATTTCATTGTGGAGAAATCATCTTTGATATATATTCCATTCCATATTCATTACAAGTGTGAATTTTTCATCAAGAGGAGTTTGAGTTTTTGCAGAAGTCTGAGTCTACTACAAGCAAATTGCATCATTCTGTTACTATAATTTTGCATTTGTTTGAGGTGCTTCTTATTGGCCTTCTTATTGACCCTTTGTAAAGGAGATATTATGTGTGACATTCAATATATAAGTGATGTATTGTTGCTGGGTTTTTCTCCCTCAAGAGGATGGTTTTCGTAGGGTATATGTTGTGTCTTGTGTCTGATTTTGAAGTAAATTTCTATGCATTAAATCTGATCATAAAAATAACACTAATGACTTGTTTTCTAAGTGATTTCATCCTCCATTTTCACTCTACATTTAGCCTAAGGAAGGTACCAACATTATTACTGCTCATTTGGGTGATTAGAGGTCTCTCAAAGTGAGTTATTCATCATTCAAGCTTCATTCATGCATCTCATTCTTGCACATTAGAATAAGGTTGTATTGCACTTTAGATTTCCTAATCTTAGACACACTTAAGGTTAGGGTTTACATTCCTATTTACATACATATTTCATTATTTCTATCACTTGGTTTAATTACCAAACTAGGGGTTTGACCGAGGAAAACCCCCCATAAGAAAACCAAGTCTATATTATTTTTGCAGGTCTTTTCACAAATTTGGATTCAGAAATTAGTTTGGAAGGGAAGGATAGAGATTGGAGCACAGATCTAAAATTTAAATTTCTAAAAAAGTGGAATGAGATTGATACACTAGAAGTGGTGTATGAGTCCCACTACAAGTTTTTTTCAAGATTTTTGCAGATTCAGATACCCTTTTTCTATAAACCTGTTCCTACATGCAAAAACTCAAATCTGGGACTAATTTTTGTAGACTAGCATATGAGTGCTAGTAGGCCAAAATTTTAGGATTTTCAATGTTTCAAAGCTTATTCTCGTCTTCTTCAGGTTTCCAGGTGCATACTTCTGACATCTCACCTTTTTGTTATGTTTTACATGCATTTTTAGGTCATCTAGTTAAAGATTGCATCATATTAGGGTTAAGCATTTTTATTTACATTGCATTTGTCTTTCCAATCCCTAGCTTGGTGGTGAACCCCTCATTAGTTTATAATCAATCCCTAGGATATTCCTATTGCAAGATCTCTTTCTTCTTTGCATTGAGATCTCTAGGGATATCCTTGAATGAGAGAGTGGGAAGATTGTTATTCTATCTGCTAAGCATAGAAGCAACAATTTCCCCCCCTTCAAAAGTTTATTAACAACTCATTGGAAAAAATAAAAATGACAAGAATAATATCAAATGTAGCTTTTCAATCCCATTATAGAATAAAAAACAATTTGGAAAGATGATAAAACAATTTTACTAATATGATCTAATGATAAAAATAACTAATATCCCAAATAGACAATACTTGATCATCTTGCACTTGTCATTTTATCGTCTTGTTTCGAAGATCTCAATTTCTAATTGAAGATACTATACTAATTAATAAAGTAGGAAGAAAAGGCACATCTTGGACTTGATTCTTCAGTAAAACATTATTCCATGTTTATTAAGTGAAATAGAGCCCACATGAATCATATCAAGTAGTTCTAAAGAAAATAATACCAAGATCATATCTTGCAAGCATCATAGCGTTGAGAACTTAAAAATAGATCATGCTTCAATTATTATATTATTTTTTATAAAATGAAAAGAACATTGTTTGGAAGATAATATTTACAAAATTGGAAATGAATTGTAAGATTGTTAGAAAAGAAATAAATGATAAAATTGAGAATAAGAAATTTTAGAAGAAAATGAGGATTAGATACATTACAATTTTTGCATCTAGATATTGACAACTTATTAGATCCATTATCTAACATCAAAGATAAATAATTTTTTATATTATTATTTCCATATATATTTGCTTCATATTGACCTCATTTCCAAAAGAAACTTATTGCATATAAGTATTTAAGTCTTCATCCATCATTTAATGCAATCTTGACTAATTTTTAATTTTAAATGACATGTTTAATATTTCAAAGACCAAATATTCATTGCAAAGATATCTGTTTTGGGGAATTTTTTGATATAATGCCTTCTATTCTAAAAATTATTTATTAAATAATACCTACAATACTCTGCAACATAAGACATATGTAACACAATTAGAGGGGAATTATAAAATAATAGAGTTTTCACTACAAACCCTATTTTGAAACTTATTTTAATAAGTTTATAAATAGATTTTAAAGAAGTATCATCACTAGCTCTAAATTTCATGTCTTCAAAATTTTGACTAGTCTACATTGTAAAGATTCTATTAATTAATACCCAAAGAAGACTAGAAAATAATAAATATAAGACCAAATCCCTTCAAAAAACCAAATTTAGCTTCGGAATTATTTTGAATAATGTGAAATATAAGGTAAATGGAACCCTTGAAGTAAAAATATACCTAAACAAAAGATATTTTATATTAAATGTTTCTAAATTGAAATAGAAACAACTAGTAATTTAATTATAAGAAATGACATCACACAAAATGTAGCCTCTTTAGGCAATGCATAAATGAGAATATCTTCACTTGTATTTCCACTTTTGATGTCAATGCCTCTCTACAATTGAAGTATCATACAAAAAGTAATCTCTTGAGGAAAGTTATAAATGAAAAAACTCACTTGTATATCACATCCATTATCACCACCTTCTTTGATATCTAAATGATCACTTGTGTTTATGCACATTCACCAATACTTTGAGTATTATTTTCATGACACAAAATTCATTCTTACTCTATGTAGTATTTTGGTTTTGACTTCAACAACTACTACAACTTGATTCAAAGGTATTCAATTCATTAACTCAAAGATATAACATGTTATAAATAATAACAAACTAAATAATCATAAGAAATTGCATTGTAATTTCCTTGAATTTTTTAAGTCTCTATGATGTATTAAAATGGAGAAAATATGTAATAACATAAATTTTAAAAAATATACATTGAAACCATCAATCACCCTATCATAAAAGTTATCCTAAAAAATAATCAAAACCAAATATAGATTAAAAAAAATAAAAATTACTAGCCAAAATATTTTTAAAGTTGTTAACATATTACCATAGCTATAATTTGCTTGAATGTCAACTTTGCCCTTCCTCTTTAAATGACACATAAAACTATTCATCATTTTTACACTCCATACTCTCCTACTTATGAAATATTTAGAGAGACATATCCACACTTTATTCTAAAGCTCGCATATCGACACAATTAGCAAGGATTTTGGTGAAGGTTGTGGAATTAAGTTCGAACTTACCAAATACATTTGGTTGAAAGTTTCTAGAACGTTTTCAACAAATCCATTTTGTGCATATCCTACAATCATTGCAGTCCATAGCATCACATTTATTTGAGACACTATTGAAAAATTCACCTCTCTTGCTTATAATTCTACACAACTAAATTGCAAGTTTTGAGTAAATTTAGAAGAAAAAATACATGCGAGATGGATTCTGCTTATCACAACCAAGCAAAAGAAGCAAATAATGCAAAATCAAAAGCCCATTAAAAAGTTATAATTGCAAGAGTTGCATTATCTCTTGTTGCAGTGGAGGGTTGGATCTATGGGCATACGAGCCACACTTTACAAATCCATGCTTCTCTCATAAAGCACGCTCTTCCCAATGCTCTAAAAATTTGGATCAAATGTCAATACATGTAAGCTAGCATTGGCATTCACCCAATCAACACATACCCCACCTAACGTCTAAGCAGTGGCTACTTGCAATCAAAACTGGACTTTTGCAAACAAGAAGTCTGATAATACTAGAAGTCTGATAATATTAGAAGTCTGATAGTATTAGGACTCTTATAAATCAACTATCATATTTATTTTCAGAAATATTTATCTAATTAAATTTGCAATTAAGTGAAATAGATTTCAAAATGATATACCTAAACATTTTTTTAAGATTTTTTTAAGATAAAGTAACTTGTATAATATAATATTATATAATAATATGAATTTATTTCTTTTATTTAAAAATTATTATTCTTTATTTATATTCATTATTTTTTAAATTATATTTGGAAAGATTCTTAATTTTAGATAGATACATTTAATATATGTATAATGTTTATTATTTTATAGTGGAGAATGGGATTAGAAATTTGTGTACATAAAATTAAAAGGTAAGGATAATATAAGACAAGATAAGATAAGTTATGATGATGAGATAAGATAAGATAAGACAAGACAATAGGATAATAGTAATATAATAATAATAAAATCAAAAGGTGGGGATAAAATAAGATAAGATAATAAGATAATAATATTATAATTCTGTGGGAGAATGGAGTTAAAAAATTTGTGTACATAAAAACAAAAAGTGAAGATAAGATAAGATAAGATAATAAGATAGTAGTATTTTAATACTAAAATAATAATATGTTAACAATAATAATAATAATATAAAAACAATAGTAATATAATAATAAAATATAATGATAAAAATAATACTAATATATTAATAAGAATATAATTATCTATACATTTAAATATAATATAATAAATATTTTTATAATGTAATAATATTTTTATGCGTACATATGTAAAATGATATCTCTCGTATAATCTATAGAGATTTTTTTAAAGAAAAGTATGTTAGCTGGTATTAATATTATGTTTATTATTAAATATTAATTATTGGGTGTGCAAATAATTGTACACTATCAAATTATGACATGTGATTCTTTAATTTCATTTTAGAATACCTCTAGCATAATAATGACAAATATGATAGCTCTTAAAATAGAGAATATTCTCAAATCAAAAAATTAAAATAAGATAAATCTTAATCTATCAAGATATTATAATTTCAATTTATATATGAATTATAACTAATCAAATTTAAAAATTAACATTTTCATTACTTAAGAATTAAATTTTATTAGCTATAATTTCAAGTTATATATTTATGAAAAATGCAATATGCTATAAATTAATTAAATTTAAAAACTAAATTAATTATTTATGTTTATACGTGTGAATGTTTATAAGGTCAAAACATTTTGCATTCATATGACAATGTATTAGTTTTTTATATATTTGCTAAATGTAATGGTAAGTCACTGGAAATAAAAATGTGATTGATATAAAGGAATGCTATACAAAATGAGCATAGAGAATGGGATATGAAACAATGTGTGGAACTTGGTAACAAGTACTAATAATAGTCTCTTCATATCTAATCATTCATATTTGATAAGAACGAACTGAAAAGAAGAAAATTGTAAATCAACTATGAAAATGTGATAAAATTATGTCATAAAAATATTAAACAAGAAAGTTTTGTGGTACAACATCATGAGCCATGCAGAATGTACAATGATAAACTATAATAGTTTAATGTGTTGATTGTAGATTAAATTGGAAATATACATCTTAAAGGTCATTACATATCTAAATTAAGATATTATTTGAGGAATATATATTTGTTTATGATGAAAATTTTTAAAGGTAGTTTTTAATAAATATTTGATATGATTTTTTTATGGTAATCTCTCACAAGTCTTGGTGAGAAAGAAGATGATATATATATATATATATGATTATTTTATTTATTATTGATGAATTGCATTGTTGGACAAAATCATGATTGTAATAAATCTATTTTTAAATGTGTTCCTTTTCTTTCTATTATTTTGTATTTTAGTTTTGTGATAAAAAAATGTGTGATATGAAGCTATATACAAATGCAACAAGGAAGTATTTTTAATAGTTTATTGATGTGGTGGGATATTGCCACAATAGGGGTATCTACCACAAGGATTTAAAACCTAACGATATAAAAAAATTGCATAGTTTATATTTTTTACAAGGTTTCAAAAAAATGTAAATAATGATTTAAATAGGTAAATTAATGTTGCAACTAGAAAATCTATTATTGGATACCTATTCTCACTCATTTCTATTTCTCCTAAATTAGATTTCTCTTTATGTTATTCTATAGAATTGTTTGTTAATAATCAATTTGAGAAATCTAATTTTGTTGATTTTAATTATTTTATACTTTTGTATTTCAACCTTTGGTCTTATGTTTATTTCCCGTCATCATGTCTTTGCCATGTGTCATTATAATTATCATGGTAAATTTTTTATAGAATAAATTAAGTCTTTTTCTTTGCTTACATGTTTTATTATATTTGAATATTGACCTATTATAGGTCATTTGGAATGCCCCTTTTTCAATCCATTCCAATGTTCTTGGAAAGTTTAGAGACTCTTGGAGAACACTAGAACTTATTCAAAAAGGAATTTTGATAATGACAGTGAGTTCAGAAGAGAAAGAGGAGTCAAATGGTTCTTTTCAAATGCAGTGTCAACATTCTAGAAACATTGCATAGTTCTCAGAGATTTCCAACATCCTTGGAGGCTCCAATTTTTTCAAATACCATTGGATGTGTGGATAAATTAATTAAATAAATAATTTAAGTTATTTTAAGGTGACTTTATTTTAAAAAGATAAGTTATGTTTATTTATTTTAAAGAAGGTTGAGCTACACCATAAATTGTTTCTAAAAGAGGGCCAAAAAGTGTTAGCACTAGTCATGAGGTACAAGTCACTTAAAAGCTTATTATTTAAAAAGTGGTATTGAAATGGAAAACTAAAAGTTATATTTAATTAAAAGTTCATGAAAAAGCCACTTTATTTTACTATTAAGGAAAAACTATTTTTTTCAAAAAAATCAACAAAAACAAAAGGTGATTTTTCAAAAACTAATGAAAAAGAAAAGAAAATTCAAAATGGAATTTTTTTAAAAATCTTTTTTTTAAATAAATAAATAATAATTATTTTTAATTTTTTTTTTCAAAACAACAACGAAAAATTTATAAAAGGGGTTGGGTATTAAGAAGAAGGGTTAATTTGAATATTGTATTTTCATATTTCTTGAGGATAAGAACACTCTTGGAATAATAGTTTCAATGACAAGAACCCTCCTAGCTGGAGTGGTTTCATCCAAAGATCACTAGTGTGTTCACGATGTTGGATTTTGGAGATGAAAAACCTCATTATCAATTGGAGAAATATTATTTAGAGATCACTTTGGTGTGGAAAGTGATGTTTTATTAGTTTGTGTTGCATGGTTAAGTTATTTTTCCAGTTGTGTTTTAATGGATTTTTTTATGTGTTTTGGAAAATTTGGTGTGCAAAGGTTATGTTACATATTTGAAAAGGTAGTTTGTAGATTTTGAGAATTTCCTTTAGTAGGACGTCTCATTCCTTGTTTTCCAAATCTTTCTTAGATGTTTGTACTACTATTAAAACTTTATTTTGACTAGCAAAAAGGATTTTAACTTGATGTTGTATTTTTCTACTAGCTTATGTTTGTAGGTTGTGCACTTTCTACTAAGTATTTGAAGGTTTAGTAATGATTTATGGGAGTCATACACTTTGGAACTTGCAGTACTAGGTTCATAATAAACCTATATATGATTGGAAATTAGATTAGTTTGATATTATTACTAAATCTTGGTGTTTGGGTGAATTTAATGATATTTTTACCTATTGTACCTATCATACTAGTAGTCATAATACTCATTTCCATAATTGTAACTAATATGATTTTAATTGTAGTTTTATTTTCATTTTTTTCTTGTGATTAGGTGTGTTTTGTGGATTCTTGGAGTGTGTTTACATCTTAAGATTAGTTGGGGTGTTGGGGTGTTTTGGAGTGCATCTAAGTAGTGGCCACAATTTTGTGAATGGTATTTCTAGTGAGCTATCAATAATGAATTAGTCTATTTTTTATGATAGTAGTGTTCTAAGTAGTAGAATAAAGTGATATTAGACCTATATCAATATCTTGCATCAACTATTAGTGATATGTTGGAAAGAGGAAATGGGGAATTATAGTCTAGAGATCTATACCCTAGTATCCCTTATGTAGCTTATTTATTCCCAAGAGGATATAGTGAGAGAAAAGAGTAAGTGAGGTAAGAATCTATATCTAACAACATTCCATATATAACTTAAATAAGAACAACAAAAATCCATACACATACATGTATTAAATCCTTGCTACTCCATATATATATATATATATATATATATATATATATATTCAAATAATAGTTGCAATAGCAGGTCTTAGTCTCCACTCCATAAATTATAGTTTGTCTCATTCCTTATTGCTTTGCATTATTCTTATATCTTAATTAGATATCTATTACATTAATATATTAATGCTTTGTCTCTTATAGAGATGTGACCCTTATGGGACACTCCTTACTCTATCTTCCTTGTCATCCTGAGGTTTCACAAGTCATATGTGGTAAGTTGCGATAGCTTCTACTCCATATCCTATACCTTGCTAACATCATCCCCACTTTCAAAATTATGTCTTGTACTAAAGACATGTTGCTCAGTTCCTTGGAAGGATATGTTTTTATATCACTTTGAGTTGTAACAATGCAATATCCCAATGTTTCTTTGCTTGTTGGAGTACCTTAATGTGTCTTTGGGTGTTTATATTTATGGCTTCTTCCTCTACAAGATTGATAGGTATATAAATCTATTATGTTGCACTTTTGGCTTCTCCTAGAACACCACTCAAGTGTGTCAATTTGATTGTGATGGTCTTCCTTAGCTGCTTGACTTGAATTTTGATATATTCACTTTGTTCATATGTTTGTTGTAGTTGGGTATGCATATTTTTTATTTATACTCTAATGGTTCATCCATGTCCTTGAGGGGGTCGTATGAGGATGTAACATGTACTATATATGCCTCCAATTGTGTGATTTGATCCTTAAGATTCTTTGTGAGGTTTGGCCATTGAAGATAAAATTGATATAATACATTGGCCTCTATAGTGCTTCCCTAAATGTTTTATTTGTAGCTCCAGTTGGGAATGCATTGTTGCACATTTTTATGGCCTCATCTATTTTCTTTTCAACATCTCCTATTTTTCTTCCTAGCATATCATGGCCTTTTTTTATTACAAGTTATACTATAGATCATCTACCAATTGTTTAAGTTGTGGTAGTGAAAGGGAAGTGTCCCTTTGTATGTGCAGTGTTGAATTTTGTAATGTTTGCATCACATCTTCTAATTTCTTTATACTTTCCATATGTTGGAGTATTTATTCTCTTGTGATAGCATAAAAGATATCCCCAAGATGAAGTTTTTTTAGGGGAGATATTGGCTAGGTTTACTTAGGATCTTGTTATTGGCAACTAGAGTAGTTGTGGTGTGGGTACTAGTTGCAATTGTTTCTTTTGCACCAAGAAAAATTTGATGGATTGGATTGGAGAGATAGGTACATATGCTTCTTTAGTTTTTTCTTCTTGTCCCCCATCCTCTCCACCCCTTGGTTTACCACTTGTGGAAGGAGGTGTTGCTTGCTTCTTTCAATTTTCTTCTTATAAGATGGAATCCAAAATCTTCTTGGTGAGCTCTATTGTTTCTTTCTATAGCTTGTTTATTTTTTTATCTCTCACCCTCCATTAGAGTGTTTACACTCTATTTTGTGTGCAACTCTTTCACTTATGCTTATTCCAATTTCTCCTTTTGTCCCATGATAAGGGTAAGTGGAAGAAGTTGGGTCCACAAAGAGGGGAAATTTTAGCCAAAAAAATGCCGAAAGTAATAGGTACCCATTTTTAAAAAATGGGTAGTTGTTTAAGAACAAGAACTCAAGCCTTAGATCAAGTACCCATTATCAAATGGGTACCCATTCTATTTTAAATGGGAACTCGAGCCTTAGATCGGGTACCTATTATAAAATAGGTATCCGTTCTAAAAATAAAATGGGTACATGTTCTAAAAATAGAATGGGTACTCGCTTTAAAACGGGTAACCGTTCTATTTTTTAGAATAGGTACCTATTTTAAAATAGGTACACATTCTATTTTTTAGAACAGGTATCTGTTTTAAAACAAGTACCCGTTCTATTTTTTAGAACAAGTACCTATTTTAAAATGGGTACTTGTTTTTAAAAAGTTCAAAATTCCAAGCTGTCTTTTTCTTGGGTTTTAGGCTCAGGAAAGGCTTGGCAACCTGACTCTTAGCCTTTGACCTGCAATTAAAACACTAAGGAAAATTCAAGAGAAATTCCCAACTTTGGCAATATAGCTGATGGAATTTTTATTCAAAATTAATCTATGAAATTAAAACCCGTTATAGATCATGATGTCTAGTTTTCAAATATATTATTTTATTAAGATTTGATTTTGTTTTCTATTTTTTATTAATTTCTAAGAAAACTGGTCCATAAACTTGAAACATCAAGATTTTTTTTGTTTTTTAATACTTTTTATCTGATAATTTTTTTGCTTCAGAAAATTCTCTACACAATGAAAAAAAATTGAAAAAATGTTTAGTTTAGGTCCAGTTATGTTGTCTGTACATGTTGATTTTTAAAAACAACAATTAGGGCCAATAAAAACTCATAAAAAATATTTAGAAAAAAATTACAAAAAAATATCCTCGTTAATCTTCAGGTTGTTACATATCTTTCCCCAAAAGTAATTAGAAAAATACTTTTATTGAGGTCAAAAAGTGGTGTTCATACACATGCATGGTATGGTAAAACAAGTGACTTTTAAAAAGTGGTTTTCACATATGCCTATTAAAATTTAATTTGTATCATCTTGATAGTAGAATAAGTTACGTATTCAAAAATTAGATTCAAAATACTATATTTTCTTAGTACAATTTTCTTTTAAGATTCAATGTGTAAGTGCTTCAAATTTCCAGTCCAAGTGTGATAATTTTTTGAAAAATAGCAAAAACACTTCCACTTTTTGAGCTTTTTGTGGACCCAACTTCCTGCATCAACCCATAAGGTTAGACCCTACCTCTTTGATGGCTTTCTCCCTTATCTCCTCATCTTATTTTAAGGGCTTTATCAATCTTTTATTAGAGTCTGATAACTATTAGTTTTGAAAAAATCCTTCATTACCACCTCTAAGATTTTGTTGAATTTTCTTATATACTGTACTAGAATTTGTATTATCCTATCTAGTTATTTGTATCTACATATTCATACATGGTGAGGACTTGTAGATGCATACCGTCATGGAAGATGGAATTTGTAGTTGCCATAACACCAAGTGGTGGTTGTGGCTGCTCTGGTTCCTCTATTTATTGCATCTCTATTGTATATTCCTTCTTCTTTTTCTTGTATGAAGACTTTTTCACCTCTACCTATTATAATTTTTTAGAACATGTTGTTAGAAAAACTATTCCTATGGTATTTGAAAGATACTATGTGAGACTAGTTTTTCTCCCTTCCTGTAAATTCTATTTATACATTCAAGAAATTAATCAATCAATTTTTCCAACATTTTTAGGCACACATTGAACTGTAGGTCACCTTCACTGATCTCTACTATTATAAGCAAGGACCTATTGAGAAAGTGACTTATTTTATTTTCAAATATCATTGTTCCCACAGATTCATTGTGTGCTCCTTAATTCTAATGTATAGTGTGTACTCATCAAAAACTTATAGCCAATGTTTAGGGACAAAATATTATTGATTAAATATAATTAATTTTCTCGCCTACTACTCTAAAATATTATTGATAGTTTGTTAGTTAGTATGGGGGCTCTACCTCATAGACTCACTCTAATAACTAGGATTGTGCATCTTCTTCATTAAGTTATAAAAGAAAGGAATATTTTAACTAGCAAGCAAGAAACATTATTGTACCAAATAATTCTAGAGTATCTACTATAGTACCCAAGAGGTGCAAATAATTTACAAAATTATTTGATTATTTGTATAGTATCATGTAAAATCTATTGACCGATAAATTTTCTTATCTTCCTAAAATAAGACCTCTTCCAACTAATCAACCTTATCCGGATTGGTATGATCCAAAAATTTTATGTCTATTTCACCATGTCCAAGGTCATGATATCAAGAGATGTATGTGTCTTCACCATTTGGCGTAAGACCACATCAATTTGGTAATATCTAGATTCATAATAAGAAGGAAGCTACTAATAAATCATTTTCCAAGTCGAATTAGAAACTATAGATCTATATTAATCCTTTTCCTACACATTTTCTAGCCTTGTTTCAAATGGTGCTTTGACTTCTACAAATTCTCAAAGTGAGATAAAAAATCACTCTTATGGTTGACATTGTCATGGGATGACACTCTGTCATGCAATCACCATACCAACCATGTCTTTTACCAAAAAACATAATCCTACAACTATTTACAATGGGCCTCTTTATATCCTTGCTCATTTTAATGAGAAGAACATTCATGGTGTTCTCATGGATCTCACTAGTAGGGTGAATATCATTATATTTTTTATTAATTCATTTCATAGAGAAAAATATGATGATTCTCTGGTGACCATTAGTATGCATGATGGTCTCTCTCTTTGTTCCATGGATTCCTTCACTTGGAAGCTCCAAGTTGGACCCAAGGCAATGGAAATCACATCTTTTTTATTTCAATATATGAATTATTCAAAGTAAAGTTAGGCTTTCCATGGCTAACTTCCACAAATGTAGTGACTTTTGTAATGCACAAATATCTAAAGTTTCCTCATTGTGGCACAGTGCACACTATCTAATATAGTGGATATACGCCACTTGTGCCTCATGGAGGATTTTCTCTTGACCACTTTTTCAATTTCCTCTAGCCCCTATAAGACCTCATGATGTGTTTTTATTTAAATAATATTTTAAGTTCAAAGTGAGTTCTTAGTAATTTCCTCTTGATTAGTTCTTTGATCATCATCATCATATTCAATGGTCGCTTCCCCTTTTGTCTCTTCATCATAGTAGCATGCTTTTGCATTTATTCCTACATCTTTGATGGCTAAAGACAAGCATGCTCTATTGAGTAGACCTCCCATTCCCCCTAATTTTTTCCAACCTTAGATGGTTCCTCTTGTAAATGTCAAAAACATAAACCAAGAAAAAGCACCCATGTTGGGTAAATCTTCCTCTCAAATTCTCTCTCCTCTCATGGCTCCTATTGTTCCTAGAAATACTCTAGTACTAAAAGGAAAGAAACCTAGTGGATAGAAGTATTCCAATGCACTGCTTGTGTCTTGTCCTTTAGTGGTTCCTCTTTTTCCTCCCATTATCCTCGTGAAAAAAAAGAGGAAAGACACCTATGAAATAGGCTATAAGCAACACACCCCAGTTCTCTCTCCCTCTACCTACTAAGAATATTCTTCCTTCTATCCTAAAAGTGAAGATAGCTTGACAATCAGATTATAGTGATCCCCCTCAAGAAATTGTGCATGGACCCCATCATCGACATAATAAACTTGCACATGAGCATACAAATATTTGATGTGCATTGGCTCATGAACAAGTTACCTTATAAATGCTCAAATCTGAACATCCTCCTTTGATGCAAACATCCCTAGATTTGGTGATTTCTTCTTCTCCATCTCCACCATTAGTGTGTTGAAAGTTTTGAGATGTTAGAAGCCTGAGTTGTTTGTGAGTTTCTTGGGTGTTGTCATTGATATCAACACCTTGTATAAAGAGAGTATTGGAATTTCATTAGTATTAGTGATGTTGTCACATCCCTGTAAACATTAGACTTAATTTGTGTTAATCTTTGTCGATCCGATGTAATTTCGTCAAAGGTGAAACCTTAAACCTAAAAAATATGTATATATGTTTGCACTCTTTATTTTGATGATCATAAGAACTTAAATATTAATATAATAGACTTGAATATTTTAAATTGCCACTAGAAAAACTATTAAATAATTTGATATTTATGAATTTAATGGTGTTATATAAGTTATTTGATTCTAGCATCATGGATATATGTGTGTGTGTGTGTTTATCATACTAACCAGGTACTAACAATTTTGTGAAGAATATGGATGAATTTTGTAGGTGCTCAGGGTGCAACAACAAATGGACCTGACAACCTATTCTGGGAAGGAACCTTAAACCCAATAGCCTAGTTTCATTAGTTGAAGTTGTGCCACTCTAGTTACTCCACCTAAATGAAGATCCTTTTTGCCACTATTAGTAAGGTTTGATCCATATGAACCTATTTTCCTCATTGGTAGATTAATTAACCCCCTCCCTTTATCCCTTTGTGGAAATTCTCAAGTTTAGCCATAAGGTGGATAAAGAAAATACAAATAAAATAAAATAAGATTTAACTAATTTATACACCAACCCTACCATTTGGAGGTAAAATAGAAATAAAACTAAAATAATAATCAAAACACAAGAAAATAAATAAAATAAAATAAAAAAGAAGAAAATAATACAAATTAAATGAGGAATAAAAAAGCTAAAGATTAAACTATACAAAATAAGCAATAGAAATGAGGAGAAAGGAAGTCATTATTTTTGGGACCTGAAGGGGAAAAAAATTTCACACTGCACGCCATAGACAACCAACATTTATGAGGATAGGGGCACTCGTCTAAAGGAACGACTGCTCCATTAAAGAGGGTATGGTGTCCATGTTTGGGAGCCTTCCAGAATGTCAAACGCCTAGGAAAGTTGGACAAGCATCTCACCATATAAACCCTCAACCTTTCCCCCTTTTGGGGGGAGATAAATCCTCATGGCAAGAGAAGGGAGAGGCATGAAGGGAATAGCAGAGGATTAGGAGAGCCAGGAACATCAAGAATTGAGTCTTTTCCAGTTGCAGACACCTTACAGGTTCCTCTAATCTTACTAGGTTTAGAAGATTTCTGTGTTTCTTTATTTATGCAACTAATTAGGGTCTAAAATCTCAATTTGTTGAGCTAGCAATGCAATAAAGTAATCTCCCTTATTTGTTTTATTTTCAAAAATCATGCCATGGTTTAGAAAATTCTAGGAAGCAGTCAAACCAAGAATGATAGCACTACACAAGCTTAACATACTCTATTAAATATAAATGAATCCATCTTTAGCTGTTAAGATTATATGATTTGATTCTTTTTAGATATAAAATTTTACAAAACTTGTTGAGATTGGGGAAATATTGCAGCTGCCCCTTTAGGTATGCCCAAAATAATACAACCAAGAACAAGTATTAGCTCTTGTAAACAAAGAAAATTATACACAATGTGAGAACAGAAGAAAACAATCTCGATGAAGTGCAATTATGTTTGAATATTCTGCAGAAGTTTACCATTTTAAATTTTAGATGCAACTAATAAATATCCATTGGGAATGTTGACCCTTTTGCAGTTGCCTAGTAGCCTTATATCGCAGAAAAAATTATTGTAGGCATGGAAGTAATTAATCTTTAACATTGATATTGTCCTTGTTTTCTCCTTCTCACCAAATGTCTGACATATCTCCCTTAATATTTAGAGATTCTACCCTCACTTAATTAATTATCTTAGAGTTGCTCACGGTGGGGGCTAACTAGTCTTTTTATTCTTTCTATGACCCTCCATCCTTGCTATAAAAAGATGAAGAGTTTAATAAAATTATGTAGACTGATGTCTAACTCAAGAGAATTATGCTAGGGATAGTAAATTGATAATTAATAACCAATAGGCTTAATATGTTACAAGTTAGGGGAAAGAGTGAAGCCAAGTGCATGTTAACTCATAGCCATCAAGCCATGAAAGAATAATTAACACTTTGGACATCTTGGAAGCACTTTACCAACTACCGTAACAATTTAACACCTATTCTAATAAACTAAAAATGTTAAGAGTATTGCAGCCAAGTCCATGACTAATTTTTGTATGATAAGTTGATTAGAACATCATTAAGGGAAGAACCAAATAGGGAAACCTTGGATTGCAGCCTTATTTGAACCAATAGATGGGTTATGTGTAAGCTCTTACCCCCCTAAGGAGTACTCAGTATATCACCAAAATAGTAGATTATTCATTGTTAATGACAAACCATGTACATCTAGAAGGTTTACAATACTTATATTTAGTAGAACTAATCAACTCCTACACTACTTTAAGATTCCCACCAAGTTGAGTTTATTGATACTTAAAAATACTAAGTAGGACCGACCCAGAGAAGACCCAAGAGTGAACCTCTGGGTTATTTGAGTAGTGACAGGCAGTCAATGAACCGTGCCAATGACTGATGTCTGGGCTAGTACTAGCATCTAGCTGGCATTCACCTATTTCATGGAGGTGAAGGTTTCTATGAGCTACCCTGTTATGATGCAACCATAACAGTTGCATGGGTAGGGACCCATCTGTATGGGCAAGGGTAATTTGGGGCTCACCACTATATTTAAGGGGTTCATTGGTTGTCACTCGTATGCACAGAAGTGACCGATGCCAAGTGTTACCCAGGTTATGGTAGGTTCACCACTTGGGAATTCTCTAAGACCCTTGCACTAGTAGAATTTGGAAAATAAATGACTACCTGACTAAAACTTTTAGTCACATGACTAAAACTTTTAGTCATGTGACTAAAAATTTTAGTCACATGACTAACACTAGTAGTATTTGGCAAATAAATGACTAATTTGGTCATTTATAAGTGGCTGATTTGGTCATCAAGTAAAATCACAACTAAATGACTAAATAAATGACTGAATAAATGACTAAATTAATGATTAAATAAATGATTATTACTCATCTATTTTTTTTTCTTTTGAATTTGATCATAATCCATAAAGCTTAAGGCCCCCTCATGGGACCCCTACCTAAGTGGGCCATTTGGCTGCCTAGGTTGCTTGGTGCACCAAAAATACCTATTGCATGAAAGGAATTGCCTCTTGATGCAATATTAAGGCCTTCACATATTTTATAAAAAAAATTAACATTTACATTCTTTAACTTTGATTACTCATTATGTTAATGAATCATTAATGTTTTTAACTATGATTTGAAGCTAGTTTGATATTTAAGATGACTAAATTCCTAATTAAAGTGGATAATTAACAAAAAAAAGTTGAATTGAGGGAGTGGGTGGTATTATAATATAATACAATAATAATATATTATTAATATTATAATATTATATATTTATAGGATAATGTATTTAATATTATATAATAATATAATATTATAATATATTTAGTATTATAATATTATATAATATAATATTGGTTCCTTGGGGATGGAAGTAAAATCAGGTTTTTGAGGGATAGGTGGCTGGACTTTGGTGCTTTGGAAGATATTCCCAGGTTTAGGCCTGTGATTAGCCATTTCGAAGATAGCATAGGAGTCAAAGCTAGAGACTATATGATGGGTCTGCCCCCAGATGGCTCTTAGGGTATGCTTAGGGCCCCAATCATGGAGTTGAACTAGGTGTGTTCGAAGATACAAGGTGAAATCGAGAAATGGACTTTATTAGGCCTGAGAGGTGAGGATAGGCTGGTATGGGGTGACAGAGGCAGCGACCAAGTCTCCGTTAAGGATGTCTTCAAAGAAAATTTCTACAATTTTGAGGAGGCTTGGGCGTCCAATGGTGGGTGGTATAAGCATAACATTCCCAAGTTGAACTCCTTTCTTTAGATTCCTGGAAGGCACAGGTCTCTCACATGGGACATGCTTAGACTTTTCAAGAGGGTGGGACCATCCAAATGTGTCATGTGTGAAGCAGATGAAGAAAGTAATTATCATCTTTTCCTCCATTGTAGTTTCGCCAGCCAACTGTGGAATACTTTTATGAGCAGATGGAAGCCTGCTTGGGTTCTTCCCAAGAGTATCCCAAGACTTTTAGAGAGTTGGAAGGCGCATATTCATAGCCCAGGTCTCAAGCTGATTTGGAAGGATTCCCTTGCTACCATTGTGTGGAACATTTGGATTGAACACAATTGAATAATTTTTCAAGATAAAAGAAGAGTTGCAAAGAGTGTTTGGGATAAGGTGGAAAGCTCCCTATGTAAAGTTGGGGAAATCTAGAAAAGTAAAAGAAAAGAGGTCTACGCTAGCAAGAAGGCTTGAGGGGATGCTTGGCCCCATTTCCATTGGCTATGTGCTCCTATGCTTGGGCCAGTCACTAGGTTGAGCTATGTGGTCTGGTCCCCCCTGCATTGTGTTGGATTAAATTTAATTTTGATGGAGCAGAAAAATCCAACTCAAGCAAGGCTAGAAGAGGTGGGATCTTTAGGGATGGTCACGGGAAACCTATTGGCGACTTTTCTCTTGACCTAGGGATGGATTCAAACAATAAAGCTAAGACCTATGCAATGTTGTGGGGTATTGCGATTTCCAGAGAAAAGGGGTGGAAGAAGTTGTGGAGCCAAGGAGACTCAAAACTGATCATCAATGCCCTTGTAGAGGGAAATCTAGTGAATTGGAGACTGAATGCAATAATACAAAGTATGAGAAGGGCGGTTAAAGATATTGAGATGCTAAAAGTGTCACACATCAGGAGAGAAGGCAACCACATTGTAGACTGGTTAGAAAATATCGGTATATGGTTGGTTAGGGATAAAGGTGTTTGAGCTTCTCAGTGGTGGAATGACTTCCCTTTTCCACTGATCAAGCTCCTCCAGGATGATATCCGAGCTATCCCAAGCTGGTATCCTCAAGATTTTTCTCCCAACCAGTGTCAAGATGTTGCTAGAGTAGTGTAGGGTGGCTTGTGTTTGGTCCCAACTGGGCCACTCTTTCTTTGTTTGATTTTGCTCTATGTGTGGCGTTGGGTTGTTTCTCTTTTCTTCCTCTTTGGATTTTTCTCATCGATGCTTATTTTGACATCCGTGGCTTTGAACTCTTGTTTTCTTCAGTTCCTGAACCTAAACCAGGTTTTATTAATAATAAAAAAATATTATATTATAATATTATATAATATTATATTTATATTATAATGTATTTAATATTATATAATATAATATTTATAATATAATATAATATTATATTATATTATATTATATTATATTAATATTATATTATATTTAATATTATATAATATTATTATATAATTATTTAATAATATCTATTTATTTAATTTCGTACCCTAATGGTCGAGCATAGTGGGCGGGCAAATCTTGGCGATAATTTTCAGACTCCCCCCATAATTTTCAAACTCCTCGCCATAATTTTCATTTTAATAAACACACTTAATGTCGAATGGGGGTTGGGAAAGCCATTGTTCTCAGGGATTCTAAAACCCTCGTCAAAACCTTATTTTCAGGTTGTAGCTCACCAAATCAGAGAAGTGAAAGGTCAAATCTAGCGAGGAAGAGTTTGGAGGAGCCGAAACCAATAGCGGTAGGGAAAGCAACAAAATCTGCAGGTAAAAGATGCCTTAATGTTAAAACCTAAATGTGCTCAGTATTAGGATCTTGACCGTAATTTTCAAGGATAGTCCATAACAAACACATCTCAAACCATGGCAGGCTTATTCATAGCAGCATATAATAGGGATTGAATGATAGCCCACAGTGTTGCATGGTAGAGAATAGAAACAACCTATAGTGTACCATAATCATCAACATTGATGATTGGAAATATTAAGGAAAATGCATTGAAACTTTGATTAATAGTCTTAAATTCAATCTACAACAAGCATATGCCTAAACAAGGAGAGTGAAAGGATGTGGATCTTAAAAATTTTGAACAAGTAACATCACATTTCAAGGGAATAAAGTCATGCTTGTAAGTTGGGTAGAGTGATTTTCTGGTTTTTAAGCCATAGAAGATCTTACAAATGGTAGTCATAGTCATTGTGAAACAGTAACAATGGAGAAACAAGTTGGAAATGTTTCTTTTGGTCTTGAGTTTCTTTTTGGTTTGTCAAATGTTATTAGATCCTATGTCTTTACTTTTTTAAGCTCTTTCATATTGATAAACTTTATCAAACAGACATGAGATTACAGTGGCATACCAAACAAAGGGTCGTACTAGATAAAAGGGTAGTCCATGGAGGGGATTTAGATTATGGACACATACAAATTGACAACCTATAGTCCCTAATAAGATAGTCAACATTCACAAAAGAAAGTCCTTACATTACATGATTGTCATCACATTATATGATTTTTTGGGGATATTAGACTACTACATCGAGGTATCTTTTTATTTCCTCTATCTTTCATCAATCTCTTTACTAAACTTCCATAGAAGTTATTCTATTATGGAATTGCACTGTAAAAAATATACAAGAATTTTTTGATCATACTTGTATAGTACTAGCATCATAGGATAAGTAGTCATTTTTCTTTTTCATTTCCCACAACCTTCATTAGTAACTGATTCTGAGGAGCTTCAATAGATATCATTTTCTATTTTATGGAATGGCATTTGCAAACCATTTTTGTATTGTCCGCGTTTGTTTATTGTAGATAATGTAGTATATCTTGTAGGTCGTACTTTTGCAATAGTATTATATTTTATTGGAAATTCATTCATTTGGTAATTCAACTTGTTTGATGCTGATATCAATCTCTATGCCTTGTGATAATAAATTAATCATTTGCACATTAGCTATAATATAGTGTAGTTTTAGTTATAAATTCTTAAATTAAAATTCTATTCCAATATATTCTGGCACAATTTTATCTCACAAATTTTCATTCTACATTATATAAGAGAAACAACTTGAATTTTTTTTGTAACAATGACATCAAAGAAAACATATTTTGTACAAGGTTGGTTCTTCACTCACCCAAAGATAACTTTTATGGGGTTTTCCTTGTCCATCAATGTGAAATGTGGGAGATGGTAGTTAGTATTCTCATGACATAAACAAGGATGTTTGGATTCAATGCACTAACACATATGATGATCAATGATCTCATTCCTTGTGGATATAGAACAACTTTTTCTTGAAGAAGTTTGAATATGTCCAAGAAAACATGATCTCACCTCACAGTTATTTTTGCTGCCACAACTATAGAAAAATTTGCACTTGCATACTATTCACTACACACATGAACTTTGCTAGTCAATGACTTTCTGCAATTTTGTTTTTGAACCCAAGTTTTCCCATGTTTGATTTGGAATAGTCAATTTCAATGATTCTAGAATGCAATCATGTCACTGCATATGAAAATGCTTTGAAATACCCTGAAATCTGAAGGACAACTAAATTATGTTTGTTTAGGGACTCACCAATATAGGAAGGTGGTATCTTAGACTTATTGTGCACCTATTCATTGACATACAAGAGAAACATGTAATGGAAATTTGATCAAGTCAATACCTGTAATGTGCAAGCTTCTCACCATAGCCTCAGCATGTCTACATTGTGCAATCATGTACTAGATTTTTGGCTTTGCAACCTACCTCACCATCTATAGCTCCAGATATATTTTGGCGACCTAATGTAGTTTGTGAACTATTTTGCAGCCCTACCCAGTTGTAATGCACTTACCCTACAAACACAATGGTTTCTTTCCTTGAGTAACCATGCCTTGCTACCACCTTGCACCTCAAGATTAAGCTTAGAACAAACTGTTGTAACATTGAAATTCAACTTGAGACCTACTGTGCAGTCTTGTTGATGCATAGCTGATTTGGGGCTGACCTGGGGGACAACCCAATCTAAATAAACTCATATAATGATGCAAGACATGGTTGACAAGAATTCTTCCCTTATTCAAGTTATCTTTTTTGGTCTTCTTTATACAAGCTTAAATTTCTCACACAAGGAAATATAGTTGAAGTTCCAAACTAAGATCAACAAGGCATTAACAAAAATAGTTGCAAAAAGAGTAAGAAAATCCATTTTATTCAATGAGGAAAATAATTAAATCAACCCCTAGAACTAGATATGCAACATTTGGTCACACAAAATTATACATAGAGAGACAACAAACAAAAAATAGCAAGGAAGTCCAACAAAGCTGAGAAGACAAAACAATGATTGGAAACAAAAAACTAGAAGTTGCAAAAATTTAAAAATCCATATTAGACAAAAATAAGCTGAAAGTTAATATTTACATCTGAAAAGATAAAGTACAATCTATATAAAAGATGAACTCCTCAAAAGACATGTTATTTAGGTGCCTCATTTATAAATTTAGTGAGTTGCTAATTAGACTCCTGATAAAATATTCGTGTAGTCAAGAATCCAGAGACATGAATTACAAGTACTGCACATCTCACCAACTAATTCTTGTAAGTGACAAGTGAAGTTAGCTTGGGATGCATCACTTCTAATTATTGCATATGGGTACTACACCATACAACAATAGGCCAATACTCTAAAATGTTGCCTAAAACTTCTTTGCATTTCGATATGATGCAAATCTTTCAACTACCATTATTGAACACAGGGTATGGATTATCTCATACATAAATTCCTTTTTTCCTTCCAAGGGACTTGTTATGACATCCTTCTCTGGTAGGACTTTTGGGTCCCCAAATTATTTTCCATTTAAGAAATGCATTGATCATCCATTGTTAGTGAGTAGTGCATAATGCCAGCGAAGTGCTCAAATACCACTGTTATGCACCAATTCTGAAAATTATCATGAAATTTGTTGATACATAAGAACTACAACTTTAAAAAAATTGAAATGTAGACAATATTAACTAAAATATGTTGCAGTTCTATTATGTCTATACTAAAATAATCAGCTATTGCTTCTGCTGTTATAAGATATTAATCTTGAAGTTACTATTAGAGCAAACACCCATATAAATGTTGAAACCTAGAGTTTCTTGAAGTGAAGCACAGTAAGACAAATATTATAGAAAGATAAGTTCAAAACATTTAAACTGCACTAATTGTCATCAAAATAGTATCTCTAACCAGTACATTTGGTAAAAGGGACTTCAATTTTTGGAGAAGCTATGGGTACCAATCCAAGCTGACTAGCTATGGGAATTACATGTGGAAAAGAGTTAGTCTTCCACAGGTTATCTACACACATCCACTTCTGATACACAATTTCTACCAAAACTAGTTAGAAAGTATGAAATCAAGCAAATAAATTATTGTTTTACTTGGAATTCCAAATGACTATTAATTTGGAGGAATTAAAGAACCAGTCACCAAGAAATGAACTGTTGAAGTGAAAAGAAACAACACAAACACAATAATTTTATCTTGGGAGAATCCTCTTAAGGGGTGAACAACCTAGTTGGTATAGGCAATTGATCTTCTACTAGAGTTTATTGCTCTTCTGCGCAACAATTTTCTTAAATGGACAAGTACAGGTGTATTATATTCTCTATCAAGCAATTCTACTTTTTAGATATACAATAATTTAAATTCTTGTCCATTTTGATCCAAAAGATGATTAAAACTATAGTCTCCTCTCAATATAGTTGCTAATGTTGGAAGATCCCCCCTGTTGAATTGAAAGACTCCCAAACAGATTTCAAAATGGAAGAGTTAATTGTTTGCTTCATATTCCATTTAGTGTTAGCCGTGTCAAAACCATAGGGTTGTGTAAAAACCACAGATGCAGGTTCAACTCCATAGATGCAGATTCATCCACTAACTTTATAATGTAAGTGTTTTCATCTCTGAATGAGATTTTCCACTCTTGGATCCATCATGGATCATACCTCCCTTCTTATAGAGCTATTGGTTCCACAAAAGCTTATGTTTGAGATATAGAAAATTATCCCTCACATTTGTGAGTTCTCTATGTGTAACAGCTTAACAATTTCCATTGTGCTGAAACTCCAATAGCTACAATTTCTTGTGATGCTCAAGGCATACTTCAATGGTTGCTATTGGTTTTAGGTGGATTGGATTGGTGAGGACTGACTCTTCAAATTTATTTTGAGAAAAGCTTAAAAAGTACTAATCACAAAATTCTCATGAAAGATATCTTGATACTAAGGGAATATGGACATGATGTGTTTTTCAATTTTTTGAAACTATGCATTTTGATCCCAGTGTTGGTGGATCAAAACAGTTCAGTTTATCCTCACAAGGGAGTCCCATACAACAAATTGGTGTTTGGCTTGACTGTGACCAAAAAAAAATCTTTAATTTATATGATGGTTTAACAAAAACATAAAAAGATAGAGTTGCTTTACTTTGAGAGGTTTTCTTCCTACATGGTCAAGGGGAGTTAGTATCTCTACTTTGAATAACATGGATAGATTCAACTTCTTTGTTTTAGATCTTAATTCATCCAACACCAAATTTCCTTTATTAAACCATTTTATTTGGATTAAAGAGGATTACTAGTAAATCTTGTCTGGATGCTTATATAAATGTTGAGTAGAAAAATGAATAACAAAATTAAAAATAAAAATAAAAATGGAAGAAATCTTGCACACATACACACACATATTCCAAGACAGGGACATGTTTCTAGTATGGGAGACAAGTACCAAGGGTTAGGGTACAAGTCTCCTAGTATTATGGTAACTATGGGTTTATTGGGTTCCCTAAAACAATGTTTGGAGTTGATGTACCTGAACCTTGGAAACAAACTTTGGGCTTTATTACAAAGGTTTTCTGGATGTCGATTTGGTGTGTTGCCTTTATCCAAAGCATTAACCACCAACTGAGAATCCCCTTCCACCTCAATGTTCTAGAGATCTGTCATGTCCCCGAAATTACAACACTAAAAACCTAAACGTTGAAATACGAATGAACAAATAAAATGAATATAAATATCAAGAAAATATAGATATAGATCTATAGTATTGTTGCAAGTTGGATGTGTGCCAAAGAGGCCTAATATTGTATTTTTCATTGGAGATAATGGATAAGGGGATCATTTGGCTTACTTTTGCTAGAGTTTTCCCCTGGAATATGAGTTCTCTAAGGTAAAATCCTCATGTCTTCAATTGTTCTGTAATTTTCTATTGGTTTCCCTTTCGAGTTCAGTCTATTTGATTTTTTAGAGAGTATAGTTCTAAATTCCTTTTTTCAGAGCTATATGTTGATGACTATTGTATGGTATAGCCATCTTAGATTACAGATCAAAGCCACACAAGAGGAGAAATTTTTTGAGCCAATGCCATGGTAACTACACTTTAGAAATAGAGTAATGTGAAGGGAAGCAAGATGTGTTTTGCTAAAATGAGAGCCAATATCATAGCAAAGGTTAATTTCACAACTATAAAGGAATGAAATTCTTGCTATCAAAAAATGAGGATTTTGCAAGTTGCCAGTGCCTTCACATGCATGTATGGTAAATGAATGCAACCAATACCTGCTACACTATGTTAGTTAGTAAATCTGAGGAGAGAAAGCAAATGCAACTTCCAAGAATTTATAAGCAGGGGGGAAACTAGATGAAAACAGAGGAAAATTATGTTGCAAGGGAAAGCTCCATGCTACATGACATATTGCCAATAGATGTTCATCATGATAGCTCTATTGATCACATCCTTCTTGAAATAAAGTGAGCAAGGGCATCCATGAAGCATGTGATTTTGGATTAAGATGGTCTATTGAGATGTTGACAAACTAAAGAAGAAAAATGGCCCTTGTATAAATAATATTGTTACCTGAGGAGAATCTCGTTCTTGTCAAGGAAAAATAACCAAGACATAAGCTTGCAGGAGGATAAAATATGGAGGAAAGAGATTGTGACTTAGAAGAGGCTGAACATTGTGCATTTGAATCTCCAGAAGCAATGATTGAAAAAGGTTAGCATTTAGAGTCAATTTGGTTCAAGTAGAGAAACATGTGCAAGATGACAAAGTAGTTCATGTTGGATCAGAACATGGAGAGAATTGAGGAGAAAGAGGAAAAACTATTTTAACTTCTATGAATGACAAAAGTAGGTCATCGAGACTTGAGAGTACAAGAAGGAATGTTTATAAAAACTTAAAGAATTAAAAAAAGGTGACTAAAACTAGGTAATGAAAACATAAATGGTGAGCCCAAATCATATAAAGCTTACACAAGGTAGAAATTAACCATGTGAAAAGTTACCTCACTAAACATGAGAAGGGAGCCAAGGCACTAAAGCTAGAGAGAAAAGTTGGCACAAGTAAGAAAATATCTATGTGAAAGGTTGCTCAGCAAACATGAGAGGGGAACAGATGGAGCCCAAAGCTAAAGACCAAGGTTGGAGATCAAAGTTAACTATGTTGAATTTTGTAGCAGAAGAACCAACAAATTCATGATCCATTGTAAAGTGATTTTTAATGATGGCCATAAGAAAAGTTTGTCTAAGAATACCTGGTTGGATGGACCAAACCAAAAAGTAGGTACATACCCTAGAGCCCCCCTTGACTTCCATGGTTGATGATCCTCCAAAGGTACAGGGAAATTATGCAATGTGTGTATGCTCCTGGAGCATGGACTATGAATGAAGGGAACTAAATGGATCTTGACATGCCTAATGTGAGAAAATCATGAGGATTGTTGCCCTGGTATGATGAAAATTTGAATATGAAGCACACCCCACATCTGCATCAATACAAATTGTCTCGGCTGTAAAAGAATCATTACGTTACTTTAAATTAGTAGTGTAAGATGAAAGTTCTACATTGGAGAAAGATCATGATGAGGCGGTGTGCAATGTGATGGAAGTGGGTGCTTGCCATGTACTATAGGAAAAGTGGGGTAGCATGACATTAGAGCAATGAATTTCATATTTTCCACATATGCAGAGAAACTTGAGTTGTTGCTAATGAAGGAAGAGGATGGAGAGTAACAAAATATTTTCTGATTTTGGTAAAATAAAATTTAGAAGATAAGAGTTATTTAAAGCAGGTCATGCTATGATCCACATAAAAGAGAAGCCTGAAATGAAATATATATTGATAGAAGTGAAAACATTGTAGGATGATATCGATAAATTATCTTTTATATATTGCCACCATCAAGGAAGACAACTCACCAAATGAATCCACTTCCAAGAGCAAGTTCTCTGAATAAAGCTTTGCATAGGACTAGTTCATTTGAGAAGGAAGAGTTGAATTTTCATGTACACGACTTGTTTTCAAGAGGATTAATAAAAGAAACTCATAGAATTGTGTATATATATTTTGTATTCATTCTATGTTGGGCAGGGCTGCTTATTGAAATTCTGTTGTAAAACATACAACTCACCCATTTTTTTAGACTTATAACTAAACATTTGACATCACAGCTATTGCCATAAAACTTAGCCTTTGTAAAAATTATCACAATTGAATGTTTTAATGCAATAGTAACAAAAGTAATGGATGGGATAATGCCATAGCTTGGGCCTTTCTTCTTCCTTATTCTTCCAGCATGTAAATCACAAAGCTAGAACACCACAAGTTGTTGCCTCTTAAGTTGAGTCTATGGGATTCCTCGCATACTGTTACCAATTGTTCCCTTTTAATTTTTTGTTTTATACTTAGAGAATGTCCCTTGAATATGACTACAATTTATGAAACAACTTAGGTATTTCAATTTCAGCCATTTTTTATGTGCATAAACCAAATTCAACCTTGTGTAAACTGTTAATGACCTTGATGTACTTGTGAGTTTCTTAAGACAAGTCCAGATTAAGGTAATGGTTGGGATAATGCCATAGCTTGGGCCTTTTTTCCTCCTTATTCTTCCACCATGCAAATCATAAAGCTGAAATTCTACAAGTTGATGCCTCTTATGTTGATTCTATAGGATTCCTCACATACTATTATAGATTTTTCCCTTTTATTTTTTTTCCTTAAACTATAGAGAATGCCCCTTTAATATCATTACAAATATGAAAATACTTAGGTATTTTGGCCATTTTTGATGTGCATAAACCAAAGTGAGCCTTGTGCAAACTGTTAATGACCTTGATGTACTTGTGTGTTTCTTAAGAAAAGTTTAGATAAAAGTTTTAGTAGCTTGCAATGAATTACAATAAATTATTTATTTCATATATCATGGACTAATGAATGTTGTGCTTGGTTCTTTTAATAATAAGGATTGAACCCATCAATTAACTCAAGGTTTATCTTTTTCATTATTCTTTGTTCCTTTTGCATCTTCTTTGATTAACATGTATTTATGTTTCTTATTTTTTATCATTCTTCTATCCTTCCCATCGGGTGAGGAGGCTAATCCCCCCATTCCTTCCCTCTCCTTTCCTCTTACTACTTTTATTCTTCAGGAATCATCATGTATATTTTACATATGGCACACCTGTTTGGAGTTCTACATTGCTAATTAATTATTATCTACATAAGACTTGCTATTAGATGCTCTAAAAGTTGGACAATGTTATGATGTTAAGTTATAAACTAATGGCTGGTACACAACTTAGATACTTTAATAGAAATTGGCCTTTTAAAGTTTGATTTTCTTGGTAAACTGCTCAGTCATTCCCTTTCTTATGACAAGTGCTAGCAGTTGCAGTACATAATCACTACAAATGGATATATTATGAGTCAATAAAGAGAGATAATTTCATTGATATATTAACTGAAGGGTGAGCAAATATTACATGTTATCAAGCACTGAATTTTCTTTCATAGTTATGTCATTATGAAATTAATGTAAAATTAATGTATGTTGTTGATGTCTCTAGTATAGATTGGCAGGTTTAACATTTTATTTTTTAGCATCAATGTTTTAGTATCCCACACATCATTTAGAAGTGTTGAATATTATTTTTTAGTCTTCCTTTTGGGGGGTGATGTCTGGTATATGTTCTTGGTAGCTAATTTGGGCACTAGTTTTGAATGGCAGGTCTGGCATGTCCCGCAAACAAGAGGAAATTGATGATGGTGATAATGTGGAGCTGGAGAAAAGCAATGTTCTTATAATGGGTCCAACTGGCTATGGTATTTACCTCTACTATTTTTTCCCATTGTCAATTTTGACAGCCATCACAAATAGAGTATATTAAATACATGTGTTTTTCTGGAAAACTAGTTAGATATGTGGTACCTTTACTATTTTCATTACATGTTAGTTTGATTGCTCATCTGTTACAACTGAATTATGTTGGGATACAGGTAAGACATTGCTTGCAAAAACCTTTTCCAGATTTGTAAATGTTCCCTTTGTGATTGTTGAAGCAACAACCTTGACATAGGTAGCATACTATTGGTTGTTGCTTTGGACTTTATTCATTCTTCGGATATTCCTTAATGAATAGTTTTTGTATTTTAATATAGCTAGCAATTTTTACTTCAAGTGTCATAACACATATCTTGTAATGTCTTAGAATGATGACATTCTTGTGTATTGTAAAATGCTATCTTCCAACTGACAACCATCTTTTCACTCATTCTTGTAGCATTGATGTATTTTGGAACAAATATAGGAAGCAATAGTTTTGTTGGAAGCTTCAAGAAACATGCTCAGAGAGATTGAATTGCAAACTTTAGACTTTTTTTTGGATTAGATGCTAATGCTCAGGGCTACTATTTTGTGTCATGGGACTTGCAACAACAGTAACATTTAAGTGAGGGTGAGAGGGGGTAGTTGGATGGTGGCAAGTGGGAGAGGGGGTCGAGTGTGGTTGAGGAGTGGGGTGTGTACTGTAGCTGGGATGGAACCCTAATGGATGGATTGAAACTCTAAACCTTGTTATTGAACCAAGCCTAGCTGGCACATGAGGGAAATTATTATTTAGTAGCATGCACCATTACTAACCAAGAACCTATTGGGGAAAACATTTAAATTGTTCATTTAAGGCAATGGTTCATATTTTTGAAAAAAGTGAAGCAATGTCAAAGTAGCTGAATTGAAGCAGTAATGTCCCCTTCTAGGTGTCTGTTGTATTCCATCCAATCACAATAACATCAAAATGCTTATAAGGTCACAAAATTTAAAGCACATATTATACATGTTTAAATATTAGTGTAAGCAACACTGGTGTCTAGTGGTATTGTTTATTAAGTCTGTTTGTTCTATTCCTTTTAATGAGTTAGTATAACTTTTATGGCAATTTTCTAAGTTGTTTTATGTCATATTCATTTTGTTAGATCAGTTTGGCACTGAATATGATTAAAATCATTGTACTTTGCCTTGTTGATTAGAAAATAGAATTGCATTAGAGTTTTGATGTTTCTGTAGTCCATAATAGTGAATCTAAGTGCTTCTGGCTTAAACTATGTGTATTTTTTTAAGGCCAGCACACATTTTAAACCAAAAGCACCTAGATTCAAATAGAATTAGAGACAAATGAATACTTAAATAAGCTATAAAAGGTACAGGTAAAGGTAGTTTTTTAGGTTAGCACAAAGTGAGACACACTTTGATCTGCAAGGCTCTCCTTGTGGAAGTCCACAAGGGCAATGTTTTTCACACTTTAGATATTGTTTGACAAGTTGTGCAACCCTAACATCCACCAGTTTCAAACTTATGACCTCCTTTATGGGAAATAGGAAGAAATTTGGTTTAGCTGAAGCTAAAACCAATGTAATATAGACACAAAGATTGACTTGATTATAATCATAATGTATTGTCTTACGGATAAGTAAAATGAATGGTAATAAAATGAACACTTATATAAACTATGTTACAAAATTTTGGAGCTAAATTCAGTGATTTTCTTTGTAAAATGATGAAAAAAAATCTTTAGAAATTTTTAGGTGAATAAATGTCAGTGCATTTGGTCAGAGAGGCCCAATCTTGTATTGTTAAATTTGGAAAATCATTATTGGTAAGAACTTAATTATCAGTATGGTCCAGAGCTAGTTCTGATGTATATATTAATTTTCATTTTCAGTTCTTTTTCGTGGATTCTGTCTAGGATTTTCCTTCCATTCTTGTTCTGGTTGTCTAATTACATTCATACGAATGCAGGAAAGGTATGTAGGAGAAGACATGGAGTCTATTTTGCATAAGCTTCTCATGGTATGATTCAGTTCCAATAAAATTCCTTTCCCCATGGTGATCTCATTCCTTATTAGTATCTCTTCTCCACACTTTTGTTTTGAAGTTTGGTTACTGAATTAATGACATTTTGTCTCTTGTTTGGAAAACTTGAATTGGATAGAACATCTGGGAAGAGACTGAATTGTTGTAAAAAGCACTTGTGAATCTTACAAATGAGTGAAGCAATTTGACTGATTAATGATATGATTTGTGATGTGGCATCATTATGTCGATTGCCACCCTGTTTGACCATTCAATAATGAACAAGCTAATAATAAAATCCCTCGTACCATCTTGATCATGCTATACAAGCCAAAAAAATTCACACAGAGATCTAAAAGTAGGATTGAATTTAATTTCAGGAGGGGAAATATATCATGTAATAAATGAGATATGCCCCATTTATCACGAGAGTCACTAATTCTTGAGACAATTGATAGCTAATCAATCCCCTTGTTAGTAAAGTGTTCTGCCACTTGATTCACTTACTTAAAACAATTTTTGAATGAAATGCTATTAAAATGCCAAGCAATCAAAAGGGTCCCTTTATTGATAACATGCAATTTCTAATTCATCATTGATTGTTTGACCATCCTTCAAATGGTCAATAAAGAGTCACCTTCTACCTCTATATTTTTACAAGAGAGGAAACCATCATGAGAGCTTCCAAAAGGTCCAAGGCTTCCTCTTCATTGTTCATTTTGGAGCCCAAGAAAAAACAACCCCTTGAAGAAAAAGACTCAAGAGTGATCTAATAATCACTCTAGCTCTTTCTTGGCTGGAGTTTCCCCTTGAAGTTCCATCAAATTTGAGTTCATAGAAATCGTAATTAGGTGGAATACAATTAGTTTCTTTTGCTTGATAATATTCTTGCTTGCCCCATTAACATGGGTATATTCATTAATAATGTTAAATGCAATATTATTATGTAATTACAATATAATGCATCCCAGTTTCTACTCCACTTCTTTTGATTACTCACCATATCTTGTACCTCTTCAATGAACCAACCCAAAATGGTCAAAAGCCATAAAAGTGCACATGATGCCTCCAAAACTAGTAGCTTGACTCATGAGAGGATTGTAAGGGAATAAGGTTGAGAAAAGAGAATAGGGTATAATTAACAATATCATCTCAGCTAAGTTGGGTCCAAAAGAAAATAGCTACCATAGTGTTCTTTGAACATAACCTAGATCCTACTACTATAAATGAGATTAAAAGGAAATTTAAAGCCTTATGGACTTTTTGCTAACCAATACCATAAAGTATAAAGGAAGGGAGAAAACATAGGAGACAAGGGTGGCAGAGAACACATACTCAAAGATTTATGAGCATTGTATTGAAAAAGATAAAAAAAAAATAGATCCACTTGCCCCCACCTAATGAATATATAGCTTTAGATCACCAGATTTGAGATCAGAATATCTATGAGAAAATTCCTTATTTTCTAGCCACCTTTCTCGCTACCCTTTTCACCTGCACAAATATTTTTATACCAATAAAAATTTGGATTACCTGCATGATTCTTTCATCCATGTACTACAGGTCCTTTGGCATTGTGAAGTAACTGGTGAAAATCCCATATGTGCTTCAGTAAGTTCTTTACTTTCATATGTAGTCCTTGTAACTACATTTTTGTTGGTAAAAAAACATTAGACTTAGTATTCCTTGGTACTTTCTTGATAGACTATTGCAATATATACTGCATATTGATTGTACTAGATTGTAAATGCTTAACTTTTACATGTTTAGGTCAATGCAGTAGACCACAATATAAAGGTGATGGGTGAACAACAACTACCAGGTATTTTGATTTCAAAGAACACACAGGTTTGTCTATGTTACATGTAAAATCCTCATTGGTTTTTGTAAATGTCTCTTTGTAACTCTTAAAATTTACTCTACTACAATTGCCTTGTTTGTGGAATAGATTTATGACATTCTCTTCGAGTTGGAAAACACTATTAATATTGGTGTCTGAGAAGTGAGTTTTTTATTTGAGTCGTCTTTCTCTCAATATACACAACTACACGGTAATTTACTTTAGCTGCATTTAACTGCAGATTTGGATTCAGAGTATTTGAATTCATTTTTTACAGGGTGCAAATGGCCTGCTGGCATTGCTACCAACACATCATGTGTTGTTGGTAGATTTTAAAGTGTGCCATTTTTCTAGTTGTGCATTTAGTTAATTATCTAAAATGGATTTGAACTTCTTTTTTTCAATGGTTGGGGAGAATAATTGAGAGATTGTATTACATTTCATCGTATTCAATACTTATGTTTCTCCATTTCTAGTTCTATTTTAACAATGCATTTATGTTAGGGCTTGCATCAAAGGAATAAAATTGAAGCTCAGTAGTTGTTACAAACCCAATTTGCTGCTAATTCACACCTTCTCTACACTTTACAGGTCATTCCCAACTCTCTTTTGTGCAGTTACATTTATTTATATTTATACTATTCATATTTGGTTCTATTGGCTTTGCTTGTTTTCTAGAGACACACTGGTCCTAAGGTCACCAAACATACAAAAAACTAGAGCCATAAGAGAGTCCCACCAATTGAGGAAACTACCCTCCCCAACAAAGAAATAGTTAGTTGAAGAAACGGGTGATCAGGAAAAAAAACTTACCTCCATAGACACAGAGAAACTAAGGTAGGGACTAGATGCCCTAACTACCAATTCCACTGCTAAAGCTAGGGCAGGATCCCACTTAGGGGGCCAACAATATCATCACACTTTTCCCTTTTGAAGCCACATCGTAATCTTCAGACAGTGGTAAGGTGAACACATTAGTAAACCTTGAGTGTACCATTCGAGTGGGTAGCCATAAGGTGCTTCACGACAACACAAATCCAAACAAAATGATTACAGTTCAAGCGAATGATGATATATTACCAACACTTATTGGTTAGCAACTTAGCACACAAATTTCCCCTATTGTAGTAGGCTCTTGCAACCCAGACCAAGCAGAAGAAAGCCTTACCACTAAATTCAAAGTTCCTAACCCACCTACAAAGCTCACGTTCAGAGACCTTTACATCTAAGTTTTGCAAAAATTCTATCCAAATGGAGTATTTATTGGGTGCCCTTCTCAAATATTCCATGCCATCATGCCCCAAGATACGTTTAACTAAATTAAGGGGTCTAGAGGCCAAACAATCAAAAATTTCCTTCAAGCTCCAGTCCAAAACAACCCTGTAGAGAAAGGGGTACTGAGGTTTTGAACCCTTCTTCCCATGAACCATAGCAGCTAAGCTCAAAAGAAAACAATACAGAAGGCCATTAGGACCACAAGCAACCACAATAGGAAAATGGAGGATGGGGTAGTAAAGCATAGAGCACTGAGCATCACTTTCAGACATGCAAGCTAGCAACCAAGAGGGAGGTAAGGGTTGGCTATAAAGAAGAATCCCATGCACCAACTCACTTCCACATTCAATTCCTTTGCAATGTTATAAAAGTTGTACAAGCAATCGTCCACTTTATAAGAACTAATGAGACATTAAAATCAACAAATTACAATAGCTCTATTTAACATTTGTTGTGTAAGATCTAAGGCATCACGAGTGCAAATGCATTCCTGAGCTTAGAAAATTGAGCTAGGATGAAAGTAAGTTTGAAATTATAGCTTGTTTAGTAGTTTTAAAATATTAGTTCCAAATTTAGTTCCTAGTTTGTTGCAAGTTTATGTAGGATTAGAATGTTTATATTTTTTGTTGTATAAGGGTTCCAGTAAAAAAAGATATGCTTTGGAGTTGGCTTGTTGCAGTTCTTTTTTATTATTGGTTTGCATGTTTGAGGAAAGAGAGAGAGAGAGAGAGAGAATTATATGCTTTATAGTTGTACAATTGGCTTGCTGTAGTTCTTTTTGATTATTGGTTTGCATGTTTCAGAAAAAAATTCTTGAATATTTGTTTCTATTTGTGCTAGAGAGAGAGAGAGAGAGCATTTGAAATGGATAATTTAAAATAGAGAAATGAACCTTTTGTAGATTGTTTAAAATAGAGAAATGGACCTCTTGCAGATTGTTATATTTAATTTCCTATGCATATGAGAATGGATCAATACAAATAATTCATTTGGTTCTAGGTTGTGAAAAAAGTTTTGTCAATTGCAGTACTACAGACATTTGTGGCTAAATGTAAGGAAGAGTATGTTGAAATGTGGGCTAAGAAACATGGCAGAAAAATAGGTGCAATTAGCACCTAGGTTACTCCCAAACTAGGAGCATGTAATTCTTCTAAATTGGATGCATCTGCATCAGCTGATGATGATGAAACAAGTGAAGCGGCTACTGTTGTGAATACAATCCATTCGAAAAAAGATAATGGAGGAAATAATTTCTCAAATGGAGGATCTCAATCAAAAGTCACAGATGAAGTACGTGAAGTTTTAGATGAAACAACTAAACCAGTTATAAAGAAAGTATGTGAGGAACCAAGGCTGCTTCACATTCTTGAGGTCAATGTCAACATATATCTGAAATAACTCTCTAGTTTTAGCTTCCTATGTTGTTAGGAATTAACCATCATGAACTAATTTGGCCAGAGTTTTAGTTTTGAAAGTTAGTCATTACTTATGAGTATGTCCTTAGTTTCATGCTTTGTCTCAGTGACAACATGGGAAACAACATTTGACATCTTTAAATGAAATCCAGGGCACACAAACACTTATATGTTATTGATTAGATATTACTATTAGTCTATGAAACCATAAGAGGTATTTTACATTTTTGGATATGATCTTCTTGTTCGTATGACAATTTTTATGGTTATGGGAATGGTGAGATGTATTCATAGTAGTAGCATCAATGCATTTTTCTTGTTGAATGATCCTTTATCAATTGTAAAATTATGGGCATGTTCTTTTTTAGAAATTTTATAAGTACAAAGGGAAAGACATTGGATCAATAGCTCACACTTCTTTGGAACATCATATATCATTGCATGATATGCACACTAGTCCATCCTTGCATTGTTCCTTTGTCTCCCTAGGAGAGTCAATAGCTCACACTTCTTTGGAACATCATATATCATTGTATGATATGCACAATAGTCCATCCTTGCATTATTCCTTTGTCTCCCTAGGAGAGTCATTAGCTAATCTGAGTTTCTAATTTTGAAGTTCTTATTTTTCTTACTACTAGATTATTGGTGTTATTTTTCTTGTTTTTTTTAATATTCATCATATGGTGTAGGCTAATAAGTGGACCTGGGAGGAGCTAGACATCCTCCCAAAAGTTTTCTTATTGTCTACTTTTGATTATTGGTGAAGATTAATAATAGTACTTAGAGTAGCAAGCATAAATTTTAACGATTTAAGCATCTAAATGTGCTCATTATTAGATCTTGGTTGTATTTTCATTTTAATAATTGTATTTTCATTTTAATAAACATATTCTAAAACCCTCATTGAAATATTATTTTCAGGTTGCAGCTCGTCAAATTGGAGAGGTGAACATGCACTCTTTACTTTCATCCGATCATGACCAGTGAGATTTTTAGATAGGAAGTTTCCATCCTTCTCATTCAAATCCTTCCAATCTTCTCTCAAGGGTTGTCTTGCTGGAATGGGAGGGAAAGACTGCTCTAAATCGGACAATATATGCAACACAAATAATATAACTACATTTATTATATATTTTCATGTCTTTTCTCCCTTCAATGTTTTTAGCATTTGTATTGTATCTTGGATTTGTCTTCCATGGAAACCAAGAGTGTAGTGAAGGATGTATTTATTGGATCTTTGTTTATGCAATTGTATGTTGTTTGTCTTCCATGGCAACCAAGAGTGCACTGAAGGATGTATTTCTTGGATCTTTGTTTATGCAGTTGTATGTTGTTTGTAATTCCTTTGGTTATGCAGTTGTTTGTTGTTTTTATATTCTTTTTTTTCATGCAATACAAAAAACACTTTCGAATATCTATGATATTTGAGCTTTATATGCATAAAGTTGTTTGTTGATTGTATATTTTTTTTCATATTAATCCAATAGAAAAAAAACATTTAAACAATATCTATGATAGTTGAAGTTTATATGCATAAATTTGTGAAAATTAATTAAGTTAGATTTGATTTATAACTTGAATCATTGACTCACTCAAATAAATGACTAAATAAATGACTACTATGACTAAAATAAATAAATACAATGACCAAATATATGACTATAATGACTAAATGTATGACTACCATGACTAAAATAATGACTAAATATATGACTAAATTAATCACTAAATAAATGACTAAATTAATCACTATATATATGACTAAAGTAATGACTGAATATATGACTAAATTAATGACTAATTATATGACTAAAGTAATGACTAAATAAATGACCAGTTAACAACAATCAATTACTAAATTAATGACTAAATATATGACTAAATAAATGACTACCATGACTAAATAAATGACCAGTTAACAACAATCAATGACTAAATTAATGACTAAATCAATGACTAAATCAATGACCAAATCTATGACCAAATCAATGACTAAATCAATGACTAGATAAATGACTAAAATATTTTAGTCATAAATTTGGTCGTGTTATAAATGACCGGCAATAAACTACTAATGGTCACATGACCAAAATTAGTCATTTATATGCAATTGTTAGTAGTTTATTTAGTCATATATTGTTTATTTTGTACTAGTGTTGGGATGGAGGATGGACCCACGGTGTAGTATGGGATGCATCAATTCCTCTAACCAACTAACCAATACCCATACCGCCATCCCACCTAGTGTAGAAGACTAAGGAACAAATGGGACCCCCGATGTATTCCTTTCTATGGGATGATCTAGATGGGATAGTGGTGAGTCTCCCCCCTATTCATCTACCTATCCCACCCTCACTTGTACTGAACCTGTTGTGATGAGGTTGGACCCACAATATAGTATGGGATGCACTGAAGCCTCTTCACAGTTGATCTTTGACCTTGCTAGTTATCTTCATGACCACAACCATAACAACTGTAAAATTTTCCCATAATAGCTTTTTGGGTCCACTTGGTTGGGGTGGATTGGGCTGTGGTTCACATGGTTGGGTTTTTTACACCCCACGAGGAAGTAAAATCCATGTCATTTACCCATTTTGGCACCTACATATGTCAGGTAATCTAAATCATTAATCTTCCTTTGATATTTAGTTCATGGACTTCTTAACTATGTATACATATAACTAGTTTTGATGCTAATAATTTATGGATATTGCAATGCTTATAGGTGAAATTTTTTTGTATAAAAATAAATTTTGATCTCATGGTTGGGTTTTTACATTGGTATCAGAGCACCCAGGTTCAAACTCTGGACCTTGGCACCCCTATATTCCGTGTTTAATAAAAATATTCTTTAATTTTTATAATCATGGGACGCGGAAGGAAAGGGAAATGCAGAGCCCCCAAGAACACACAAAGGAAATCAAAACCCTTACCTAAACTCAAGGAACCTACGAAGACTATACCTCTGACCGAAATTGATATAATCGCCAACATAAAGAACTTGGCCTCCACTCTTAAGTGAATGAAGGTCAAACCAAAAAAAGATAAAGCAAGCCCCTCTCAAACTAAGGAAACAACAATCAAGACCAAACCATCTATCATCAGAGATTTCCCCTTTGGATGTGGGCGTCATGCCCCACCATTGACTAAAGAGGTCATAGTAGAATATAACCAAGTTACACTCAAAGGTGAATGTAACAAAGGAACCCCCTGAGGAGGAAGATCCCACTAAAGAATAGAACCATGTAATCAAAGGAGGAAATTATGTAATCATGATGGCTAAAGTATTAACTCAATAACATCATGCTACTATGCATACAAGAAGGAAATATGAATGTAAAAATATATATAAATATGTATATGCATATCCAAATATATATAATTAATATAATTTTTACGCCCTTACTGTGCGACATGTGCATGATTTATTACGTAAGAATGATGATTTAACAGTTGACTAAAATTTCTTATTTGCATTTCCAATAGTTTTGAAATGAACTTTTCTTTAACAAACTCAAGGCATGGAAATTAACTATTTAAAAGGACTAAAATGACCATTTTATTTTAACTAGAAAACTTGAACATACCTACTATGAGGAGGACATTTAGAAGGGGAGAAAATCTCAGCCTAGCTGAGATCTTACTTGCTAGCAGAAATGCAACCCCCCCACCAGCAAGGTTGCCAAAGGAACTTCAGGCTGAACTGAATGCTCTTTGAGCCAAAATGGCTTCTCAAGAGTAGCAGTAGAGGAATTTTCCAGGAAAAGGGAACAAGGGACCAACCATAACACTGGTTTGGGCACTGAAGAATAGAGAATGGATGAAGAACCCTCACAATCTGACCATGGAAACAACTCTCGCATACCAGATCATGGACCATCACTTATGTGTCAGAAAGGGTATGAAAGAAATGACCCCTTAATTTGATAATTGAAGAAAATGCAACCACCAAAATATGATGGGATAGGTGGTGGAGATGTCATAGAGGCTTGGCTGATTGGTATGAACAAGTACTTTGGCCTGATTGACATGGATACTAATACTAAGGCTAGATTGGCTATATATCAGCTAGAAGGAGAAGCATCTCTATGGTGGAACCATCTCTCAACCATCAAGGGGTATGACCTCAAGATTTAACCTGGGAAAAATTTGAGAGGTAGTTTTGCAAGGAGTATTTGTCTGCTCGACATCATGATAAAAAAATGATAGAGTTTCACTCACTGCATCAAGGAAACATGACAGTAAGTGAGTATAAAGCCAAATTTATGAGCCTGTTATGATATGTGCATTACTTAAAAGAGGAGGTTCAGACAGAGTGAATAAGTTTATCCTTGGGCTAAAAAAAAGCTGGATGTACATGACTAAGCTTGCTCAATCTAAGAACCTAAGCCAAGTAGTGGAAGTAGCTACCATCGCTAAAGAAAAGTGGAAGAGTAAGCAAGAAAGGAAACAAAATTCCTCCACCTTTATCTGCACTAATAACAAGGAATATAAGAAGGGCCTATGAGTGGAATGATACCCAAGTAAATACAAAATGAGCCACGAAGAAAATAATAATTCCAAGGTAGCACCCTCTAAGAATAGAGAGGAAAGGTGGCATAAGCCATCAAAATTGGAGACCCCTACAAGCTCCCACAAGGATCAAGGAAGGAAAGAGATAGAATACCAAGGAGGATGTTGGGAATGCAGAGGCAACAATTACATGAGATATTTCCTCAAGAGGATAGATCAAAACACCATGTCGACCACCAAGATCTATGCCGCTATGGAAAAGTAGGAGGCCCATAATCAAGCCTCTTTGATAGAGCTTCCAAGTACTTTTTATGGGAAACCTATCACTATCTTGGCTTATTTAGGAGAAACTCATAGCTTTATATCTCCAAATGTATTTAATAAATGTAATGTTAGCCTTAATTACCTAAGTCGAGAGGAGATGGAGGTAGAGTTTGGGTCTAGTAAGACTCAAAGGGTAGACTTATGTTTAAAAGACACCAAACTCGGCATAGGATGTATATGGACCAAAGTAAATTTATTAGTTACCCAACTAGGATCATATGATGTGATACTAGGGATGGATTGGTTTAGAGAGCATAGGGCCACCCTCGACTACTACCACAAAAAAATTAAATGTAGAGATGATCATGGGAAATTAGTGGTGCTTCAAGGAGTGCCAAGGCCGATAAGGATCTTAACAGTCTCAGTAATGCAAACCAAACAAGCTACGAGGAAAGGTTGCAAACTCCTCTTAATCAAAATAGAGGAAGGTGGTGAATAACCTATTCCAAGCATTATAAACCACCCAATACTCCAAGAATTCCAAGATGTATTTCCTAAAGAATTGTCAGGATTGCCTCCTAAGAGTCAATTTGACTTCTCTATTGAATTGGTTCCGGGTGCAAAGCCCATTTCTAGAGGGCCCCCTATCAAATGAATATATTTGAACTACAAGAACTCAAAACACAATTACAAGAGCTAATGGATAAAGGTTTGATCCAACCTAGTGTGTCTCCATGGGGAGCTCATGTGTTATTCATTAAAAAGAAAGATGGGATGCTATGCCTATGTATAGATTACAGAATTCCCATCAAGGTAACCAAAAAAGATAGATACCCTCTTCCCCAAATTGATGACCTCCTTGATCAAATGAAGGGAGCTACCATCTTCTATAAGATTGATCTAAGATCTAGATACCATCAACTGAGAATCGAGGAAGATATTCCCAAGACAACATTTAGAACCAAGTATGGTCACTACGAGTTTCTAGTGGTACCTTTAGAATTAACCACTGCTCCTTCAACATTTATTTTTCTCATGAACCATGTATTCCATGACTTCTTGGATAATTTTTTGTTGGTCTTCTTTGATGAAATCCTGATTTACTCCAAGAATCTAGTAGAACATGAGGAACACTTGAGAATTGTGCTTAAGAGGCTTCAAGAACATAAGCTTTATGGTAAGTTGAGAAAATGCTCCTTCCAACCTGAAATATAATATCTGGGGAACGTCCTATCCTTAAAAGGGATTTCTATTGATCCATCCAAAATTCAAGTCATTATGGAATGGCCCACACCTAAAAATGTGTCAGAAGTAAGGAGTTTCATGGGTCTAGTAGGGTATTATAGAAGGTTTTTAAAGGACTTCTCCAAGGTTTCCAATCCCATAACCTCCTTGCAACTGAAAGGAAAAAGGTTTGAATGGTCAAAAAAATGTGAAATGGCTTTCCAGCAGTTAAAGAGAGCCTTAACCACAACTCCTATTTTGCAAGTACCTAATCCCGAAAAAGACTTTGCAGTATGGACTGACACCTCATTGGAGGGTTTAGGAGGAATTATAATGCATGATTATCAAGTAATTTCTTATGAGTCTCGCAAGCTAAAAGATCATGAACTCAACTATCCTACTCATGATTTAGAATTGGCTACAATTGTCCATGCTTTAAAAATTTTGAGGCATTACCTAGTAGGGAGGCCATTCAAGTTAAATACAGACCATAGGGGACTTCAATATTTATTCACCCAGCGTGACCTTAATGCTCACCAAAGAAGATGGGTGGAGTTCCTAAGTAGTTGTGATTTTGACATATCTTATGTTAAGGGAATGGAAAATCATGTAGCAAATTCCTTGAGTCGCAGGGCTAGTTTGGCAACTATTACGCAAGTAAAAATCAACCTATTAGATACCCTCAAGAAAATGCAAGGAATGGATTCCCTTTGCTAGAAAATAAGGTTAGACATGGAGCAATCAATGAACCCTACCGAATACTCTATGGGAAAAGATGGTGTCCTTAGATACCAAGGTTGAATTTTGGTACCTAACGAAGGAGGATTGAGAACAAGAATCTTACTAGAAATCCATAATGCACCATATTAGGGTCATCTAGGTGTGACCAAGATGTATGCAGATCTTAGATCTGTCTACTTTTGGCCAAGAATGAAAAAGGACATGGCAGATTTTGTGGCCAAGTGCTTAGAATGCTAGAGAGTTAAAGTTGAGCATTGCCATCCTATAGGGGTGTTATATCCACATGATGTACCACAACATAAATGGTCAATAATTTCAATGGACTTCATGGTGGGTTTTCCAAAAACTCATCTTAAGCATGATAGTATACTCATGGTGGTTGATCGGCTGACCAAGATGGCACATTTTATGCCTGGTAATGTTAAGGATGATGCCCAAACCATAGCAAGAAAAATTTTGAAGGAGGTTGTTAGATTGCATGGGGTTCCAAAATTAATCATCTCAGATAGAGATAAATTATTCACCTCTTAGTTCTAGACTACTCTAATGATATCCTTGGGGACCCAACTCAACTTCAACAGTACAGCCTACACCCAAAAATAGATGGCCAAACTGAGAGATTCAACCAAGTTATGGAAGATATGCTATGAATGTATGTCATGGACCAACCAACTAATTGGGATGAATACTTTCCATTGGTGGAATTTTCTTATAATAATAGCTACCAAGCTTCCATTCAATTGGAACCTTTTGAAGCACTTTATGGTAGGAAGTGCAGAACACCAATAGGATGGGAGGGATTGGACAACATAGTTCACATAGGACTGGAGATACTTCAAGAATAAGACCGACAGGTAAAAGTTATCAAGGAAAGACTAAAAGAGTCCTCAGACTGCCAAAAGAGTTATGCAGATGCAAAGAGAACCCTGAGAGAATTTGAGATAGGGGACAAAGTGTTCCTTCATGTTAAACCCCAAAGAGTTTGATAAAATTTGGAAAGGAAGCCAAATTTTCCCCTCGATTTATTGGACCGTTTGACATCATAGAGAAAATTAGCCATGTGGCTTACCGAATAGCTCTTCCCCCATCTCTCTCTCACATACATAATTTTTTTCATGTGTCCTTTCTCAAGAAATATGTACCTAACCCAGCACATGTAATTGATTGGCATGGACTGCAAGTAGAGGAGGGTGGAGAAATCCATCTAAGTCCAATCGTAATCGTGGATGCGCAAAATCACAACCACACCATACAACAATTTAAGGTCCTTTGGGACCAATATGGAGATCGAGAAGCCACATGGGAGGATGAAGAAATTATCAAACAAGAATACCCCCACCTCTTTAACTAAGTTGGGATGGCTTAGCCTAAGGGGGGAACAATGTCACATCCTCGTAAACATTAGACTTCATTTGTGTTAATCATCTATCGACCCGATGTAATTTGGTTGAAGGCGAAACCCTCAACCTAAAAAATATATATATATTTTTTCACTCTTTATTTTGATGATCATAAGAACTTATTTGATATTTATGAATTTAATAGTGTTATAAGTTATTTGATTCTGGCATGGATATATGTGTGTGTGTGTGTGTGTGTGTGTGTGTGTGTGTGTGTGTGTGTGTGTGTGTGTACTTATTAAACTAAAGAGGTACTAACAATTTTGTGAAGAATATGGATGAGTTTTGTAGGTGCTCGGGGTGCAAAAATAGATGGACCTGGCAACCTATTCCAGGAAGGAACCTTAAACCCAGTAGCCTAGTTTGATTAGTTGAAGTCATGTCACTCCAGTTACTCCACCTAAATTAAGAGCCCTTTTTCCACTGTTAGTAAGGTTTGATCCATATGAACCTATTTTCCTCATTGGTAGATTAATTAACCCCCTCCCTTTATCCCTTTGTGGAAATTCTCAAGTTTAGCCATAAGGTGGATAAAGAAAATACAAATAAAATAAAATAAGATTTAATGAATTTATACACCAACGCTACTATTTGGAGGTAAAATAGAAATAAAGCTAAAATAATAACCAAAACACAAGAAAAGAAATAAAATAAAATAAAAAGAAGAAAAGAATACAAATTAAATGAGGAAAAAAAGAGCTAAATATTAAACAGTTATACAAAATGAGCAATAGAAATAAGGAGAAAGGAAGTCATGATTTTTGGGAGGAAGGGAAAAAAAAATTACACTGCACGCCATAGACAACCAACATTTATGAGGTTAGGGGCACTCATTTGAAGGCATGGATGCTCCATTAAAGAGGTTATGGCATCCATGTTTACGAGCCTTCTAGAATGTCCAGCGCCTAGGAAAGTTGGACAAGCATCTCACCATATAACCTCACAACCTTTTCCCTTTTGGGGGGAGATAAATGCTCACAGTGAGAGAAGGGAGAAGCATGAAGGGAATAGTAGAGGATTAGGAGATCCAGGCATGTCAATAATTGAGTCTTTTCCAGCTACAAACACCTTACATGCTCCTCTAATCTTGCTAGGTTTAGAAGATTTTTATGTTTCTATATTTCTACAACTAATTAGGGTCTGAAATCTCAATTTGTTGAGCTAGCAATGCAATAAAGTAATCTCCTTTCTTTGTTTTCTTTTTCAAAAATCATGCCATGGTTTAGAAAATTCTAGGAATTAACCAAACCAAGAATGATAGCGTCGCACAAGATTAATATACTCTATTAAATATAAATGCATCCATCTTTAGTTGTTAAGATTATATGATTTGAGTCTTTTAAGATATAAAATTTTACAAAAATTCTTGAGACTGGGGAAATATTGTAGCTACCCCTTTAGGTCTAGCCAAAATAATACAGCCAAGACCAAGTATTAGCTCTTGTAAACAAAGAAAATTATACACAATGTGAGAATAGAAGAAAATAATCTCTATGAAGTGAAATTATGTTTGAAGATTCTGCAGAAGTTTACCATTTTAAATTTTAGATTCAACTAATAAATATCCATTGGGAATGTTGACCCTTTTGCAGTTGCCCAGCAACCTTATATCATAGAAAAATTTATTGTAGGCATGGAAGTAATTAATCTTTAACATTAATATTGTCCTGTTTTTCTCCTTCTCACCAAATTTTTGTCATATCTCCCTTAATATTTAGAGCTGCTACCCTCACTTAATTAATTCTCTTAGAGATGCTTATGGTGGGGGCTAACTAGTCTTTTTATTCTTTCTATGACCCTCCAGCCTTGCTATAAGAAGAGGAAGAGTTTAATAAAATTTTGTAGACTGTTGTCTAACTCAAGAGGATTATGCTAGGGATAGTAAATTGACAGTTAATAACCAATAGGCTTAATATGTTACAAGTTAGGGAAAAGAGTGAAGCCAAGTGCATGTTAACTCATAGCCATCAAGCCATGAAAGAATAATTAATGATTTGGACATCTTGGAAGCACTTTACCAACTATCGTAACAATTTAACACCTATGCCAATAAACTAAAAATGTTAAGAGTATTGCAATCATGTCCATGACTGATTTTTGTATGATAAGATGATTAGTACATCACTAAGGGTAGAACCAACTAGGTAAACCTTGGATTGCAGCCTTATTTGAACCAATAGATGGGTTATGCATAAGCTCTTATCCCCCTAAGGAATACTTAGTATATCACTAGAATAGTAGATTATTCATTGTTAATGACAAAACATGTACATCTAGAAGGTTTACAATACTTATATTTAGTAGAAATAATCAACTCCTCAACTACTTTAAGATTCCCACCAAGTTTATTTTATTGATACTTAAAAATACTGAGTAGGACCAACCTAGAGAAGACCCAAGAGTGAACCTCTAGGTTATTTGAGTAGTGACAGGAAATCATTGGACCATTCTAGTGACTGATGTCTAGGCTATTGCTAGGGTCTAGCTAGAATTCACCTGTTTCACAGAGGTGAAGGTTGCTATGAGCTACCCTATTATGATACAGTTGTAGAGGTTGCATGGGTAGGGACCCATCTATGTGGGTAACGGTAATTTGAGGCTAACTGTTGTATTTAAGGGGTTCACTGGCTTTCACTGGTATGCATGGAAGTGACCGATGCCAAGTGTTACCCGAGTTATGGTAGGTTCACCACTTGAGACTTCTCTAAGACATTTGGGACAAAGGATGGACCCACAATGTAGTATGGGATGCATTGAATCCTCTACCCAGCTGGCCAATACCCATACTTCCATCCAACCTAGCGTAGAAGACCAAGGAATGAAATGGACCCCCAGTGTAGTGCGCAATGCACTGTCATTCTATTCTATGGGATGCTCTAGATGGGATAGTGGTGAGTCTCCCCCCTATTCATCTACCTATCACACCCTCACTTGTATTGAACCCGTTGTGATGAGGTTGGACCCACGGTGTAGTATGGGATGTACCGAAGCCTCTTCACAACTGAGCTTTGACCTTGTTAGTTATCTTTGTGACCACAACCATAAAAAACTGTAAGACTATCTCAGAATAGCTTGTTGGGTCCACTTGGTTGGGGTTGACTGGGATGTGGTTCACATGGTTGGGTTTTTTGTACCCCACGAGGAATTAAAAGCCATGTCATTTACCTATTTTGGTTCCTACATATGCCAGGTAATCTAAATCATGAATCTTCCTTTGATATTTAGTTCATGGACTTCTTAACTATGTATACATATAACTAGTCTTGCTGCTAATGATTTATGGATATTGTAATGCTTATATGTGAAATTTTTTTGTATAAAAAAAAATATTGCTCTCATTGTTGGGATTTTATAGATGTGCTTGGAATTGTTGGTATTGATGTCAACACATGTTGGTTCTATCATTGGTGTCCTACTTCAGTATAGTTGCAGAGGTTGTTGATCTAACTTGTGTTTGGAGAAATTTTTGTAGTTGGAAAGTGTTGCATGTTATAGATGTTTTAGATGTTTTGCATAGATGTTAGTAATATTTTTGTTGAAGTTGGTTCAATTTATTTCCAAGTGATTTTGAGAAAAAATGAATAAAAGAGAGTTTAATGTGACAAAGTGGTGTTCAATGTTTTTCTCCACCTTTCTTCATGATTGAATATATGATCATGTGATTTGAAGATGATGATTAAAGGTGTTCAGAGGTGTCATATATAGAGTTTCATGTTCTAGATCATTCTACAGTGAAAGATGTGTTTGACGATATGTGTGTCTAGTGAAATAGGGTATTTAGGAGAAATTCAAGATTGCTCTACATTTCTCCACAATGAAGGTTATAGTGTTGCATATTTGGGAACATGCTTATAATGTTTTTATATACATTACCTTGAATTTTTAGGTGTTGAGTTGTTCTACAAGGTTTTTTTGTGTGTTAGATGTTTATGCCAGTATGTATGTTTGCACAGATTAAAGGTGTTCCTTTAACAATGAGACACTAACAATGGGATTTTCTTTATCTTTAGAGGCAGTGAGCCTTATTGTATTTGGTGTTGCAATTCATATATTAGTGAGCTAATCCTCACTATGGATTTTCCCTTCTTATTTTTTCCAAGTAAATTCAGTGTTCTTATGTGTTTGATGTGTTTGCATTACTGCTTTACATGTTAAGGGTTTGAAAAGATATTGAGGGTTTCAATGTTTTAAAGTATACAACTGAATCATCCCCACTCTCAATTTTCATGTGCATATAACAATTGGTATCAGAGTTGTGGTTCCTAGGAAGAAGATTAACCACTTGAAGTAGATCTAGATGGCACATAGGAAAGGTGTCAAATCTCCTTTATTTAGTGGAACAAATTTTACCTATTGAAAAGCTAGGATGGAGTCCTTTATGGCCTCTCTTGGATTTGGTGTTTGGAACTCTGTTGAAAAATGTTATACTATGCATGCAAATGGTCCAGCAAGTGATGATGATATCAAGGATTGTGAAAAAAATGTAAAAGAAAGGAATGCAATCTTGAGTGGTCTTTCTAATTTTGAACTTGAAAAGGTGATAAGTCTAAATTTTGCTAAAGAGATCTGGACAAAGATAGAAGGTATCTATGAAGGAGATGATAAGGTCAAACAAGCTAAGATGTAGAACCCTAAGGATGTCTGAAGATGACGATATTACTACCTAAATGCTCAGAGTTGATGAAGTTGTCAATGCCATCAATGGTCTTGGTAGAAAGCTAGATGAAAGAAAAGTTATGAAAAAGGTATTAAGAACTCTAACTAAATCTTATAGTCCTAAAGTTTTTGATATTGAGGAAGTTCATAATTTGGATAACTATTCTAGAGATCAAATGTTTTGTGCTTTATCTTCTTTTGAAATGAGAGAGTTTGGTCAATATGCTAAAAACAAAGAAAATAATTTAAAGTCTAAATTGGAAAAGGATGATGGATCAAATCTAGATGATCTTGATGAGATGGAAGAAAAATTTAAGAGGATATTGAAAAAGAGTATTGGAAAATACAGAGGTAAACTACCTTACAAATTTTTCAATTGTGGATAGGTTATTATGCATCTAAATGTCTAATCAAAGTTACTAATGACAAACAAAATGATCATAAGGGTAAATTTGTCAAAAAGAGTTATTATGTTGAAAAGGACAATGGTGTATCTGATGATGAAGAATCAAATTATCTAGATGAAGGAAGTGATGAATTCTTGTTCATGGATTTAAATTTTGGAACTAATTATACTAATCTTCAAAGATATGTGAAAGAAAGTGCTCCAGAAACATGTCATAACATTGAAGGAACTATGTTGACTTATTTTCATTCTAGAGAAGAGAAGAATTACTAGATCATTGAAAATGGATGCTCGAATCATATGACAGGTGATAAGAGTAAGTTTTTTATACTTGAAAATTATGATGGTGGTCTTGTTAAGTTTGGTGATGATACATTAGCTAAAATCTATGGAAAGGGTTCAATTAGTTTTGATGGAAAACATAAAATAGATGATGTTCTTTATGTCAAGGTTCTTTGACATAATCTTCTAAGTGTAGGAAAAATGTGTAACAGAGGATATATAATATTGTATTTTAGAATGGTGGTTGTGAAATTAGAAAAGGAAGCTCTGGTACTCTAGTTGGTGCTAGAACAAGGAAAAAAGGTAATTTCTATCAACTCAAAGGTAGTGGTGCAAAGTTCTTTATGTCTCAAACTAATGAAAGTTGGCTATGACATAGAAGAATGGGTCACATTAATTTTGATAGCCTAGTGAAGATTAGTTCTACTAATTCTATGAGATATTTTCCAAAGATTACAAATCTTATCAATGCAATCTATAAAGAATGTCAAATTGGAAAGAAAATGAATAAAATATTCAAGACAATATAATATTCTACCACAAGTACCCTGGAGTTAGTGTATATAGATCTATGTGGACCTACTATAATTAGAAGCTCATATGGTGACAGGTATCTATAATAGCTTGGTTACATTTCTCAAAGAAAAATTAGAAGCTCTAGACAAGTTTAAAGCATTTAAGGATATGGTTGAGAATTAAATGAATCTAAAAATCCAATGTTTGAGATTTGATAGAGGTGGTGAGTTTACTTCAAATGAATTTAATAGGTTTTGTGAAGATCATGGAATAAGAAGGAATTTATCAACCCCTAGAACTCCTCAACAGAATGGAGTTGTGGAAAGGAAAAATAGAACAGTTCATGAAGTAGCTAGGAAAATGATGAAGGAAGCTAATCTTCTAGATTTCTATTAGAGAGAAACAATCCATACTACAGTCTACATTCTTAATAGAAGTCAAGCAAGAGAAGATAGTGCAAAGACTCCCTATGATTTATTGTATGGTAAAACTCCTACTATGAAATATTTTAGAGTTTTTGGAAGTAAGTGTTATGTCACAAGAGATGAAGAAAACTTAGTAAAGTTTGATGCAAGATCCGATGAAGAAATATTCCTTGGATACTCTACAAGAAGCAAGGCCTACCAATGCTACAACCAAAGATTGAAGAAGACTATTGAGAGTCCAAGTGTCAAAGTGGATGAAGAACCACATCAAAATTCAATATTGATAGAAGAATATGAATCTGATGAATCCCCTTGTAGTGAAGAAGAAAAAGTTGAAGATAAAGGAAAACATTTGATAGTTGAAGAGGAAGAAGCTATAGAAAATAATCCTAAGACTCCCAATTATGTGTATAAGAATCATTCAAAAGATCTTGGATCATTGGAGATAAGATAAAAGGTGTGTTGACAAGAAGAAAAGCTACTTTGACATAGGAACAAGTAAATTTTTGTTTACTTTATGAGGTGGAACCAAAAATAGTGATTGAGGCATGCAAATATGAGAATTGGGTCAAATAAATGAAGGAAGAGTTAGAACAGATAGAGAAGAATCTGACTTGGGAATTGGTCACAAGACCGAAAAATAAGAATGTGATTGGTACTAAGTGGGTATTCCAAAAAAAGTTGAATGAAGATGGAAAATTTGTTAGGAAAAAGGCGACTTATGTGTAAGGGTTACTCATAGGTTGAAGGTATAGATTTTGAGGAAAATTTTGCTCTGATTACAAGAATGGAAGTTATCAAGACATTTTTTAGCTTTTGCAACACACAAAGATTTCAAAGTATATCAGATGGAAGTGAAGTTTGCATTCTTCAATGGTGAATTGGAAGAAGAGGTATACATTGAACAACTAGAAGGTTTTTAGTTGTCAGAAGATAAAAATATTGTCTAAAAATTAAAGAAAGCATTGTATGGACTGAAGCAATCTCCTAGAGCTTGGTATGCAAAGTTAGATAAGTACTTGTTGCAACAAGGATTCATAAAAGGTACTATAGGTAGCAATCTATATTTCAAAGTTGAAGGTCAAAAAATATTAATTATGGTAGTATTTGTTGATGACATAATCTTCAGAGGAAATGAAGGTATGTGAAAAAGTTTTGTAGAGGAAATGTAGAAAGAATTTGAGATGTCAATGTGTGGGGAGATAGATTTCTTCCTTGGTTTGTAGATCGGTCAATCAAAGAAAGGTATATCCATATCACAATATAAGTATGTTAAAGAAATGCTGAAGAAGTTTAGAATGGATCACTCTAAACTGATATGTACTCCTATGGTTATTGGTTGTAATTTGATCAAGAATGATGAATCTCCTTGTATAGTTGTAAAATTGCACCCCTTGCAATTTCACATACATTCTTGTACCCACTTTATTGTCCACTCCCTTAGCATCTTGAGTAGGCTCATTTTAGCCCCTTGCATTATCCTTTTTCCCTTCTTAGGATGCTCCAACACCCCATTTTAGCAACTACCCTCGTGTATCAACTCTACGTTGAACTTCGGGCTTTTTTCGTTCTTTTGTTTTGTAGTGTGACTTGTCCAAACACTAGCACGTCGCACAAATGTTTGCGCACCGTGTTAGCATCCTACGATGTTTAAATGCTCAAACAGTTGTCTCTGAGCATGCTTGCCACTTTTCCCCACCTTCTTTCCATGGTAATGGCTCGAGATGCCTTGTAACGGTTGAAGAAGTTTCTTTTCCCTCATTAATAGCTATCCTTTCAGTCCATTTTTTCTCTCTGAACTTTTTCTAGCTCCATTCTTCCAAGCTCTTCTAGCTTCATTCTAGTTTCTTCTCCATCTTGGCATTCTTCCATCCTACTCTTGCTTGGACAACTCACTTACTTGTCACAGCAGTTTCAAGCAGTTTCAAGCTCTCTTAGCTTCACTCTTGTAGCTTAATCTCCCTTATCTCATGCTTGTGAGCATCTTGGGATTCCATATCCCCTAGCTATTGCATTTTTACTTTGTGATACAGGTTCTCCTCCTCGAGCGGGGATTTCTTTTATCACCTCTTTTGTGATATGAGTTCTCCTCCTTGAGAGGGGATTGCTTTTATCACTTCTACTTGGTGGTGCGGGTTCTATTCCTAAGCGGGTTTTGCTTTCACCACACGCTTTGTTCATCTCTCTCTTTCTCTATCTTCTTGGCAATCCCTGGAGGTGGGAACACCAAAACGGGGGTTTGACTAAGGAAAACCCCTATATAGCCCCAAAAAATTCTCCATATCTTACAAACATAGGTATTGAAGACATTCACTTGCTGGAGGATTCATCAGTAGCATGGTTGTAAGTATTTCTTTCCTTTCTTCTTCTTATCTTTATCAGTTCTACTTCATTTTATTGTAGTTCTATTACATTCTATTATTTCCCTATATTCTGCAAGTTCTCGGCAATCGGAGTAGAAGTAGTCATTTAGCTATTTTCTGTGACATTCTCACTTTCTGTTCGGTACAAGACACCAACGTACCTCCGAGATGCTAGCACGCCGCACTATCGTTTGTATTTTGTGCTATCATCCTTTGGCTGAGAGCTTGTCGGTTTTTCCAGAGAATCTTCGTGACCTACTCTTTCTAATTCTAGAACTCTCATCATTGTTCCTGGGGTAGTTTAGGGTAGTTTTCCCAGTGATGATCTTTGAATGAAGAGAACACATGAGTAGTGAATCCCCCTTCTCTGCATTTTGGTGAACCCGATGTGAAGAGGGTATTTTTCAAAATACTAGGAATTTATTTACCCCTACTTGGTGGGGTCATAACTTTTGACTCGATGCTCGGAATTTAGAACTGTTTGCACTATTAGAAAGGTCTCCTAGAGAACTAGTTTAGTCCCTAAAATACAAGTGCCTTTAGTAGTCAACTTTTAGGGACTGACGCAAGTACCAACCTCAAATTCCGCTCCTAAGACCTCTGAAAATGCAAATTACTGGAACATAGATAATACTGAAAAAATCATAATGAATTTGATATCTTCTTTTATTAGTTCAGTATCTAATTTTGTTCAAAATGTTAATGATATTCCATTTCATGCATGTGATGGTGACTTGGTTTTTCCCATGTCACTTTGTAACTTTGATCCTTCTCACAAAAGTCCTCTTGCTTCGAAGGATATTTTGTTGCAATAAGATGAAATCATTAATACCTTTCTTGATATTACTTTACCTTCTCTTCATTCCAATGCACTCTCTTCTAGAGATGATGCATTTGTGAATGATGATTCTACTCTTCATTCCAATGCACTCTCTTCTAGAGATGATGCATATGTGAATGATAAGTATACTCTTCATTCCAATACACCCTCTTCTAGAGATTATGCATTCGTGAATGGTGAATCATCTCATCTTTGTTCTGATGCACTCTCTTCTAGAGAGGTTGCATTAGAGAATGATGAACCTGCTTCCACATCTGATCCTCCCTGGATCGATGTTGAGAATGTTTCTTTGAATAATTATTTCATATTTGATCTTGTTTGGATTGATGTTGAGAATATATCTTCAAATAATTATTCTACTAGTTGTGATGATTCTGTAAATGTAATCTATGTCTCTGCTACCCCTCAAAGGCCTAAGAGACTGGTCATTTACATGACTCCAGCTAGTTCTTCTCCTAAAATATTTTTTGTATTGATGGTCTTCCAATTGATAGTAATTCTCCTGACCTTTCTAAGGCTCCCTCTTATAGAGTAGTAGCCCATACTTATAAGAATAGTATGAATAAACAATCAAGCCTTCCACAAGCTCCTAAACCTACAACTAAAGCACCTAGTGATTACAATCTTTCCAAGAAACTCCAAGTTACTCTGGCTAAGATCTCACTATGGGATTTTCTTTAGTCTGCTCTGGTTTATCAAGGTATGCTTCAGGAAGCCTTGCAAAAGATCTTCTTGCCTTCTTTCGCTAGGCCGATGGATGTTAATGCGTTGATGGCATATATTCATGTGGATTCACTGAATATTACATTCTATCTACAAGAACTCCCACCTAAACAAGTACAAAAGCAAGCAGACCCTCTAATTATTATAGTCAACATTAATAATATTGGCATTACACATACTCTTGTTGACGTTGGTTCAGCACTCAATGTGTGTAGTATTGATCTATTTCCTAAGATTAATATTAACTCATCTTCTCTTAATACTTCTTATGTTGACATTCATGGGTTCGATAATATTGGTCGACAAGCCTTAGGCATGATAGTCTTGCCTTTGAGGTTGAGACCCATTACTGTACCCACTCTTGTATATGTTATGGAAAAAAAGTTACCTTATAACCTTCTTCTTGGTAGACCATGGATTCATGCTATGGGTGTAGTCTTGTCTACCTTGCATAAATCTGTTAAGTTCTTTTGCAATAATCGAGTAGTCACAATTAAGGCTGACCTTGATGCTATGCACTTTTGTGAGATGGCAACTGTCGGTCAGGTTTCGATTGTTCCTACTCTTGTTCCTTTAGTATCTTCTAATGTGTTGATGTTTACTCCAATAGTACCTACTACAAAGGATATTGTTGAGATAAATGCCCCTAAACAAGATCCTTCTGAAGAAAGAAAACTTAAGTCTACTATTTCTATTTCTCAAGAAAATGCATGTCTTGATGATGATTGGGGTTCCTTAGACTTTACAGACTCCTTTAGTGGGGAGCATAAATTCAACCTGATCCACTTAGATGTTCTGATAACATCATCCAAACCCACTATTGAAGATAGTTATTCTTTTGTATCGTGGCATAACATGAGTGATAGTTCTAATGTCCTTGATGTCGACCCTCCTCCTTTTGAGGAAGATGATTATACATCTATTAAAGAGGTTAATGTTGGTAATCCTGTTAGGAAATATGTTGGTGATCTTCTAGAAGAGTATGATCCCATTTTCTAGAATAATACTCTCCATGTAGATCCTCCATTGTCTAATACCTTTGTATCATCTTCTTGTGAGTAGTCAAACTTTTCTCCACAAGGGAAAGGATTGCTTCTTGCTCCTCATTCTTTGTCTAAACAATAACATATCTTGTTGAGGCTTCTCAAATCCCACTTGATTACTCTTCTTCCTCCCACACAAAAGAAATTTCATAAGCATAATAAATAAAAACATTTCATATGTGCATACCATCGAGTGCCTGGCCATTCCACTAGTGAATGTAAGGCCTTGAAGGATAAAATACAACTTCATGATTTAGGTGCCATCAAACTCCCATTTGATTGATGCACTTTCCTTCACTTCACATGACAAGTGATATTGAGGTTTACCTCTATCTTGTATGCTCTAAGTATCCTGCATGGTTATCCTCCCTTGTATGTTGGGGGCAATGATAATTCATTTCAGGGATGTGTGTCCTTCTAAGGACCCCCTCTCTTCTCTATGTCTTTCAAATGAAGTGTCCCTTGAGTGGACCCCTTTTTTCTCATGAGGGGTTCCCGAGGGACCCCCTTTGAAAGATCTTAGCTCGAATGAATTCATTGATATCTAGCTTGGGGAAAACCTGACTAGACCTCACTATTCAAATAGTGCATCCCTTGAGTGGACCCCTTCTCTTTTCAAGGGTTCTCGAGGGACCCCTCTTTGAAATATTCTCTCTCAAATGAATTCATTTGTGTCTAGCTTGGAGGCAGCCTAACTATACCTAGACACCTCTTCTTTTGAAGGGTTCCCGAGGGACCCCTTTGAAAGCTTTCCAATCTATCGATGGTCTACGTAACTATCCGCTCGCTTGCCTATGTGGCTGATTTCTAACTTTGCAGAGTCTGCTTTCCTAGGTTTCCTCCATGTGATAGATCTTGGGGGATACCTCCTTGCATGTCTGAGAACCTGTAGGGTGCTTCCTTTGAGCTTCCTCCATGCGAGAGATCTTGGGGGTGGCTCCCCTGCAGGTTTGTCTGTAGGGTGATTTCTTGGGTTTCCTTTATGCAATAGATCTTGAAGGACACCTTCCCTATAGGTCTGTGGGTCTGTAGGGCTCTTTCCTGGCTTCCTCCATGTGAGAGATCTTAGGGGACACTTCCTTAAAGGTTTGTGGGCCTGTAAGGCACTTTTCTGGGTATCTTCCATGTGAGAGTTCTTAGAGGACACCTTCCTTTTAGGTCTGTGGGCCTATAAGGCACTTACTTCATGAGGCTTCCTTCATGTGAGAGATCTTGGGGGTTGCCTCCTTGCAGGTCCATAGCCTGTAAGAAGATTTTCTCATTTTCCTTCATGTGAGAGAAATTGGAGGACACCCTCCTTGCAAGTCTACGAGCCAGTGAGGTGCTTACATTGTTAAATTCACTTTCTTCTTAACTTGTCTATACTGGATCGAAGATTTGCATCTTCTTCATCCTATGTATATACCCTTCCTCTCTTTGTTTTAGAATTCTTCTATGTGTTTAATTGGGAGATGACGCATAGTACTTAGACAACCTTCTACATCGAGGTCTCCTTAGTTTGCTGACTCAAATCCTTTAGTTTTTTGTGTTCTAACGTTGTCATCTGGTGCAGGTTTATCTTCTCTAATGCATTTTTTTATAGGTCTTCAGCCTGAGGGCATACTTTCATGGTTTGAAGAGTTGTCTACTTCCTCTAAAGTATCCTTTTGGCATATGATGTTATTTGTGTTTAGTAGACCTCCTTTAGTATGCATATTAATGTAGATTCATATGCCCACTAAAGTGGGGGCAAAATGTATTGTCGTAAAATTGCACCCCTTACAATTTCACATACATTCTTGTACCTGATTTAATTTCCACTCCCTTAGCATCTTGAGTAGGCTCATTTTAGCCCCTACATCAGCCTTTTTCACTTCTCAATATCCTCCAACACCCCATTTCAACAACTACCCTTGTGCGTCAGCTGTACATCAAACTTTGGGCTTTTCCCATTCTTGTTGTTTTGGAGCGTGACATGTCTGGACACTAGCGTGCCATGCAGATGTCTATGTGCCGTGCTAGCATCCTATGACATTTCAATGCTCAAATAGCTATCTTTGAGCATGATTTCCACTTGTCCTCACCTTTTGTCTATGGTAACGGCTCGGGACGCCTTATAACAGTTGAAGAAGCTTCTTTTCCCTAATTAATAGCTATCCTTTCAGTCCATTTTTTCTCTCTAAACTTCTTCTAGCTCCATTCTTCCAAGCTCTTATAGCTTCTTCTCCATCTTGACATTCTTCCATCCTACTCTTTCTTGCACAACTCCCTTACTTGTCACAACACTTTCAAGCACTTTCAAGCTCTCTTAGCTTCACTCTTGCAGCTTCATCTCCCTTATCTCATGCTTGTGAGCATCTTGGGATTTCATATCCCCTAGCTATTGCATTTTTACTTTGTGATATAGGTTCTCCTCCTTGAGTGGGGATTGCTTTTATCACCTCTTTTGTGATACAGGTTCTCCTCCTTGACCGGGGATTTCTTTTATCACTCCTACTTGGTGGTGTGGTTAGTTCCTGAGCAGGTTTTTCTTTCACCACATGTTTTGTTCATCTCTCTCTTTCTCTATCTTCTTGGCTTTCCATGGAGGTGGGAACACCAAAACAGGGGTTTGACTAAGGCAAACCCCTATATAGCCCCAACAATTTCTCCAGATCTTATAGATGCAGGTATTGAAGACATTCACTTGTGGGAGGCTTCATCACTCACGTGGTTGTAAGTATTTATTTCCTTCTTCTTATCTTTATCAGTTCCACTTCATTTAATTGTAGTTCTATTACATTATGTTATTTCCCTATATTCTGCAAGTTCTCGGCAATCAGAGTAGAAGTAGTCATTTAGCTATTTTATGTGACATTCTCACTTTCTAGTTCGTACGACACACCAGCGCACCTCCAAGATGCTAGCACACTACGATGTCATTCATATTTCACATTGTTGTCCTTTGTCCGAGAGCTTGTCAATTTGTCTAGAGAATCTTCGTGACCTACTCTTTCTGATTCTAGAACTCTCATCATTGTTCCTGAGGTAGTTTAGGGTAGTTCACCCCGTGAGGCTCTCTGAATGAAGAGAAATCGTGAGTAGTGAATCCCCCTTCTCTACACTCCTAAGACCAATCAAAGCAATTATAGATCAATGATTGGAAGAATAATATACCTTACTGCTACTACAATGGATATCATGCATTTAGTTTGTCTTATGGCTAGATCTCAAGAAGATCCTAGAGAATCTCATGTTTCAACAGTGAAGATGATATTCAGATATTTGAAGGACACTCTAGATTATGGTTTGTGGTATCCTAAGGATACTGACTTCTCCTTGAGTGAATATACAGATGCAGATTGGGTTGTATGTGTAGATGACAAGAAAAGTACAAGTGGTGGTGCTTTCTTTATTGGAAGCAGGTTGGTTTCATGGGTAAGTAAGAAGCAAGATTCAATGTCATTATCTACTATAGAAGTAGAATATATTGTAGTAGAATCATGTTATACACAGGTGTTATAGATGAAGCAAACATTCAAGGATACTAGAGTTTCATATGATGAACCTATTTCTATCATGTGTGACAATACAAGTGTAATCAATATTTCAAAGAATCTAGTAATGCATTCAAGAAAAAAACATATCTCAATCGAGTATCACTTCTTAATAGAGAAAGTTGCAGAGAATGAGGTGAAGTTGGAGTATGTGCCTACTAAGGATTAGGTTTTTGATATTTTTACAAAGGCTCTCCCAAAATATACTTTTGAGTATCTCTAGGAGAAGTTAGGGGTTATTGTTCCTCCTTCTTTCAACTAGATGCATAAGTGTGTGCATCTGTCTAAGAAGCATTTCAAGATACATTCTTGTTCCTAGATTGACGTTGAAGGCTACCTCTCAGTGGAAGTAGGTAGTAACTTGGTTGTTGGTTTGTGTAGTCAAATGGACCATATTGTGTGCTCCTAAGGGGAGTGTGCAAGAAAGTAAGTGTAGAAGAAAAAAAAGAGTTGTTTGAAAATGTTGTCCTTTGAAGCTTTGTCAAAGGAAGTGAGAGTAGAAGATGCAAGAAAATGGGAAGAGAGAGCAGTTGTTTCCCTTTGAATGTTGTCAAATGGGGAGAGAAAAAGAGTTCAAAACAGAAAAGAAAGTGCAAAGGAGAGAAAATGATGATTTGGCCCTTTGAAATTGATATCAAAGGGAGAGAGTTAAAGTGGTTAAAAAACCATAGGGGGAGAAAGAAAACATGTTTAAAAACTTGTATATGGGGAGAGTATTGTTTGAGGAGGAAAGGAAGAGAGTGATCTAGAATGCAGGTGTTGTTGGTGTTGCAAGAGAAGAATTCCATGAAGAGAAAGGATGAAGAGTAAAGAGTTGTCCCAATCAGGGGGATTATATTGCTTATTGTAGTATTCTTGTTGGTTGCACTTTTGTTGTTGATGTTGGTTTCTCTTATTGTTGATGGTTTTTTAGAAAGCAAGTGTTTCCATCAATGAAAAAGGGAGAGATTGTTGGAAGTTTGGAGATGTTGGAAGCCTGAGTTGTTTGTGATTTTCTTGGGTGTTGTCATTGATGCCAACCCCTTGTATAAAGAGAGTGTTGGAATTCTACTAGTATTAATGATGTTCCTGGAATTGTTAGTATTGATGTCAACACATGTTGGTGTTGTCATTGATGTCCTACTTCAGTATAGTTGTAGAGGTTGTTGGTCTGACTTGTGTTTGGGGATATTGTTGTAGTTGGAAAGTGTTGCTTATTGCAGATGTTGTAGATTTGTTGCAAAGATGTTATTAATTTTTCTAATGAAGTTGTTTCACTTGGTTTCCAAGTTCTTTTGAGAAAATTTGAATAAAAGAGAGTTTAGTGTGATAGAGTGGTGTTTAGTGTTTTTCTTCACTTTCCTTCATGATTAAAGATATGATCATGTGGTTTGAATGTGATGATTAGAGGTGTTTAAAGGTGTCATATCTAGATTTTTAGGTTTGGATCATTCTGCAATGAAAGATGTGTTTGAAAATATGTTTTTCTGGTGAAACAAGGTGTCTGTGAGAAATGAGATTGCTCTTTATTTATCCATAGTGAAGGTTCTAGTTTTGTGGATTTGGGAACCTCATTATAATTTTTGTATCTAAATTACCTTTAAGTTTTAGGTGTTGAGTCATTCTGTAAGGTTGTTTTGTGTGTTGGATGTCTATGTCAGTATGTTTTGTTGCACAAATTGAAGGTGTCCTTAAGTTTCAAGTGGTTGTCATAGTAGTGGTGAATATTTTGATGATGTGGAATATTCTAAGATGTTGTGGAATATTTTTGTGAGGTCTGTGAGATGTTTCTAGACATGAAGAGGTGTGTTTGGAGTTGCTTGTTAGTGTTAGTGTAGGTTTGGCTGACCTGATGTGCTAGCACTAATTACAAAGAATAATTGTTGTTTGAGGAAGTGTTGAGAAGCGTTTTGGTGTAGATTTGGGTCCCATCTAAGTAGTGGTGTGGTTTTCCTTCACTTCTTTCTGTCGTGGAAGTGTTTGGTTCTGACCTATTTGATGTTGCATGATTGAGGTGTATACGTTTCCATTAGGCCTACCTATTGAGATTGTTTTAGGTCATAGAGGGTATAAATGTAAGGAGAATTATTGTGTGGATTGTGTGCAAAGTGTGTGATGTGAAATATGTAAATGTAATCAAGTGTGATGATCTAAGTGGGAGACTTAATGCCTATGACTTCTAGATGCAGTGAGTAGAAGGTGTCTACATTTCAGTCTGTTTGACAAGTTGTTTGTGCTTTAATGGAACTGTACCTTCACTATATGAGAGATGCATTGTTAACAATTCAAATTTTTAGTGAGCCACCCCTTCTTTTATTCTTCTTTCTTTTGTATAGTGATTCCTTTGGTAGTGAGCCTTTCTTTATCTTTCTAGGTAGTAAACCTTATTGTATTCGGTGTTGCAATTCCTATATTAATGAGCTAATCATCATCATAGTTTTCCCCTCCTTGGGTTTTCTACATAAATCCGGTGTTCTATGTGTTTGATTTTTTTGCATTACTACTTTACATGTTTACATTATGTTAATACATGAAACATTAAGGGTTTGATGGTTAATTAGAGTTTGAAAAGATACTGAGGGTTTGAATGTTTTAAAGTATACAACTGATTCATGCCATCTCTCAGTTGTCCTGTGCATCTAACATAGTGTTTGTTTCTTCTACACCATCTTTTGTTCCTTCTCGAGGCCTCGATGAACCTTACTAAAGTGGGACCAAGTGTTCCTATCTCCTTTTATGGAACTACCTTTGGTTTCAAACCTTCCCAACATTCCATAATTTTTAGAGTTGATAAACATGTTAAAAAAATATATAATCTCTAGTGCCACACTTTCTAACTTAGTGTCATTCCAACACACCCATCATGAAATATTTCCAAATATTCTTCACCCCACCTCTATTGACATTAATATCCCCTACCCACCTCACAAGCATAAACCATGCAAAATATCATCCAACTCCACCTCATCATAGACAAAATAAAAATCCACCATCTCAATCAAATTCAAACCCTTCTTCATTAGTTTTCATTGTAGACAGAGTGCATACTTCTTCCATGCTTGTCACTGTTCTTGTTCATGAGAGTAGTCACGATAATTATTTTGTTGTTTATTTTTATAGTATCTCACTAATTTCTCCTTAAGAGGAGAATATATTTGATCCATTGGAGATATTTTGACATTATCTATAATTTTCATAAAATCATTGATGCTCACCTCAATGGATGTCCAAGTCGATGTTGTGCTTGTAGCTAGTTCTTTAGCTCTTTTTGTGGGTGAAATTATTAGTACCACTTTAATGGTACTTCCTTTTCAAACTCAGACTCCTTCCCTTTATGATCAAGATTGGGAGACCGATGATTTTTTTGAGGAAGGACTTTAAAGTTATACTCCTCTCATCTTCAAATTTTAATTTTTTTCTTATGTGCTTTATTTTTTCTCCTCGTCCTTGCTTGCATATGTTTGTTAATCTTACCTAGAGAACCCATGACACCCTTGTAGGTGCATGGATATAGGATAGATGAAGTATTGTATATTAATCTATTTTTATCATCATTCTACTATGTCTTGTATATTTATCTTCTTGATTTTAGGGAGGATGCAAAGCATTGATACATTTAGGTCTCTTTCATGATGACCCAAAGTTTTTTATTTTATTTAAATGCGTCTTTCTTCATCTATGTTTGTAGTTCCACTACACTTGGGGAATGATGAGTATTCAAAAATTTAAAACATATTGATATACACAATTATCAAATCTTCATACTAACCCCAAGTCAGTGGATCCCTTAGTCTCTTTAATATGAGTGGTGTTGTGGATCTTATGTTTAATCCCTATATTGTGTGATGAAGTTTGATTAGAATAATCTATTATGTTTGATGTCACAACATCCTACTTTGTATGGATTCTTAAAGTTTTTTTCTCTTTTTGTATCTCTCCTTAAAATATTTGTACTCCTTGAGTCATGCAATTATTTTAAGAGGGAGACTATCACAATGCACAAGATCACATTATTATTTAAATATATATATCTACAATTATCTTGATAGTATATGAACCACCTATTATAATGTAGCTTGGTAGGCTGTTGGTTTTCATATATCCCATATTTTCCATGTTTTTTTCACAACACAACTTACAACAACCATGATCAATCAAAATTGGTGTATGGTCCTTAGCATAGTATAACTTGCTAGACATATTATCAAAATCATTCATTAAAAATTATTTATCAAAATATTCATTCTTATGCTCTTCCTGCTATCTCTCTTTCTTTTTCTAAATGAGTTGTGTCTTTTTTTTGTGTTGTGTGAGTTTTAAATATGTGCTCTTTTTTCTTGATGTGTTTCTTTTAGCTAATATTTCTTATATGGTTATTTCTACATTAACATGTCTATCTTCTACAAGATATTAGTTTTTGTGAAACTCTTCTTTCCCTAGGGGCATATCCATGTGGATTAAACATTCTTCTTCCTCTACAATGTCCTTCAATAATTATTAATTCTAAGTTATTTCTTACTATAGCATGCATATTTATTATAATGCATATGCCTGCTAAAGTGGGGGAAAAACATAGTGTAGGAAATTTTATACCCTGCAATTTTACACTACATGTAATGTCTCCCCTTTTGGCTCATGATTTAAAAATAGTTTAAAAACATAAGATGCTAGCACCAAAATATCTTTTATCTATTATAATTATGATGATCTTTGAAATTTTATTCTCTTGGATGAAAGCACTATGTGCACACATCTACATGACATGCTAATGTCCCACGAAATTTGTGATCCAAGTGGTCATTGGAACTTTATATTCTTGTTCAAATCTGTCAAATGTAATGATCCTATGTGGTAGTCATGCTTGAAAAAAAATCCATGATATTCTATTTTAAAAGAATACTTTTGATTCAGTCTCTCTCTCTTGAACACATGAATCTTGGTTCTTAGTTTTTGCCTCTGCATCTCTCTTGAAATTTTATAGATTTTAGAGCAACAACACTCACCCAATACATTGTGTGTAACTTCTTAGTTGTGATGTTGAGAAATTCTTGATGATACTATAGTTTTGAATCCCACTATGGAGGTTGTGCATGACTTCTTGGTGAGAAATATATATAATCTTTGTTGTCTCATTCTCCTTACTTTGAAGTATTTCTTCTTCTTAGGTTATCATTTAGATGTTCTTAGTTCCAACACTCTATGTTTAAATATGTTTTTGATTAGATAAGCAGGGAAGGGCCCTGATCCCATGGTTACAATAGCAAACAAAAAGGGAATGGAAAAGGTGGGAAACAAAACCACCACCAAACCAAAAAAGAACAACCAGATTAGCTCACAGGCCAACATTTAACATAGTAACCATAGTCCAACCAGTAATAATAAAAAATAGCAAGTTTCTACAAGCATACTTAGATCTACGTAAACCATTAATTAAGTCAACAGTGTCCCAAGTGGTATTCCACCATATCATAGCTATTATAAAATAATAGTATGAGAAATTAAAATAAAAGGACAAAAAAATTTTCATAGTCATCAAAATAGCAACAAAAAGCCATTAATTGGCTTTCTTCAGTAGGGTATGTGCAGGATCATCATGGAAAAAACATGCCCTTGAGTGGAAATGAAAATTCAAAAAAATTAGAGTTAGGCAACTTGACGTAAAAATTTGAATAAGTTATCTATACTATTTCAAAAATATGTCAGAATAGAATCTGCGGCAAATTGAATGTAGTTTCTAAACTACTAGGTTTACTTTTCTAAAAAAATCTATTTGTTAAAATTGAAATTTCAATGCAGTGGTACTCCTAAATTTTAGGGAAAATAGAAGTAAAGGTGTCATGCATGCAACTAATAAAATCATAATGTACCATCTACACAGATATAAGTAGGGCTCGTCAGAATGTAGTGTATATTTTATTTATTTTCCAAGTAAATAGTGAGTATGAATTTTTATTAATTACAACTTTTAAAAATATAAAACTTCATTATGCGACCACCTTAGCTGGTCAGAAATTCCTTTGAGAATTCATTTTTTTGTAATCCTATAGTATGTGAAGCATAGAATGTGGCTATGTTTTGGATTCAAAAATGTGAAATACATTTGAAAGGTATATAATTTTTTTTCAATGAGCTATCAATTAGAATTTAGTGTAATTCTAATAGAAAATGAATAATAAGTATTTATTAGATTCAAACTAAAATATAATTTATATTGGTGGAAAGATGAAACTCCTTTACAAACACTTTTCGTTTCATCAATTTTGGGTTAAAAAAAGTCGTCAGCCATATGCACGAAGTCTGGAAAAGCAAGGTAAGTTGTTAAACACATTTTTTGTGTTGACTTCTTAGGATTGGCAGGTTCGAACCAAAATCCAAAGCAAGCCCGAGGTTAATCCCTAGGCATTAAATTTTGTTTCAGAAATATCGGATATCCGATTTGAATCCGATATCTGATATGTTCTATATAGAGTTGCAAAAATGTTATACAATTTATAATATATAATTTAAAAAATGCAATAAAGTTTATAATTAAAT
>VDFB02086081.1:35462119-35528026 GCA_007258455.2 Sequoia sempervirens | reverse complement strand
CCCTCTCTCCAACTCTCTCCCACTCTCTACCTCCCTCTCTCCCTCCCTCTCTCCCACTCTCTCCCACTCTCTCCCACCCTCTCCCACTCTCTCCCTCCCTTTCTCCTACTCTATCCCACTCTCCCACCCTCTCCCACTCTCTCACACACTCACTCCATCTATCTCTCTCCCTTATACTGTTAACCCTTAAACCCTAAACCCTTAACCCTTAAACCCTCTACCATATACCCTAAACCCTAAAACCTTAACCCTTAAACCCTCTACCATCTACCATTAACCCTTAGGTCTATATGTACACAAATCAGATATCTGATTTGTAGAACTAAAATCATACTGTTACAAAACATTTTAATTTTTTTTCAAATGAATCGGATATCAGATTATAATAGATATTGGATTTGTGGGCCATAGAAAAGCCCCATGTGGGCCATTTTGTGCATTCCAATAGACCCTACACTATTTTTGCAAGCAACATACACGGGGTTTTAGACAGGAAGAGACAAACATCAACTTTTTGGAGCATCTTCTACTCAAATTTGTCATAAGCAATGATTTTTTAGCATCTTTTATGAGGTATAATGGGGAGCAATAGTCGTCAAAAGCAAAAACATAAGAGAAAGCTTACAAAAGAACAAATTGAAGCATATAGACAAAGAGATAGAGAAGGTCATAGGAAGAGAAGACAAGGTATGTTAAATATTGGTGAACCTAAACCCTATGGTCTTTCAAGTGAAGAGGAAATTGAAGATGTTCAAGGTGAAAATGTTGGAATTGAAGATGTTGAACATGATATTCAAATTAGGAATGAAAATATTGAAATTGATAATGAAGATGTTCAAGGTGAAAATGTTGGATTTGAAGATGTTGAACATGATATTGAAATTGGGAATGAAAATGTTCAAGGTGAAAATGTTGGATTTGAAGATGTTGAACATGATATTGAAATTGGGAATGAAATTATTCAAATTGATATTGAAAATGTTCAAGGTGAAAATGTTGGAAATGAAGATTTTGAACATAATATTGAAGCAAGTGTAAATTATGTTTCACCAGATTACTGAGAAATGAAGAACCTTGTGTGGAAGAAAGACATATTCAAAATTCAAGACCTTCAAGAACCCCTAAATGGTCACTTGGATTTGATGAGAACATTATAAACAATTTTGAAGGCAAGAGGTCAACATGAACTATTCGGTTGTGGGCTAAAAGACTTTTCAACCAATATTTTAGCAATAAGACATTGACCGAGCAATGCCAACTTTTTGTACAATTGCTAAAGATGCAAAAGATGAGACCTTTGCTAGCCAAATTGAAGATTCGTGTGAACAAGAAGACCGAAAAAAATTCTATTATTGTCAAAAATATTTTTAATGCTCTCAAGGCTATTGGAAAAAATAACAAGGAAAAGGATAAGAGAGTTGCTCAAAGAGTCATTACAACTACCCTAGTAAGCCATCAATTGAAAAAGGCTCGCTTTATGAGACAAACTTGTATTGATTTTGACATAAATTGTAAAAATTTGGATAGAGCACTCACAAGAACAGAAAGAATAGATGACCCTCTTCAAAATGATACATGGGATTTTGTCAGGAGGCTTCCACATGTTGATAAGAAGCTAACTAATAATGTAAAGCAGGTAATTCAACAATTTTGGCACGATAACTCTAGAGTATCACCCAATGCAAAGGATGTTTTAAAGTTAAGAATATGCAATTGAGACCATACACCACATCCTAAACATTTATTGGAATCAAGCCAAACAATGTTGTTCAAAAAATTTATTGAAACACATCCAAATATGGAAATCTCGCAAAGGAATTTTGGGGGTTTGAAGCCATTTTATTGTGTGCCTCTTAATATTCATAATACTTGTTGTTGCAAATACCATGTGGAGTTTTCAATGTACCATGAGCTATTATGCTATATCCATTCTACTTTGCATATGAATGAAATGTTTCAGGAGTGTGGTGCAATGCATCTTCAAAAATCATCAAGGGACTTGCTAGATCTATTTTTATGTTCTAGGGATGATGGTTGCTTTTTCTATAGAAATGATTGTTTAAATGCAAAGTGCTCACAATGTGGTGGCTTGTCAAAGTTTGTTCAATGTTTTCATGAGAGTTCCGAACATGAATTTGGAAAGAAGCTTGTTGAGAAAAAGAGATATGAGATTGTCAAATATACTTTGCAAAGTGGAGGTGAAGGTTCTAGATGTGAGTAGGTTACAAAAGAATGCAGTGTTGCTGATTTTATTTCAGATTTTAAGGACAATATTTTCTACAAGTATGCAAGGCATAGTCAAAGGTCTCAGTGGTTCGATCAACAATTTAGGATGTGTAAGGACTCTTTTCTTATTGACACTATTATATCAGTGGTTGATTTTGCAGAAAACTACACATTGCAACCACAAAACGAGGTACAATCTCAGTATTACAATTCCATTCAGATTGCTATTTTTTTCCACATAATTTTTAGACATGCACCTGATAGTATAGAGGAGGATCAAAAGATAATCAGAGAGTATCATTTTTATATGAGTGATGATAGATCTCACTAATCTGAGTATTTCCAACATTGTTTCGAGAATTCTTTTGAGTTCTTGTAGGAGCATGATATAGCACTAGGCCGACATCTAATTTGGTCAGATAATTGCACAGGTCAATTCAAGAATGATCGTATGTTTTATTGGTTTAGTAGAATGCATGTAGAGAGGGGTCTACCTCATATTTGGAGATTTTTTGAAGCTGGACAAGGGAAAGGGGAGCATGATGGAGCAGGTGCATGTGTAAAGAGAGCTCTAGTTAAGGAGCAATTGAAGATTTTAGGAGCAAAATTCAGCGATGCACATTCTATTGTTGATTGGTGTAGTTCAGCATTGTCACAGGGAGGGACACTTGATTCAACAATGCATAGATTCTTTTGGTTCATTGAGGAGGGTACAGTGGGAGGCAGATTGGATTATCATACAATCAAATATTCTTCAAAGATGCATTCATTTCGAAGCTCAGATGCAGGCACATGAACCATTTGGACACGAGAGTTGGCTTGTTTTTGTCAGAGTTGTATTTAGTGCAAGTGGGATCAATGCGAGTCAAGTGAGTGGGTGGATACATGGGTACCACAGTATCTAACTCCTTTATCTCAAACAATATCCATGACAAATGACATAGTGGAAAGTTCAATTGATTATGACCTACTTTCAGATCTACTACAGCCAGGACATGTTTTTACAGTTGTTGCACCACAGGGGAATGAAGAGAGATCAAACTATTGGTTGGCTCGATGTGTGTGGGTAAATCATAATCTAACACAACCGATGGAAGATGATGATGGTTTTGTGTATCCTATAGGTTCAGTTGTGGTTGCAGGAACTTGGTTGTGAACATACATGATTAGAAAGAATGGCATACCTGCATTTGAAGACTACGAGAAATACAAAACCATTCTCATGTATTTGCACCTTATTATAGCAAAAAATGTTAAGTTGTTGAAGCATCATGCCAGACCAAAGACAAAACAACTATAGAAACTTAGTAATGTTGATCATGAAGCAATATTGGATACTCTTAAGCAAAGAGATGACCCTTAGACACACTTGAATAGCATTTTCAAGAATGGAAGGTACAATGCTTATGTTCATTATGATTAAGTTCATTAGTGTTCTTTATTTAATACTGATATTTTATATACTATTGCAATGCGGGTGTCTTTAATAGTGATATTTTGTATGCACTTTTGTGATATTTTTGGCAAGATTGATCATGGACCTACTACAACAATAGCTAGCTCTGATCCTTTCGGAGAGGTATGCGATAGATTAGAACAATATAGATTGGTTATCTAAGTGTCTTTTATAGTTTGCAACACCAACTCATCATCATTCAAGTTGTTTAGATTAATATAGATTTGTTAGTCTAAGCATCTTTTCTATTGTGACAATATAGATTTCTCATTTTCCCACTTTTGTGATATTCCTGGCACGATTGATCATGGACCTGCTGCAACAATAGCCAGCTCTGCTCCTTTCAGACAGGTATGCGACAAATTACAAGAATATAGATTGGTTATTTTAAGCATCTTTTATAGTTTGCATTACCATTTCATCATATTTTGTGTCATTTAGAATAATATAGATTGGTTATTCTAAGCATCCTTTATAGTTTGCATCACCAATTCATCATCATTCAAGTTGTTTAGATTAATATAGATTTGTTAGTCTAAGCATCTTTTCTATTGTGACAATATAGATTTCTCATTTTCCCAATTTTGTGATATTCCTGGCATGATTGATCATGGACCTTGCAACAATAGCCGATTTGATCCTTTCAGAGGTATGTGATAGATTACAACAATATAGATTGGTTATTCTAAGCGTATTTTATAGTTTGCATTACCATCTCATCATATTTTGTGTCATTTAGAATAATATAGATTGGTTATTCTAAGCTACCTTGATGGTTTGTATAGGTGCTTGTCAGTCTAGAACGTGAACATACTACTATTGTGGAAGACTGTACCCTGAATGCCTCCAATAGGAAAATTTTGTAAAAAATTGAATTCTCAAATTGGAAAAAATGTAAAAAGGTCATAATTGTGTATGGGCATAATCTATACCCAGTGATGTTTTTTGAAATATGGGTCAAATTTCTAGCATTGTATAAATGGTATGTTTAAAATGTAAAGGGGTTTGTATTTTGGAAACTCATAGGTTGAATTAGTCATACAGGTGTATGCTTTGTTACTGTTATTGGGACAATTCTGTAATAACTTTTTGTACTTAATTGAGCTACAATCGAAGGTTTTCTTCCTGGTTCTTTCCTGTCGATATGCTCGTTTGAACTAGGTTTTGTAATATCTCCTATTTATATATAATAAATTATAGTGGCTTGCCACTTTTGCTCCTCAAATCCAACTTGGGTGCAACTTCATTTTTAGCAACTTTCATGAGGTTTTTAAGGAAATCAATGTTTCCAACCTTTCCACACCCTATAAATTCATCAAACACATCTATTAGGACTTGCACAAACTTGATCCAACCTTAAATCTTGCTGCCCCCACGTTTCATTGACATTAGCAAGTTGTAACCACCATTTTTGGTGCAAGAGCACCTACACCACAATATCATTGTGGATCATTTCAATGAGTAAAGTGTTAATATTTTGAGTTTTTTTTCTTTAATGAGATCTAATAGGATCAATGGTCATGTATTAGGATTTTTTAGGTTTTAGGGAAAAAACATGGAGATCCCAACTTATCCTAGTTGTTGCTCTATAGCCTTTGAAGGAAAAATTAGTAAAAATTTTTAGGGACAAGAAAGAATAGTGTTTTGAACATGTAATGATTCTATTTCAAGCCATTAAGTGAGATCTTAGTAAAGTAAGAAGTGTAAAAGTGCAACATTTCATTATGAGTCATATTAATGTGAAAAATGTTTGTATTTTGGCCTTCAACGGTCATTAAGGTTCCAAAAGTTAGTTAAGATTGGTGGTTAAAGGCATTGGGAGTTGGATTCCAAGGCATAGAAATGTACTTAAGGCCTTCAAGGGCTCGAGACAAGTTTGGTTGAAGGAGTTTTTTTCTTTGAATCAATAAAGTTTCAATTGCTCAGTTCAGATTTTACTGTTTTTCTTGTGTTTTATGCCTGTGCACAAGCCATTCAAGTATTTTTGTATCAAAAATTTATGTAGAAACATGATTACATGTCTTGAATTTATTTTTACTTCTTAATAGAGGGTTTCTTTATTCATTTTGTGCCACAAAACTCATACTTTCTTTAGATGGGTTCCTGAACAGGGGAATAAGAGTTTTGCAATTTTAATGGCTTGAATCTCATTCGATCTACAGTGTGCCAATGTGACTCAGTGGGATGAGTTGGTAGGGATTAGGAAATGATATTTCAAGAGTGGAAGGCGTGGAGAACTGGGTTTTGAAATAAAATGAAGAGTTAAAGGTCTAAAAATGGTGGTTTTTTTTCACTTGAAAATAGAGTTTTTACCCTAGGGTTTGCAAAAATCTCTGAGATACCAGAAGTTTCTTTGTTTTCTAAGCATATTGGGGCCTAAATAAAGGTTTCTAGGGTGGTGGAAGAGTCTGAAAGGTTGTGGAAGTGCTACATCCAATAAACCCTCAAGAATTACACTAAAAACAAGGGTTTTCTAATTTGATGGTTACAGGTTTGTACAAATGGAATCCAATTGTAGAATCTTTGTTTTCTTGGAAAAAAATTTCTGCCCCAAGGTTTCAGGGGTCTGTGTGGTGTTTGAAGGTATGTTTCTTTGCATTTTTGGGCTAATTGACTAGCCTTTTCAAGGGTGAATGTATAGGAAGTCAATGTTGGTCCAAAGGAGTCTAAGTTGTTTCTCATATATGTTGTGTAACTTAGATATGGGTGTTTGAATCAGTCATGTGTTGGTCTGGTGTTTTGGAAAATTGTGGAGTAATTGGACAAAAACTAGTTTCTCACTATTACAAGGGTTTAAGGGGGTTAAAGAGGGAAATGTGTATTTAGTTGCTTGTCAAGTTTTAAGGGAGTTTTGGAATGTCCAAAGAGGTCAGAATAATCTTGTTAGATTCCTCAAATAGGCAAGTTGCAAAGAGCTTGTGATTGCACCCTTGTGTTTGCACAAGTTGTTGAATGAAAGTTGCACCACTTTGCAACTTTACACTGCTTGCATCTGACAACTTTTCCCTTAGTTGAAAACTTGCCACCATGGGAAAATGCCTCTTAGATAGAAAAAACTGAGAGAGGTTATTGTAAATGGGCCAAACACGATCCCATAGCCTCAAACGAAGAGTCTATAAACATCACAGTTTCCAAGAAATAGCCCTTCAAAGATTGCTTCCTTTTAGCACTTTGGACTCTTAAGGGAAATAGTCAGTCCAATGTAGCTCGGAGTGATTCGACGTATTTGGTTGCAAAAGAGGACCATCCCTAGCGTAAATATACCCATCCAAACATGTTGGAACAATCTGTTTGGTCATACGAGTTGTTGAATGAAAGTTGCACCACTTTGCAACTTTACACTACTTGCATCTGACAACTTTTCCCTCAGCTAAAAACTTGCCACCACGAGAAAACGCCTTTGAGATAGGAAAAATTGAGAGAGGTTATTGTAGATGGGCCAAAAAAAATCCCATATCCTCAAACAGAGAGTCTGTAAATGTCACGGTTTCTGAGAAAATATCCCTTCAAATATTGTTTCCTTTTAGCACTTTGGACTCTTAAGGAAAATCGTCGGTCCAATGTAGCTCAAAGTGATTCAGCGTATTTGGTTGCAAAAGAGGACCATCCCTAGCATAAACATACCCATATGGATGTGTTGGAACAGTCTATTTGGTTGTACAAGTTGTTGAATGAAAGTTGCACCACTTTGCAACTTTACAGTGCTTACATCTAACAACTTTTCCCTCAGCTGAAAACTTGCCACCACAGGAAAATGCCTCTGAGATAGAAAAAACTGAGAGAGGTTATTGTAGATGGGCCAAATACAATCCCATATCCTCAAACAGAGAGTCTGTAAATGTTACATTTTTTGAGAAATATCCCTTCAAAGATTGCTGCCTTTTAGCAATTTGGACTCTTAAGGGAAATCATCGGTCCAATGTAGCTTGGAGTGATTTAGCATATTTGGGTGCAAAAGAGGACCATCACTAGCGTAAGCATACCCATCCAGATGTGTTGGAATAGTCCATTTGGTTGTACGATTTTTTGAATGAAAGTTGCACCACTTTGCAACTTTACACTACTTGCATCTAACAACTTTTCCCTCAACCGAAAACTTTCCACCACGGGAAAATGCCTCTGAGATAGAAAAAACAAAGAGAGGTTATTGTAGAGGGGCCCAACATGATCCCATATCCTCAAACAAAAATTTTATAGGCATCAAATTTTCTGAGAAACAGTCTGTCAAAGATTGCTTCCCTTTTGCACTTTGGACTCTTAAGGGATTTCATTGATTGAATGTAGCTCGAACTGCTTCGGCCGATTTGGGTGCGAAAGGGGACCATACCTAACCTAAATGTAACCATCTGGATGTGATGGAACAGTCGGTTAGGTCATATGAGTTGTAGAACAAGATTTATTTATGTAGTTACAAGTAGTTTTTCACCCTCCAACTGAACTCCAACGTTGATTTTTGTGTGAAAAAAAGCCATGAGACCATAGCTTGTTGCTTTCTTTTTAATGGAAACTAGTGGGCAGCAGAGTTAACTTCTTCATAGATTTAGCATTTGAGATTGCAAGAAGACATCAAAATGGCTAGTGTACTAAATAAATTCTTATGATTTCTAAATAATGTTGATAACTCTACTCAATTGGCTTCTTTTTTCAAAATCATACAAATTGAACCTTGGCATCAATAGACTCTGTATATTAAGCAACCACAATTCAAGTTTCAATGATGAATATTTATCATGCATGTTTTAAATGACATTCAAGTTTATGGTGGTTTTATTGTTTATATGATGTTATGTGATATTATAATCCTATTTCATGCTTCTATGTTGCATATATATAATTTTTTATTTTTACATGTTTTTTTTTACTAACGAACCCAAAACGAACTGAACCACCCCCAAAAAAATTTTAGCCGAACTGGTGAACCGAACCCCTAAACCCAAACAAGTAACTTAGTTTGTAAGTCAGTTATTGGGAGTTGGTCGATTATTTTGTGTGGGAGAGAGTCTTAAAAAAGGTTGAGGAAATCATTTTGGGGATTGATGAATCTAAATTTGTGAAGAATCAATAAGATCATTTTTGGGGTAGTATGCCTGAGACCCCTTTAAATTTGGTTTGAGTTCTTTCTTTTCATTTTTTGTGAGTTTTGTGACAAGTTTTCTCAAGGCGAGTAGTGAACCCATATTTTGCATTTTTGAGTAAATTATGAATTATTGAAGCCCTCCACCTATTGTACCTTTCATGTGGCTCAATGGAGAGGATGTGTACAATGTGATTTGAATGTGTGCAAGTCCATTTAAGAAAGGGGAAATGATTTTTGAGTCTTGGAGTTGTTGTCCTAAGCAAATCATTGCTTAAATTGCATGAAAATGAAGCTTTTAGCCTAGGGTTTGTTAAAATCAATGAGAGTGAGGGAATCTCTTTAACATTTAAGCATATTGGGGTCATAATAGAGGTGTCTGAGTCAATGGAATGGTCAGTGGAGTTGTGCAAGTGGGACTTTCAATAAACTCTATGCATTTGCATGGTAAATAGACAGTTTCATGGGACATCCTGCTAAAGGACCTGTAGGTGTAGAGTAATCTTAGAATTTTTTGTTTTATGACACAACTCAAGATTTTTTTGGGTGTTCTTGTGAAGATCAAGTGTTTAAAGGGAACTCACTTTGTGAAAGAGGGCTAATTCACTAGCCTAGGATAGGGGTATGTTATTGGTTCTCAAATTTGGTCCAAAGGAGTTAAGGGTAGTTTTCACATATGTTTTCACGCCCACTCTACATCAATCCATAGCTTGTTTGAAAGCACTTGTTTTAAGATTTTAGCCATAACAACAAGCCAATGAACTATTTGATAAAAAGCTTTGGTACACATGTATGAAAAATGTGGTGGAATAGACAAGGCGGTGAATTGTTTGAAAAATGCCTCAAAGAAATGTGGTCTCATAAAATTCCATGACAAGCAAATGCAATTGACAGTTGCTCCTAGTTATTAGTTATGTAATGTGAAGTAATTGCATAAATGCTTAGTTTGACATTGTAAAAACTATATTGTAATTGAAATTTTTTCATCTATCAACATCTAGTTGTTAGTTATGCAATGTGAAATAATGCTTTGAATTTGAAAGATGCGCAATGCAATGTAATCAGTGATATGAATATAAACTACATAATACAACCATTCTTTTTTACCCTCTTGTACATTGATATTTAACCATTGCTCACTTGATTAAATTTTCAAAGATTTTAATCATGCACATGAGGAAGAAATTAAATTTTGTTTGTCAAATTCTATATATCAAATTATCCAATAATCTTGAGTGTATCTCCATATACAAAAATGGCATCAACGCCAACTCAAACAAAGTTTTACAAAATGTGGCATATGCCATCTCGATGTCTATTCAAAATTTACATGCCAAAATGTCTATCTCATCCTAAACTACTGGTGGATCATCAAAATGGAGCCTCTTTGTAGCACTCATTGGCTCAAGGCAACTGACAAGAAAAATTCAAACCACAATTGAGATTAGTTATACTATATGATTTAAAATTGAATAATTAACATCAAAATCAATATACATTGAATTATAATTGAACTCTAAAATTGTAATCTTGATTACCTAAAATATATGTCTCTTCAAAGGGTCAGGAATCCTAGAATATGCCCCTCTCAAAGAACCGACCAAACCAACTTTTGTAATGTCAATCTATATATGTGAACAAAAACATAAAATTGATCCAAGTTAGCATACAATTGTCGGTAATAGGAACATATAAATACCAAACACAAAATAAAATAAACACATACCTCTTTAGGCTGATCTTTTTCTTTATCTCCTTTAGGTGTTTCGACACCTCCTCCTTGAGGTGTTTCAACACCTACTCCTTCAAGTGTTCCAATACGTACTCCTTCAGGCATTGTGGCACTTGTCAACAACGATGTATAGCTCATAACTGCCTGTACATAAAAAATGACAAGTACATATGAAACTACCAATCTATATTGATGTATGTATAATCAATATAAGAACTTAAAAATCTTAATTCAATTGAATTTGAGTTCAATTAACTTCCCCTTATCTAACATTGCACTTCCATAATCTGGACAAGGCTGCACCTTGCTCGCACTTGTCAGCAATGACGTATAGCTCATAAATTCATGTACATAAAAATGACAAGTACATATGAAACTACCAATCTATGTTGATGTATGTATAATCAATATAAGATCTTAAAATTCTTAATTCAATCGAATTTGAGTTCAATTACCTTCCCCTTATCTAGCATTGCACTTCCATAATCTGGACAAGGCTACACCTCACTCGCACTAGGTATTTCCTACAAGAGGAAAATAAGATAAACATATAAGTTATTATATAATTTCATTTATGACAATTCAAATGACAAGCAAGTATATAATAAAAAAATGTAAACAAGTGAGTACGAAAATATATATTGTGTGCATGTCGAGGCCAAATGAAATGGCCCTAAGGGTGCTATTAGTCACCTGTGTGAGCTCCTCCTCAGACATCAACTATTAAATAGACCATGTAAATAAATATTAGTACATTATAATATCTCTTATTAATATTCATTTAAAAACAAGTGCAAGTTATGAATTTACAACTTAAATCTTACCTGTGTCACTATTCCAATGTCCCCCTCTCTAGTAGGAGAGGACTCTGTAGGGTGTGCTCCACTCCCCTGAGTCTAATCTATAATGTCCACATTATGGAGGTCATAATCATAAGTGTCCAAGGGATGCTCAATGGGTTGTACAAGAGGACCCAAGCATATCTGGCGGCACATGGAGCAAGTATGTGGCACACAAATATGTGGACCTAATGAGGATGATGCAGCAGCACTCGAACCATCGCCAACATCACCAGAATGTGGTTGATCTACTGTAGAAGCATGAGAAACCAAAAGGCCACTCAAAGAATGAATAGCCTGGATAGTTTGTGTGGCCGCATCCTGCATAATATCTAGATGATATACTAGAGGTGGTGGAGGAAGGGGAGGAGGGGGAACATATGGGCGTGGGACTACTCTAGCTGCCCCTGGTCTATCCTGGGGCATACCTCCACCAACGCCCTGGAAGGGTTTAATGTCAAAGTAATTGACATGATGCCCTAACACAAACTCAGCATATAATTTTTTAATAAAGTAAAATGGTATATCACAATTGTTGTTAGGTGGTTTATCAAAAATGATACACCAATGATCCCAAAATTTATCTACAATGTCCCTATGTGTGCACCATTTTATAGAATTTTTTTGTTTATTAACATTAACTGGCAAACTAGTGTGGGGGTTAACAAATAAAGAGGCTATTTGGGCTTTGGTTATTCCAAGATCTTTCACATCATCATAAGACAATCTAGATGCATAATATCCCCTCATGTCTTCTCACCACGAATGAAAGGAATTATGTTGGGTGGAGAGGGTTTCTATATTTTTAATTATATCCTTCAATGTGTTTGAAATCTTGAATAATTGAGGGATTCTCTTATAAACTTCAAAAATGCCCTTTAATTGTTGCTATTTTTCACCAATTAATTCTCCAATTGATGGTTGCGGAGGTGGTGGAGTGTTTGGTATTTGTGCATTTACACTTAACCACCTATCACTCTTACCAAAATTGACTTCCAAAACATGATACATGGTCTTAAATGACCTTATTACAACCAAAAAGACTTAAACACACCAAAATACCTAATATTTTTCAAAATTTCCATGAATGCCTTGGTGCCCTGCACCATACTCCCTGAGCAAAAGGAACTCAAGTCCGCTTGAGGATAATATTGCAACAAGAAAATTCATGTTTGATCTTGTCCTTCTATGACCTCCAAGTGGCATCTCCATTAGGCAATCCCTTCCAATGAATCAAGTACTAGAAATAGGCATTGTCTTTTGGCTTAGACTAGTTCTTCTATTGAAGATGCTACTCTTCACTTGATGGATGATCTTTGATTGCTCCCTCATCTAAAAATGTTGTCAAATCTGTTTCTTCATCTACAACCACATGTCCTTCTACCTTGTACTGCACTACCTTCTTCTTCGCTTTAATGGTGTACTTAGACTTGTCCACATTTCTTTACAACTTACCCTTATCCTCTTCACCTTTCCTTTCCATCTCTTCCATCTAATGTTATTCCCCTAGAGGGACCATACAGATCAGTATGTACCAACTCCAGTAATCCATTTGTATGATGTTGTTTGCTCTGAAAAGAAACTCTAGTGTATTTTCCCATCTGACACTCCTTGCAAATTGTGTTAGCAAGCTTTACTAGCTTAGGTAGATCTCTTATTGCTTGAGTGGAACTTTGAAAATTTTATCAAAATTCACATGACACAACCTCCTATTCCATAATCAGCTGGTGGATCATTTGGAATTTGTGCATTTTCATTCTCAGCTGGTGGATCATTTGGAATTTGTGCATTTTCATTCTTAGTAGCCATAATGCCTGATTAAAGTTTAAAACTAATTAATCTAATTGAAATTAAACAGTATAAATGAAAATATTGTAAAAATACCCTAGTTTTAAAAAAAAACCAAAAAAACCCTACTTTTTAACAAAAATCTATAAAATTCTCTAATTTTTAATATAAATACATAAACAACACTATTTTTAAATAAAAATCCATAAAAAAAACATTCATTTTTAATCAAAATCCATAAAAAACATTCATTTTTAATCAAAATCCATTCTAAACTCAATTTTTTCATAAAAATTCAATCAAAAACCCTATTTTGAAAAAAAAATCCATAAAAAACTAACTGAAATTATACAAATCTAATTCAAAATTTGATCAAAGCAAAGAAAAATCTAAAATCTCACCTTTTCAAAATGGATATCAAATAAATCAGATATCTGATATGCGAAGAACCTCCTCACTATGCGCCTGCGGCCTGTTTGTGAATGTGAAATGATTTTAACAAGCTTAAATTTTGTATATATATGTTTGCTTCAAATCGGATATCCGATTTGGATCGGATATCTGATTTGAATCGGATATCTAATATGGAGATCTTGGTTTGGGCATTGCTTTGGAGGTGTGTACTGACACCCAAGCCACAAAAAAGTCAATTCGACATTTTTGCATTTTTGGGTTGATGAAAAACGTAATTTTTTCCCCATTGCCACTTTTTGGCCCATCATGATCCTACACATACCCAACAAGTCCCCATATTCTCCCATGAGAGCAATGTATTCTCTCCAATTAGGTCCCTCGGACTCGTCCAACAACTTCAAGACATTCGGTTTCCCCTGTTGCCTTAGCTTCTTAGTAATTTTGGATTATCCAGAAGCAACTCCTAGCATCTCCCTCCTCATCAGTCTGTTAGTTACCTTCATGAGTGTAACTAAAGCCTTTTCCATATCTTCAAACTGAACCTGCAGAAAAGTTAGTCTACTCTTTAAAAATTCATTGCTTGAGTCCTCAATTTTAATCTCCATACCCATATCCCCAACTTCCTGCACATTTTCACCCTCATTCTTTTGTTCCTCAAATTGCTCAATTTTTTCATCCTCTTCCTCCTCCTTATCCTCCGCTAAACCATCTTCCCCCATCTCATAAGAAAATTCCTCAAAGTCCATATCTCTATGTTTAAATTGTTAGTCAAATCATTAGCATTGGATTTTATAAATCCTTATCACATATCTCTTTTTATCAAAATCTATTATCAAATTAATCTTGGTTGTCCATGGAGGTTGAAATACCAAGAAAGTGTTTGACTGAGGCAAGCCCCTAAACAAACACCTAGACATTTTCCTTCTCTTTTCTTTGTGTAGGTATTTAAATTAGAATAAGGCAACTCTGAAGTAATATTTCTCTTTTTTTCCTTCTTTAATTCCTTTTAGTTGGCTATTTCTACATTTTTTATTGTTTAAGTTATTTTACATGCAATGGGTCTATGATTTTTGTTTCTATGTGTGTAGGCACAAATTTTGAGGTATTTTTGTCTTTTTTCATCATATTTGTACATGATGAAAGCATGCTGCAAAGATGTTCATGCTATGTGCTAGGGTCCATGGCTGAGGTTTCCAAAAATATAGAGAATCATCCTTAAAACCTAGATACTTTTCATTTTTGCATAAGTTAGATTTTATTTTTTAGAATAGATAGAGATATTTCAGACATTTTTTTGTAATTAGATATTTTATATTAAAGTTATATTTATTTGATTCTAATTTTCTAATTATAAACACTAAAATATTTATCAAACTCTAAAATATGACCATTGAATCCATCTATGTGTTTATATAGCAAGTTGGTTCTCAAGGAAGACTTCTTCCTTTTCCAGAACCAATTTTTATATATTACAAATGGTGTAGTTGGATAAGACTAAGGTTAATGTGGTTGGGTAATTTGGCTAATTAATTCACATACCTATGAAATTAAATTATAATATTATAATCCAAAAATTTATAGACATCTAAATGGTTGAAATTCCTAAATCATATGGGATGTTACTAAATAGGGATTGATCTAAGACTCTTATTGAATATATAGCCATCAAATTTTCACGTATGTTTCTTTCATTGAGTGGAGTCACAAGAAAAAATGATAGATAGGGAGGCAAGGCTAAAACATCTCATCAATAAATAAAAAAGCATTGAAGTGGCATATGTATAGAGCATGAGCCTATGTGTTTACTCTCTTGAAATGAAAGAAGAGGTTGATTAGGTGAATCAAAGACTAAGGTCACAATAAAAACTAGCACACCAAAAAATGTGGATTTTAATGTTTGATGGATCAAACTATAAACAAGTTTGTGGTGCCAATATGAGCTAGTTAATTTCATAACCTAGAAAATATGAGCCTTTAATTCATTGTCTCCAATTGATTATGTGAAAACATGCCAATAATTTAACATGATTTGGTTATTGGAGGCAATTACAAAATAAATATAAAGCTTTTATAATTGTGATGGGAATAGACTCTCTTACTATTATAGTTGAGAGTGGAATTTAATTGAGGACTTTGATGCTTGTAAAAATTTAAGGGTATACCATAGAAAATAATTGTATGAATAGTTCTTTGACTATTGTAGCTAGTATGCTAGAGTTGGTTATGCATTGAAAGTTGAGAATTATAAATAGTACAACTTGTCTCCACTTCCTTGGTGGATGATAATGTAAAAAAATTCCAAGTCTAGTGATAACATGAATATTTTGGAATTCATAAATAATTTAGATGTACTTTAATCCTAAATAATTGATGGAGATGATTGGGATTATGCAAATTTGGATTATGAATGTTTTTTAATTTAAAGACCAATATTATTCCAAGGGGTGGTCACATTGGAAAAATTCTTTGAAATTGGTTACCAACAACATAAATTAGATTTGGCATAGTTAAAAGAATCCTTAGTTGATGTACATAATTTGGGGAGTAATGAAGAGCTTAATGATGTATTATTAGAAAAATATTTTACAAGGATGGAAAGGGAAGATATTATTAGCGTGCTCACTAATTTTTATGATGTTATAACTTAGGGGTGTGAATATTTAAAATCCTATGATTAAATCATTACTCGTGCAATTCCTTTGGAACCAAGGGTAAAATAATTAAAGTGGAAGAAAATACTAGTGAACCCATTATTAGAACAACTCATATCTAAGAAAGTAAAAAAATGTTCTTAGCATGTATTTTCATTAGTGAGACATTCTAATTGGGTTAACTTGGCTCATATTTGTATGAAGAGTGGTGAGATACACTTGTGTGTGGATTTTTAAAATTTAAATAGTGTTAGAGAAAGATAATTATCCCTTATCCTTACTAGATGAGGTCTTAAAGTTTTTTAATGAATCACAAATGATGTATTTCCTATATGTGTATTTATTTTACAACTAAATCATGGTAGATCTCAATAATAGAACTAAAACTACCTTTACCAAAAAAATGGGGAATTCTTTCTTATGGGAGGATTCTATTTGGTCTAATCATGTAGACACTACATTCGAATGATCCATGAACATAACATTTATAGACTTATTATGAAATTTTATTGTTATTTATATGGATGATCTCACAATGTTTTTTAAAAGTAGAGGTTACCATATTTGAGACACATGAGATTTTTTTAGTAAAGATGCAGAGACCATGAAATCTCATTGAACTAGAAAATCATATCTTTCAGGTTACTAAAAGTAAGCCATGGGTTCATTTCATTTATAAAAAAGGAATATCCATCAAATAAAAAAGGATATAAATTATATTGAATATTCCTCTCTCTAGAGGAAAGGATTTGGAATCCTCTTTTGGGAAGATCAATTTTTGTAAGGAAGTTCATATCTAACTTAGTAGAAATAGTAGATTATGAAAAACCAATTATTAGAAATAAATTGTCCTAATAGATGTAGAATTCGTGTTGTAGCCATGTTGATTTTGGCATGGGGTTGTGTTGGTACAATGGGAGGTTACTACCAATCAATAGATGACATGATAGCCATAGTTGAGCTTTATCATTTAGTCACTTGTCACTTGGGGAAGGGGACAATTTTCCTATTATTGTACTATCTCAAATATTTTTCTTTTGGCATTATCCTAGAGTAGAAGAAAGTTATTATTTTGAGGGCTTACTCATGTTTTTCAATGATATTTTTCATAGTATGTTGAACCAATTTTTCTTGTTACTTGTTAACCACATGTAGTTGGAATAGACTTCTTTTAAGAACCATTTTTTCTATAATATTCCTAATTTGGGTGTTAATTACTTTAGTAATTTCATGTAGAAGAACTAGAAGGTTAGTCTTTTCCTCTCTAAGATTAACAAGAGGTTATGAATGGGAGTGAGTTGTGGATATCCTTTTCTATCAATTGTGGTGCTTCAATTTTTTCGATAAGGCTATGGAGATCCATCAAATCATACATATATATCATGCATTCATATTGAGAATGATTATAGGCCTAATTTTATATTGATAATAATTTCTAACTATAATATAATAATAATTATTATTATTATTTCCAACTATAATATCTATCTATCTATCTATCTATCTATCTATATATATATGAATATATATATATATATATGAATATATATATATATATGAATATATATATATATATAAGATAGTTGGAAATTCTTACCAATATAAAATTAGGCCTATAATCATTCTCAATATGAATACATGTCTATAAGACACCCAAAGGAGAAACTTAAATAAAAGATAGAAAACAAGATAAAAATAAATCAATCTCAACAAGAAAATAAATTCTCTTTAAAAAGTAGAACAAACTTTAGTATGGATTGGAACTCAAAATTAAAATCTTGATTAAATTTTGATTCACTAACTCCACCCTCATAAAAAAATACTAGCTAATATAATTGTTTATCATGTAACTCAAAAATGAACCATTTCATAAAACATAAAAATGTAGTTAAGCACATACACCTAAAAGATAGAATTTGTTGTGGCTTACATCGAAAAATTATGGTTTCCATTTTTTATAAAAGTTTATTATCAACTCATTGAAAAAAAATTTAAAAAAAGATAAATGAAAAAAATAATATTATTTAAGGTAACTTTTCAATCTCATTGTAGAATAAAATCCACTTGGAAAGATGATAAAGTTTTCTTGTTAATATCATCTAATCATGAAAACAAATAATATCCCAAATAGACAAACTTGGTCACCTTGACACCCATCATTCTACCATCTTGATTTTAATATCTCAATTTATAATTGAAGATACTATACTATTAAAGGAGGAAGAAAAGGCACATGTATCTTGGACTTGATTCCATGTTTATTAAATGTAATAGATCCCACATGAATCATATCAAGCTCATATCATGCAAGCACCATAGCCTTGAGAACTTAAAAGAGACCATGGTTCAATTATTATATTACTTTTATAAGAGGGAAAGAAAATTGTTTGGAAGAAAATATTTACAAAATTGGAAATGAATTGTACAATTGTCAAAAAAGAAATAAATGATAAAATTAAGGATAAGACATTTTAGAAGAAAATGAGGACTAGATACATCACAATTTTTGCATGTAAATATTGATAACTTATTACATGCACATTAACTAATATCAAATATAAAGACCTTTTTGATATTATTATTTCCATATAGATTTGCTTTATATTGAATTGATAAGGAAATTTATTGTTTTTTATTAGATAAGGATGGGAAGGGCCCTAATCCCTTACTAAATGAAAAATAGAGCCAAATAGCTCAGCAAAATAGACTGGCCAAACACAACCAACTAGAGAGAAATAGCCAATCAGAAAAATAGACAGTGTGAAACTATTCAAGAAACAACACTTAAACCTAGTTAAGCCTATGAGGGCATTTTAAATGAAACCATGGCCTTTTTAGAAAAATGTTTCTTCTTTATGTGAACCGTTGTCCAAGGAGAATCAAAAAATGAAATCAAGAAATTTTTATCAGAAGGGGAACTCCCCTCTGGAGTCGCATACTAGAGGAACAATTGAAATTTCATGTAAGGCATCGAAAACCAAGCCCAAAGCAGGAGGATTTACTGCAGAATTTTCCAAAACATGAACCTTAGGGTATGCAACACAAACAACATTAGGGACAACCTTTGGATTTATAAGAGGGAAATAAAATTGTTTGGAAGACAATATTTACAAAATTGGAAATGAATTGTACAATTTTCAAAAAAGAAATAAATGATAAAATTGAGGATAAGACATTTTAGAAGAAAACAAGGACTAGATACATCACAATTTTTACATGTAGATATTGATAACTTATTACATGCACATTAACTAATATCAAAGATAAAGACTTTTTTGATATTATTATTTCCATGTAGATTTTCTTTATATTGACTTGATAAGGAATTTTATTGTTTTTTTATTAGGTAAGCAAGGGAAGGGCCCTGATCCCTTACAAAATGAAAAACTAATCCCTTACAACCAACTAGATAGAAACACCCGATCAGAAAAACAAACAGTGTGAAACTGTTCAAGAAACAACACTTGAACATAGTTAAGCCTCTGAGGGCATGTTAAATGAAACCGTGACCTTTTTTTAAAAAAAAATCTTATTTTTGTGAACTGTTGTCCAAGGAGAATCAGAAACTGAAATCGAGGAATTTTGATCAGAAGGGGAAGACTCCCCTTCAAAGTAGCATACTAGAGGAACAACTGAAACTTCATGTAAGGCATCTAAAACCAAGCCCGAAGTAGGAGGATTTATTGTAGCATTTTCCAAAACATGGACCTCAGGGGAGCTAGCACAAACAACATTAGGGACAACCAAATCCAAAGGTCGCATAGCAGTATCCATACAAGGAGCAGCAACTGATGAAGCCTTCTAAGGACTTCATATATTTTGCAATATTAATACTTAATACTTTATGTTTGGCTTAAGAAATTATGATATTACCTTTTATATACTTCAAATATGAACCTAATTATGAATAAGAACTTAGAATATAATTTTTTTGTATAAATGTTTATTTCTGTTAAATGCACGATTAAAATGATATTTAATATGTGATTGTTTCGTGATGGTATGTATTTAATGCATTCAACTTTTTGAAAGAAGAGGAAAACCATGAGAATAATATGGCTAAATATTTGAACTCTAATGCTCCTCCTTCCTTTGAAATGGTAGCCTTCTCCATAATTTTTTATTCTAGCATGGGTTGATTAGAAATATTTTGCAATCCTTCCTCACATTTTGTTGCATGCATGATTGGATGCAACTCCTTGTCCTTCAAATATCTGATTGGCCAGCCCTCCTTGGACTTTGAAGATGTCTAAATAATAATCTTTTTCTTGTTGTGGCTTGAATTCATGGTCCTCTAGTTGAGGATATTGCAAAAGAGTTGTCACATTTGCATGCAAGAACCTCTTCCTTTGGATATGTTGTTTTGGGGGGGTTTCTAAAATAATCAAACAAGGAATTCAAAAATAATAAACCTAAAAATCTTGCCAAACTTTTTTTTTTTTATCTATTGTCACAGATGAACAACTCCCTAATGACACCTTTCCCTAGCAACAACACCAAAAATGATGAGTGTCACTACATTCCTCATCATTTAATTATAAAATTCAATCTAGGGTGGTGTCCATGGCAATATGCAAGATGGAGAAGAAATTAATTGCATGACATGATTTTTCTACAAACGGAATTGAAAGACAATGCATGAAAGAAATTGTTGGAATCAAATCTAATCTAAGAGCTTGTAAATGAAATTATGGAATTAAATATATCCTAAAAAACTTGTAAAAGGAAATACTAGAATGTAAAGAGCTAGAAATGAAATGATTGCTAAGAAATGAAACTACAAAACAACTACTGCTACTAAAAATTGAATTATATTATTTTATAAAACTCTTCCCCATTTGATTCCTTGATTACAATGAATTTATAGAATTATTATCTTCAACTAATCTAAAAGATGAGTCTTAATTGTTGTGCAACAACTTGCTAGAAGATAGGAACATGTGTTGAGGGAAAAAGATAAGTCTTAACTTCAGCTCACTAAGTCAATCTTCTTTGGTCATCCAAAACAAACATGTCTATTTTGCAGCCCCTAAACAAACTCCAAAAAGACATTTGACTGCTGAAATTTTTTTCTTTCCCTTGTGCATCATTAAAGCTCATAAAACAGCTCCTAGAAGCTTGCAAAAAGGTTCAAACTGTTGAATAATGAGGTGTTTTCTTAGCTTAATACTCTATAAAACTTTAATAATGTTGATCTAAGTAAGCTTTTTCTTTGTTACATATATTCTTTGTGGGTGATTATCTTGATTAATCCATTTTACTATTGTAGAATGTAGAGAGAAGTTGATAGAAGAACTAGATAGGATATTAGAAAGATTACACAAGATATAACGTGGAGAAACACTTTTGGGAAAAAATTCCATCGAGAATTATTCTATTATTCAATCTCTGAATTACAATAGCTCCAATTCTTGCCTAAGAATGCTTCTTCTATCTTTACCAATCTTCTTCACACCTGCAAATAACAATTATGAAAACTCTCTTCAACTTGAATGAGATATAGAGACAATATGCAACCTTCTAATCTCCAAATGGCGATAATTACAATGCAAAAGCTCAAGCCCTTGAAAAGGTATGCCATATTGCTTCAAGTTGAGTTATTTTGTGAAGAATAAAGCTTACAACATGTGCTTCAAGAATTTGGGTGTCCCAAACTAAAGCTACAACTTATCCTTCACTTTGGTGATAATTCCAAAGCTCTTCCTCAAAGTTGGCACCCATAAGTAATCCTACTTAACTAAACCTTCAGAAATATCTTATCATGCAAGAGAGGTAAATCTAAGAAAGCATCTTGGGCGCCCAAGTTGGCTCCAAGTGACTTCTAGTTAACTAAAACATTTACTCAACACCATTTATACAAGAATGGTCATCCCCTGTTAATTGGAGGTAGTCCCTATTATCTGTCATACAACTAAATGTTATTAGCCATGCATTCCAAGTTAACTAAAGTTAACTAACATACAACTGAAACTAACTAAAGACAACTGAACCATAACTAAGCTGAACTGAACTGAACTGAACTAAAATGATTCTGAACTAAACTAAACTAAACTAAACTAAACTAAACTGATTTGAACTAAACTGAACTGAACTTCAAGCATGCAAACAACAAATCCTAACTCCTAGGATCTTTACATGCATGCAGAAGTGTTAACTGTTACTTTGTATAGTTAACTAAACACTAGGTGAGTATCACATTACCATGTGGGTGCCCCATGTGCCCCTATTATTTAGGAACTCACTATGGATGCTCTTACATGCTCCTTACATTTAGAATTAATTACAAATGTCAATAATCATGATTATTTCATCAAATATTAATCTCATCCTAATCTTAGTGTTTTTTAACACATTCCAAGAATCTAGGAGATACATGAAATAATTAATGTTTAGGATTTGCAATTAAATGGCATCCTATTTCCAACATTCTCCCACTTGACATTATACATTGCAATTATTCTAAACAAGGAATAATAAATTTAAATCAAGTACAGGACTCAAGGCCAATGGCCTTCTTGCACCATCAAAACTTATCTGTAGGAACTGGCTTTGTAAGATAATCTACAGCATTAATCAAAGTGTCAACTTTTTCAATTAATACTTTCCCACTCTCAACCATTTCTCACACAAAGTGATACTGAACATCTACATGTTTAGTACGAGCATGATACATAGGATTTTTGGCTAAACAAATAGCACTTTGACTATCACATTCAAGCCTAACTTGCTTGCAATTAAAACCAATACCTGACCCAAGTCTCAGTAACCAAACTACCTCTTTAGAGGCATGTTTGTCAGCCATGTACTCTTCTTCTGTGGTGGAAAAAGAAACCGTGGGCTGCCTCTTACTCATCCAACTAACCGCAGCTCCAAACAAAGTATACACATAACCACTTGTTGACCTCTGACTATCTAGATCTTCTGCCCAATCTGAATCAACAAACCCCTGTATGTTGATCTATTCATAATATCAATATTATTAGAACCATGATAAACTAAATAGTAATCTGAAGTCCCTCGTAAATATCTAAACACCCTCTTAACATAAGTCCAATGTTCTTTACCAGGGTTAGACATAAACCTACTAAGAACTCCCATTGCTTGTACTATATCTGGTCTCGTATAGACCATTGCATACATTAAACTACCAATTGCACTAGCATATAGAATTTCAAACATTTCCTCAAAATAAAAATCAAATTTAGGACTCATATCTAAACTTAACTTTGTGCCAACTAGTAAAGGAATATTAACCGGTTTACTATCCTGCATGTTAAATCTTTTCAAAATAGTATCAACATAATTACTTTGACTTAAGCAAAGCTTTATGTTACCTCTATCTCTATTGATCTCCATACCGAGGATATATTTTGCAGCCCCTAGATCTTTCATCTCAAATGTGCTTGAGAGTTGTGCTTTCAATTCTCTAATCATTACCTTGTTGTTACCAATAAACAACATGTCATCAACATACAAGATAATAATTAAAAGTTGATCATCAATAATTTTTATATAAACACAATGATCTTCCTCACTCCTAACATAACCAATTTTTAATTTGAAAGCATCAAACTTCTGGTACCACATTCTAGGTGACTGTTTCAATCCATATAAAGATCTCTTTAACCTTAAAACCAATTATTCTTTTCCTTTTACAATAAAACCTTCAGGTTGCTTCATATAAATCTCCTCATCAAGATTCCCATGCAAAAAAGTAGTTTTCACATCCATTCGCTCAATTTCAAAATCGTAAGCAGCAACAATGGATAAAAAGAATCTAATAGAAGTTAATTTAGCAACAGGAGAGAAGATTTCATTAAAGTCAACTCCCTCTTTTTGGGAGTAGCCCTTGGCTACTAATCTAGCCTTGTACGTTTCGAGATTACCATATGCACCAATCTTCTTTTTAAAGATCCATTTACAACCAATGGCCTTTCTATCTTTGGGAAAAATCTCAAGATCCCATGTGTCACAAGTATCCAAGGATTCCATTTCCTCATGCATAGCTTGTGACCAAAGCTTGTTCTCGTCTGAGGAAAAAGCTTCCCTATAAGAACTGGGTTCATCATTAGTACTCATTAAAGCAAAAATACAACAGAAATTAGGTGGGCTATACCTATCAACGGGATTCCATTGTCTTGTGGATCTCCTCAAAGGAGTTTCTTCTTGTTCCTCAATATGCTCATCTTGAGCCTCTATTTTAGAAGAACTCTCTGAACTCTCTTCTTCCAATTCATCCACTTGTTCTTCAACATGTGCATCTTGTTGCTTCTCAGTATTTGTCTCAAAATGCACTGTTTGAGAAGTATCCTTTTCCTTTGGTTGTTCTTCTCCTGAATAAGCTCTAAATTCCCTAAAAATAACATCTCTAGATAAATAAAATTTTCTTGTTAGTGGATTCCAAAGCTTGTAACCTTTTACATTTCCACCATAACCTATGAATATGTATTTATGTTCTTTAGGATCCAATTTAGATCACTTTTCTTGAGGCACGTGAACAAAAGCCTCACAACCAAAGATCCTTAAATGTGCAACACTAGGTTTCTTACCTAACCACATCTCATAAGGAGTTTTATCTTCAATAGATGAACTAGGGGATCTATTGATTAAATAACAAGAAATACTGCTTCAGCCCATAAGGACCGTTCAAGCTTAGCACTACTTAACATACTCCTAGCTCTTTCCATTAAGGTTCGGTTCATCCTTTCTACTACTCCATTTTGTTGAGGTGTATATAGAGTAGTTTTTTGTCTCACTATTCCTGCATGCTTACAATAATCATCAAATTCCTTAGAACAATACTCACCACCATTATCTGATCTCAACACTTTTATCTTATGATCTGATTGTTTCTCAAACAAAGCCTTAAATTCCTTAAACTTATTAAACACATCATATTTGTTCTGCATAAAATATATCCAAGTGTATCTTGAGACATCATTAATAAATGTGGCATAGTATCTAGATTTTCCAATAGAGTCAATATCCACAGGACCCATTACATCTGAGTGAATAATCTCTAATAATCTTTTAGCTCTATTTGTACCACTAGGAAATTTAGATCTAGATTGCTTTCCAAACACACAGTGCTCACAAAAGTCATTTTTTCCAATATTATAATTAGGAATACCATCAACCAATTTTTTATTAAGAATGGTCCTAAGACCTTTTTCACCTATATGGCCCAATCTATGGTGCCATAGCATACATGTATTTTCAGCTTCAATTACATTTGATAAAATATTTACATTGGAGGTATTCAGCTTAAACAAAGTCCCAATCCGAGATCCTTTAGCAACCACCATATTCTCTTTCACCAATTTGCAACCACCTTTTTTAAATGTCACATGCATTCCATAATCTTTAAATTTAGAGACAGAAAGTAGATTCCTTGCAAGTCCTGGAATATGTAAAACATCATTAAGGGTCTTAACACTACCATCACTAAAACACAATTTTACCTGTCCTTTGCCAATAACCTTTGTTGTGTTGTCTCCAAAGAAGACATCTCCTCCATCATATGTAGTATACTTAGAGAACCACTCCTTTCTAGGAGTCATATGATAAGAGCAACCTGAATCAAGAAGCCAAGAGTTATCAACAACAATATTAGAAGAAATGACTAATGCATCATTACTGTCATCATATTTTTCTGTAGAAGCATCAGTACTCTTCTTCTTCCTCTTACAAACCTTTTTAATATGTCCAGGTTTTCCATAATTCCAGCACTTTACCTTACTCTTACCAGGGGTTTTTGACCATCCTTTAGACTTACCCTTTCCTTTCTTGACTGCTTTAGATTCCTTCTCTTTAGGCCTACCTCTTACAAACAAGGCATCTTGGGAGCCAGTTTTAGATTTCCTCGTCATCTCCTCTAATAGGAGAGTAGGAATGATGTTGTCCATCTTTGGATATGCACCATTACCACTAATTGCAACTATTAGATTTTCCCAAGAAACTGGTAAAGAGCAAAGCAATAAAATGCACTTATCCTCATCCTCAAGCTTTACATCTATGGATGCTAACTAACTAAGAATTAAATTGAAAGCATTTAAATGTTGTGCTATTGAATTACCATCTTTCATTTTCAATGAATATAATTGCCTTTTCAAATACAACTTATTAGTTAGACTCTTTGTTTGATAATTGTCTCCTATTCTTTTCCACAATTTATATGCACTGGTTTCCACTGAAACATTTAAAAGAACAACACAAGCAAGACACAATCTAATTGTTCGTATTTCCTTTTTATCTAACTTAGCCCAATCTTCATCTGACATAGTTGTAGGTGTATTTGTCTCATTATTAACTGCTAACCATTGATCTCTTTCTTCAAGAAGATCTTCCATTTTTAATTTCCACATTTCATAGTTAGAACCATTGAACCTTTCAATATCTAACCTTGAATTCATTGTAACAAAAAAATTAATTCCAAAATCAGCAAATTACTAAAATAATAAGAGCTCCCACTAAGCCAATAAACCCTTCAAACTTTAAGAGAAAGGCGTCCCAATACACTACCCAACCTCAACTCTGATACCAAATGTTGAATAATGAGGTGTTTTCTTAGCTTAATACTCTGTAAAACTTTAATAATGTTGATCTAAGTAAACTTTTTCTTTGTTACATATATTCTTTGTGGGTGATTATCTTGATTAATCCATTTTATTGTTGTAGAATGTAGAGAGAAGTTGATAGAAGAACTAGACAGGATATTAGAAATATTACACAAGATATAACGTGGAGAAACCCTTTCGAGAAAAAACTCCACCAAGAATTATTCTATTATTCAATCTCTAAATTACAATAGCTCCAATTCTTGCTTGAGAATGATTCTTTTGTCTTTACCAATCTTCTTCACACCTGCAAATAACAATTATGAAAACTCTTTTCAACTTGAATGAGATATAGAGACAATATGCAACCTTGTAATCTCCAAATGGTGATAATTACAATGCACAAGCTCAATCCCTTGAAAAGGTATGCCATATAACTTCAAGTTGAGTTATTTTGTGAAGACTAGAGCTTAAAACATTTGCTTCATGCATTTGGGCATCCCAAACTAAAGCTACAACTTATCCTTCACTTTGGTGATAATTCCAAAGCTCTTCCTCAAAGTTGGCGCCCATAAGCAATCCTACTTAATTGAACCTTAAAAAATATCTTGTCATGCAAGAGAGGTAAATCCAAGAAAGCATCTTGGGCACCCAAGTTGGCTCCAAGTGATTTCTAGTTAATTGAAACATTTACTCAACACCATTCATACAAGAATGGTCATCCCCTGTTAACTGGAGGTAGTCCCTATTATCTGTCATACAAATGAATGTTATTAGCCATGCATTCCAAGTTAATTGAAGTTAACTAACATACAACTAAACCATAATTGAACTAAACTAAACTAAACTAAACTAAACTGATTCTAAACTTAACTAAACTTAACTTAACTAATCTGAACTTCAAGCATGCAAACATCAAATCCTAACTCCAGGATCTTTACATGCATACATAAGTGTTAACTATTACTTTGTATAGTTAACTGAACATAAGGTGAGTGTCACCTTACCATGTGGGTGCCCCATGTGCCCCTATTATTTAGGAACTCACTATGGACGCCCTCACATGCTCCTTACATTTATAATTAATTACAAATGTTAATAATCATGATTATTTCATCAAATATTAATCTCATCCTAATCTTAGTGTTGTTGAACACATTCCAAGAATCTAGGAGAGACATGAAATAATTAATGTTTAGGATTTGCAATTAAATGGCATCCTATTTCCAACACAAACTACCCAAAATTGTCTCCTAGATATGCTCCATTTGTTTTCACAACCGAACAACCTGCCTTAATGCTTGGAACTACCCCCTAGATGCTCTCAACTATTGTCCCTTAACTGCTCATAGAAGCCCAAATTGCTCAACCTCTTCATAAATAATCCTTCACTTAGTTTCAAAAATTTTGGAGCATAGAAGAAAACGAATGAACAAATTCTAGAAATTTTGGAGCATGAAAGTAAAGTTTTGGAGCATCAGACTGGTGAAGTTTTCTCTCAAACTACGTGAACTGCGTTTTTGTAAAATTTAATGGGTTTTTTCACCTTCTTGTCTTCAATTTTTTGTCCAAAAATATCTAGAACCTAGATCGTAATTTTCAAGATATGATGAAATCTCTAACTAATGCAACTGAAAATCTCTTACTTTTCTCATCATGCTCAGTCTTCATAAACTTCATAATTAAGCAAAATACATGCTTTTATTTGGCTAATAGATGAAACATTTTTTTATCTCATCAGATTGGCATGAGATTTAGAATTCCTATTATCATCATTCACGTGCACCTAAAATCAACGCACCAAACAGAATACTAGATGAAGTTTTAAAAACCTGGTATGAGAAATTAGAACAAAATCATGGTTATGTCAGCAAAAATAGATCAGCAGAGGATTAAAGAGGAGGAGTCTCCGATTGTGCTTTATGGATAGAAACACTCAACAAGGACATTCTTGATATCATCAATCTGACACCATGAGGATGTGGTTATGAGTAGGAGGGGGGAGATGATGAAGCCTTCTAAGGACTTCATATATTTTATAATATTAATACTTAATACTTTATGTTTGCAGGCTTAAGAACTTATGATATTATCTTTTATATGTACTTCAAATATGAACTTAATTATGCATAAGAACTTAGAATATAAATGTTTTGTATAAATGCTTATTTTTGTTAAATGCATGATTAAAATGATATTTAATGTGTCATTGTTTCATGATGGTATGTATTTAATGCATAACTGGAAGAAGCATTTACTTATCAGAATCAAGTGCTAACCATTTCCCATTCAAAATGAGATTGGTGGCTAACCTTTTATAGCTCAACATCCTCAACCAAGCTACCTATCAACCGAGCAGTAGTTCCAGCTATGCATACGTCTAGCTCTAAAGTTCTGTTTAGCATCAATTAAAGATAGTTGCAAGATCTTCATGACTATTTTCCCTTGCGCTCCAAGATATCTTCAATAGACTAGAGCTTGTTTAATTTTTTGCTTTTCCCTGTTTTCAAATAAGAGATGGATATATGTATCCAGTCTCAAGCTAGTTTTTCAGGAGATTATCTTAGTTTTTTATTTCAATTTTTTCTTTGCTTTTCAATTCCTATTTGAAACAATTTATAATTTACCCCTCCTTGGGAACATTTGATGAAAATAAAAATAATTTGATCCAAATTATGTGTTGGATCCCTCCAGAGGAAGAGCAGGGCTCGCATTGCTAAAGGAAGGTGATTATGTTAAGTTTATAGTTGATCTTCATTCATTTAAAACTTCATCTTTGTTCTTGGAATGGTTTTACAAGTTGAATATTAGAATAGATCTCAAATCTTTCATTGTAATCTTAGATCGATTACCGTGTTAATTAAATCTTAGATTGATTACTGTGTTAATTAAATCTTAGATCGATTACTACACGTTAAATAAATAAATAGAGTCATTTTAGTTTACTTCTCAATTAACTATATTGCAGATCAAACAATTAATTCAGCATTGATAAATGATTATGTTTTTAATGGAATATGAGTAGAGTAGAAATTACTACTTGTTAGATTGAACGAATGAGGATTGGAATAGTTTGTTTTTAAAAGTTAGATTTAAATTCTAGATATTGAATTTGAGTAAATGTTAGATTCTTGTTTTTCTGTAATTAGATTAATTTAATCATCCAATCCTCACCATTCAATTTAGCTTAGAATATGACCTATCTCTGCACGTTTTCTATTTTAAAGTAATTTTGATTCAAATTTTTAGAATAAGTTAAATAAGAATCAAGTTAGAAGAATAGCATAGGACAACATAGAGTCGCTTTTGATAAGGAAGAAACAACTCTGAACCACTCCTGACAAGGCAGAACCATAACAAACTCCCCCAAAACCAATCCAACTCTTACCACAAATAGCTTTAGACACCCTTGGGTTGACAAATAAATATTAAATGATTAGGGAATTGTGACAGCAATGACCCCTATCTATCAGCAACCACCTCAATCAAATCCGGTGGAGTGGAGTTAACCTGCACTTGAGGAGCAACATCCATCACAACACTCATATTAAGCCTCGTAGAAGGAGAAACATGCCTAGATTCATCATCTGAAGAAGAAGCAGAGTCAACATTAGGGCGAATTGTTAAGTGTTCATGGAGTGAGTTCTTCCACTAGGTAGAGGAAGAAAAAGAGTGGGAGCCTCTAGAGAAATCACGAGCCAGTGACCAACATAAAACAATGTCTGCAAAAAAAAGGGAGAACCTCGTAGTCCACAAGTTGAGACCAAGACCAATAATTAATCTATAGCACAACCTCACCAGGTAAAGCCTTTGAAAGATCAACCTCCACTAGAATCCTAGCAAAGGAGATATGAGTAAAATTTTTAGAAGCCATATCCACTTTCAAAACTCTACCAATAGCATTACCAATGCCCTCAAAGGAAGAGGAACACCAAAACTGTAAGGGAAGATAGGGTAGTCTTACCCAAACATGCATCACCTCCAAAGACCTTCTTTCAATGAATTAAAGGAAAGTAACCAAGGCCTAAAGGAAAGGGGATGAGAATCCCAAACCCATAGACCGTGATCTAACATAGCTTGTCTATCCTCAGGAGAACTAAAATCCACAACCAAAAAACCTCAAGGAGAAGGGTTAATCTCCATCGGGCCATCAACCAAAGGAAACCAATGGTTGGTGATCCAAAGGTGCATATCACGTAGAGAAGGCCATAAGCGGAAAAATTTGTAAATAAGAGCATTTTTTGAATAGAAATCAACGTTATCAACAACTTCCTTACCAAGAGAAACAATAGGAGTGGTCTCAGAACAATGCATAGGCTGCATAGCACCCTCCTTAGGTCTCTTAGACTTCACAGCATCAGCGTAAGGTGAAGAATGAGTAGACTTCCCCTCACGAGATGGGAAAAGTTCAGGAACACCCTCAGTAATGCCTACAACTGTTATAGCCACAGGAGGAGAGGAAGATGTTGCACCAACACCCAAATCCACCACAAGCTCAACCCCAGGTGGAGACACGCTAGGACAGGAGGAACAGGGGAAGCTGGGAGAGGACACGACAACAGGGTAGTTCAAAATTTTGCCTGTGTGAGAGAAACTGGAGCGAGCAGGAGAATATGCAGCCATAACGGGCATTTAAGGCATTTTATTATTGCCAAAAGAAACTTATTGCATATAAGTAATTAAGTTTCAATCCATAATTTAATGCAAATTTGACAAATTTTTAATTTTAAATGACATGTTTAATAGTTCAAAGGCCAAATATCCATTGCATAGATATTTGTTTTGGGAAAATTTTGGATATAATGTCTTATGTTTTAAATTTGTTCATTAAATACTATCTATAATACTCTACAAAATAGCACATATATAACACACCTATGTGTAGTACTTTGGAGACAGCTATAGGGAAATTATAAAATAATAGAGTGTTCACTACAAACCCTATTTTGAGACTATTTTTAATAATTTTATGAATATATTTTAAAGAAGCATGATCACCAAATCTAAATTTCATGTAATCAACATTTTGACTAGTCTACATTGTAGATATTTTATTAATTGATGCTCAAAGAAGATTGAAAAATAATAAACATAAGATCAAATCCCTTAAAAAACCAAATTTAGCTTCTAATTGTTTTGAATACATGTGAGATACAAAGAAAAATGGAACCCTTGAAATAAAAATATATCTACACAAAAGATACTTTGTATTACATGTTTCTAAATTGAAATAGAAACAAGTAGCAATTTGATTATAGGAAATGACATCACGCCAATGTAGCCTCCCAAGACAATGCATAAATGAGAAGATATTCACTTGTATTTGAACCACTTTTGTTGTCAATGCCTTCCTAGAACCAAAGTATCATACAAAAAATACTCTTCAAAAAAGCTATAAATGAAAAGTCTCACTTGTATACCACTTCTATTATCACTACCTTCTTTGATATCTAAATAACCACTTGCATTCAAGCACATTCACCAATACTATGGGTATTATTTTCATGACATAAAATCCATTCTTACTATATAGTATTTTGGTTCTGGCTTCAACAACTATTACAACTTGATTGAAAGGCATAACTCATTAATTGAAAGATATAACATGCTATAAATAATAGCATACTAATTAATGATAAGAAATTGCACTGTGATTTCCTTGAATTTCTTAAGTCTCTATGACATTTTAAAATGGAGAAAATATGTAATAACGTAAATTTAAAAAATATACATTGAAACAATCAACAACCCTATTATAAAAGTTACCCTAGAAAATAATCAAAACCAAGCATGGATTTTAGAAAAAAAACTTACTAGCCAAAATCTTTGTAAAGTTTCTATAACATTACTATAGCTATAATTTGCTTCAATGTCAACTATCCCCTTCCTCTTTAAATGACACAAAAAACTATTCATCATTTTTACACGCCATACTCCCCTACTTATCAAAATATTTAGAGAGAAATATCCACACCTTATTCTAAAGTTCACATATTGACTCAATTAACAAAGATTTTGGTGAAGGTTGTGGAATTTAGCTTTGCACTTACCAATTACATTTGGCTGTAAGTTTCTAGAACCTTTTCAACAATTCATTTTGTACATATTCTACAATCATTGCAATTCATAGAATCACATTTATTTGAGACACTCTATTGAACAATTTACCTCTCTTACTTATAATTCTACACAACTAAATTGCAAATTTTGAGTAAATCTAGAAGAAAAGATACATATGAGTTGGATTCTAAGCCCACCCTTGAGAGGGTCATCACAACCAAACAAAAGAAACAAATAATACAAAATCAAAAGCACATTAAAAAGGAAATTACTTATAATTGCAAGAGTTGCATGATCTCTTGTTGCATTGGAGGGTTGGATCTATGGGCATAGGAGCCACACTTGACAAATCCATGCTTCTCTGTTAAAGCATGCCCTTCCAAATGCTCTAAAAATTTGGATCACATGTCAATACATGTAAGCTAGCATTGGCATTCACCCAATCACACATACCCCACCTAACATCTAAGCAGTGGCCACTTGCATTCACATGTACCCTACAATCAAAACTTGACTCTTGCAGACCTGTTACTTCCCCAATCCTCTACCATGCTCAATGCGCTAGGCCTCTTCCAAGAAAATAGATGAAAATCCATTAGCTCTAAGAGCTCGCAGAACAATATAAAAATAACCATGATTTTAGGTAATCTAAAATTGCCAAATCTGTTGGGAAAAATCAATGGATCAATTACATTTAACTGGAAAAAGCAAAATAAGTAGAGGGTACACAGATTTCACAGAAGCGCGAAATATTATGAAGGTTTAAGCAAGCAAGAAATATTTTGGCATGGGCTAACCAGAAACAAAAAACATGTATTTCAATGAGACGGAAAGATATGCACCCGCTTATAAGCAGGGGGTAAAAATCGTCGTATCAATACTCTGGGGCACCTACCTTCATTTTCTATGGAGACCATTAGCACATAATTTAACGATTCGCAAATTTCATCACAGCGTTCACAAATAGATTATAATTGGTAGAAGAAAACCCCCTTCTTTGACCGTATTCTTCGCTATGCTATTCCATGATATTTTCCTGTTCGTCATGTTCTGCGTGTTCTGCAAATTTCTGTGTAATTTCGAAAGCTCTTTACAGGTAAAGTTTTTGAGATTTCAGATAGGCAGAGAGAAAGAATAGAGAAAACGGAGGAGGGGTTAAACCTGGCCGCCGCTTTTTCTATTTCCTTCACTTCTATTCTTTCTCCCTGCCTCTGAAATCTCAAAAACATTTTCTATTTCCTTGAGCTCATCATGGGATTTATGTGCAGTAAGAGGAATGAGAAGGGCACGAGGCATCTGAGCCTTGCAATTACTGCCACTCATCTTTTCCAAACGAGCGGACGTTCTTACCAAGCCTTGGCATTCAGGGCTTTACTTAAACGTCAAATTATTCAATTCTGTAAAAGGTAGAGAATATTGTTTATGATTTCTACCTACTCTTCTTTGTCGTTTTTCCTCTGCAACAAGAAGTCTGATAATATTAGGAGTCTGATAATATTAGGACTCTTATAAATCAATTATCATATTTATTTTTAGTGCGATATTTGAGTCTAAGTCTGAAACAAGTCTCACTTCACTGTTGAGTCTTGGAAAAACAAGTTTCATGTCGTTTAATGGTAAAAACTTTCAAAATCTCACTTATCACAGAATGGTCAATAAATATTGATTTGACAACTGAATGGGAACATTCTATTTCCATTTACAGTGTTTTTTGTCAATATGATAACTTTTTCTTTTTTTTTTCATTTGTATTTCTTTATGTTTTAAATATGTATGCAAATATTTCATAATTATTCCATTATTTAGCACTTATTATTAATTGTTTAATTGAGCCACATGCAACTAGAATTTGCAGCGCATCTACAAACACATACTCTCTAACATATTAACATACAGAGAGTAATCCTTGAACCTCCTTTAGATGCAAGTGCTAGTAGATAGATACATTTAATATATTTATAACGTTCATTATTTTATAGTGGAGAAAGAGATTTTGAAAGTTTATGTACAAATAAGATAAGATAATAATATAATAATAATATGATCACAGTATAATAACAATAAAATAAAAAATGAGGATAAGATAAGATCATAATATAATAATATTATAATAAAAGTATAATAATATATTAATAAAAATAATACTAATATAATAATAAAAATAATACTAATTATATATTAATAAAATATAATTTTCTATATTTACTTAATATAATCTAATAAATATTTTTATAATATAATAATATTTTTAAGTATACATCTCAAAAATGATATCTCTCAGTACATTCTATTTTTTTTTCTTCTAAAGATAAGTATGTTAGTTGACACTTGTCCTCTTCCTCTTGCTTGAGAGCACCTCTCAACATGATCCATTTATCTTGTGGCAAGATCTTAGTCCTCGATCCATTTGAGTCTCCTTCTATAAATAGAAGTCACCCCTATTCATTTTCATCAAGTACATTTTCTATAACAAGATTATGCTAAAATACTATTAGAGCAATTGTGAGACCCCTCCCTTTATATTAGTGTCATAGCCCTTTTATTCTAAACTTATGCTACTCTGTCATGTGGATTGAGGGTGCATCATTTAGATGATATTGAATTCAATCATGTTTGAGTGCCACTGCACTTTTAGTCATTTGACTCTAAGGGTAGACTAGTTAATCTCTTATGTGAATGCTTCAATTAAGGTATATGACTGCATCTACATTGAGAGATACGATAATGGGTCATACTATAATGTGTTGCTAAGACCCACTTGTTATAGAAGTCCTTTCTTATCATTTGACTCATGTTGATTTGGAATGTCTCCTATATATAATATTCACTTGATGTTCCTCATATCAGGTATTATGACTAGAGTCATTGAAGGAGCCTTAGAGGTTTTAGTAAAAATAGCAGGTGCAGATTGGAACCCTATAGTACTGCTTAACTTAGAGAAAATAAGCTAGCAAGAAGTGATTAAGAAAAGGTAAAGAGTTTTAGAGTCCATACTATTGTTGAGGTTGAGACATATCATTGAACTATGATTTGCACTTAAATTAGAACATCATACCATTACTTATATTTGGGATATATATATTAATAGAGATTTAGTCTAATAAGGATGGCCGAACCTAGCTAAAGTTAGATTAATCTATCAAGAATAAATATCTTAATTTGTCGTCTTATGTTTAATATCATTTCAATTGATATTTGAGATCACTACGATAGTTCAACGACCTCATGAATTCTCCATATTCAATAATAGAATATTAAATCATTTATTAATTTACCATTAGATTGTCCCATTACATTTCTTTCTAAAAAAAAGAAAAAAAGAAAATGACAAATAAAATTAATAATAATATAAATAAAGTTAAAAAAGAAATATAAATATCATAATTAAAATCTTATGATACCTATCTAATAAGAGAAGCCTCTTTTATTTCTTTTATTATTTCAATTTAACTAATTTTATAATATCATGCTAATACCAAAATAAATAAATTTAAGCCTAATGTTTTTAAGGAAAAGATATTAAGGAAAAACCCACGAATTCCTTTCTTTTTCTCTTTCCTAAAAAGAATCATGAGAACTTTGATAAGGGTTATTAAATGTACAAAACTATTCAAGTGTTGACTTATTAAGTCTATTTTAAAATGCAAGAACATACGGATATGGTGTTTATTTATGGCTTTAGCTTTCAAGCAAGCCAACCCGCATACACCCATGCAATAGAACAGTTGGAATTAATTATAATGTCAGATCATGGCATTCTTTAATTTCAAGCACATATTACGGCGAGTATAGATTCGATCTACTCCATTTAATTCTCAAGCCAAACCAACTACTCCAATGTACTCTTTATCAATAATAGATTCGATCAGTGTCAGAATTGAAGAGAAATCTTGGAGGAAGATTTTTAAAAAGTCTAGAAAGAGGATTTTGCATTTACCCATAGCAAGTTCACACGTTTTTGGGTTGCATGATTGGGTGCTCCCTTCTAATAGATATGTAACTACTCGTTGCAAAAGGGAGTAAATGCTGAGTTATGGATTCATTGAGGTGGTTGATCTTTCACCTATGGCACCAATTAATGAGAGGATTAAGATTGTTGTTGTTATATGAAGAGATGGATGCCCAAATGTGGGGATGGGGGACATGGTTTTTGGATGATTTAAATCTCTCAAAGTTTGTTGGCTTGGGAGTGTTTTTTCCTTGGCGTGAAATTGAGGGAAGGAATTTTTGTGGGAGGTAGTTGCAGGCGCCTTGATGGGCATATTTGAAAACTGTGGTAGTGTTGTCAAGGCCCAGGAACTGTGTAACAACGCACCTAAAGTATATTTCATGGCATCGAGGGCGAGGTTGAGGGAGATAGAGAAATGAGAGGAATATAGAAGCGATGGAAGAAAGTTGTGATAGGAAGTAGACAAAGCAACAAGATATTACCATGGCTCAGCTCGTTCCAGGGGTGGGTGATGCGTTTTTTTATTTTTTATTTTTTATTTTTTTAAACTAGTGTTGGGCAGTTGAAAGCAGAGTTGTTCACCCCTACATACGGTGCCATTGTGCGCCAGTTTCTTACTAATTTCATACAGCTGGAAGTAAGCAAGTAGCTCGTTCACACGTATGTAATTACCTCTTATCATTTTCATTATCTTCAATTTTATAAGATTGAAAATAATAAATGTTTACATTTGGCTCTATCAACTTTACATTATTTCAAACTTTCTAAGTGTTGGTTGAAATATCAGACCAAACCCTCTACATGCTCAATGGCAGATGTATTTTCACTATATCTTAAATCTGTTAACTTTAAGAAATGTTTGTTATACAAGAGAATCACCCGATTTATATGATCTTGGTCTTTCATTGTTCACAATTTAAATACCCTTTGAAATCTGTTTTGTGCATATCCTGCAATCGTGTCAATCCATGAGACCATCTCTCATTGAGGCATTCTGCCAAACAGTTCGCTACTCTCTCGACTGCTGCATTTCGTATGCATGTTTCTCTATGTTTTGTTGGATGTTTGTACCCTATACAAAGCTCCCATTTTGGGCAACGAGTACGGTGAATGCCAGAAAATGCCACAAAATTTGGATTTCTACCTCTTGGCTGCATTTCCCTAAGAGTTTTTTTTTAAAGCCTAATTAACAAATTCATTTTTTTGCATATCTTGCTTTCCTTACATTTCTTGAGACCACATTTCTTTGGGTATTATATCAAAAAATTTCACGTGTCCCCTCTTATCTGTAATCCAACCAGGCTAAAATTTATAAAGAAATTAAAAAATCAACATAACTATAGTTCACGTTTGATTATATCATTGACTTTGCAAGAGACCCTGAAGTCTATTGACAAGAGATGTAAAGTGTACGAATAAGGCCCATTCATGCCTCCAAGTTTTATACTTGTTAACACACTTGAAGTGTAGCCTTATCTCAGTGTCATTATTTTTATTCTTTTGATAATGATCATAATATGTTTAAGTTGGGCGGGTCATTTGAGACTAAGGGAGTTAGACTTTTCACACGTGTTATTCTCATGACTGATTCCCAGATATCTTGCTCCTTTTCAAACTAGATTATACTCTGAGCGCCTTCACTACCAATCTTGTCAGAACAAGAATTGAAAATGAGGATAGAGCTATATTTGCGGATTAGTGATAGTTCGTCTATTATTTCGATTTCCCTAGTCAACATGATGAAGACCATTGTGTTATGATCAAGTATGATGTAGCTTGTCCTATGTGTAGTAGTTATCTTAGTTATATTTATTTCTTATTGGGTTATAAATATACTTTAATATAAAGTGTTAATATTCAACAATATTTGCATGTATATGAGAATATATGCATATGCAAATATAAATTTATAAATTTAATTCTATGTTAATTAGAGTTAATTCTGATATAATTTATTTATAGTTTTGACATCAAAAATCTATAATATTAAATTAAATAAAAAGAATTGGATGGAAACTAGAATATCATGATCATAATTTTGATCAATTAGTTGTTACCAAAAAGACATTTGGTAATACATGATTATCATTTTAATACATGACTAGTGCAATATGATATAATCTTGTTGGCATTGTAAATTACCCTAGATGTATAGTGTAAGTTATCATGTTATTATCACTATTAAACATGTATTAAAGAATCTTGGTATTAAAGAAATTTCATTGATAAACTAGGAACAATGTTCTTTAGACAACATTTCAATAAAACCTTCTTTTTTAAAAAATTGTTATCAAAGCTTATAATTAATGATTATATTATTATCAATAAGACAAGAAAGATTATTGTTGATAATCCCTTACAAACTTTGCTAACAAATATTCAACATATCATTATTATATTGTTATCACCACTTGAATGATCTTAAAAAAAAATGTCATACAATAATAATCTAGCTAGTTTAATACATGATTTTATATCATTGAGTTGTTAAGTTTTTAAGCATTATTTTGTTTAAGAATTGCATGGCTATTGATTTGATATGCATAGACAATGCGTCACAAAGTTCTATTAGAATTTAATTGTATTAATGAATAGGCATGCATGTATAATTTTATTTTATCCTTCATGTTACAATCACTGAGGGTGTGAAGCAAGATGCATATCATTTGAACGAACCTTTGTTGCTAACTAGTCCTTCCAAATTATATATGTTAGAATACAATGATGAGGAAACTCAAGTATTAATGATTCTATTGTTAACTAGAGGGTGTTCAAAAAACCTTATATTTTGTTTTGAACTCTTGCCAGATGCCTTAAATATGGATGCATGTAATAATCATGATCTATTTGACAATAAGGGGATGATGCAAGTGAGTCACTCAGTTTAAAAAGTGATAGGTCTGAATTTCATGGGTTATATTACCCTAATTCTAAAATTGAAGTATAGGGAGAGATACCTTAAGTCTTGAAGAACATCAGACCAAAAGCCTGTGTTATCATTAATGCAAAATGGTGTGGATTAGTGCTAGTGGACCATGTTTGAGATTGAGATATATAGAGGCCATTTGAACCTAGGATATAGGTAAATCTGGAACTCTCATTTTCTTGCAAACTCAAAGAAAATATCCTTGGAGTGTGTTGTCTTGTATATCCTTACCTAGGTCTTAGATCCTTGGCTTCACCTAAGTGGGTGGCAACCGATTGTGGAACTATCTAGGGTATTGGGCCCTAGAAAGGGTTGCGTACCTGCTCTTATAGTTTATAATTAATTGTATAGAGGTGTAAGATGAATTTGAGTAGAGTATCGAGGTTAGCCCATGCCAATGTTGATGTTAAGCCACCTTTTTAACCTAGAGATTATATTTCTTTATTATCCAACCATGTGGGAGATGGTTGAAGCCTAGTTGTCGAACTATGATTCCTCTGCGAATTATATACGTAGGCAAGGCTATCAAAGATGAGCCCCCAAGGAATTAGGTCTGGCCCCTAGGCTTGTCCTCTTTTTCTTTACCTTGGGTCAATATGGACATATATTGTATTTGTATAACTTGTGACTTGAATTCAGTCCTTGACTATTGATGAGTTAGTAGAATCAAACAAGTCTATCTCAACAATGTGAACTTCATGTCTTCCTTTGAACCTTTCTCCTTGATTGTCTTAAGAAATTTAAGTTATCTAACAAAATATTATAGTTTATAATTGGTCAAGGGTTGTATGCCCTCTTGTAATGCTTGCTTGGGTGGAAAAATTTGAGAGTTTTTCTAGCATATAGGATTGAAATTTGAAATTTGTGCTTTGTCTTTAATTGTATTTTTGGTTTAAATTTTAGGCATTACAGCAATCCACATTTCTACAACAATTAGGAGAATACCAATAGGCTTTTGAGTGCATTCTTATTTAGCTCACTCATGGAGTTGCAAGTGATTTAAGGTAAAATATTTATTTATTTATGCATTAATTTTATTTATTACACTTCATTCCATTTTCTTCTCCTCATTTTGGCACGCCCGATGGGATCCACATCCCATTTTCTAATTTTTTTTGTGAGTTTTTGTTGAGATTTTGAGTTATAGGTTTTGGTTTCATGCTTGGCTCTATGTATCAACACATTTGCAGTGACTAGTCACACCTCCATTGTGCCTTTCAATGCCTTGATCATGTCACACCATGCTTCTATAGAAAATTTCAACGCCTACACAACAAATTTTGGTGCCTACATTTTATGAATTTGCACTTCTATTCAGAGTAGAACCTTCCATATTTTAATCAAACCTTTAGTTTTCTTATTAATGACTTTTGGGTGTTGTTTTAGCTAATTTGTCTTTAGATTTGGGCTAATTTGTAGGAGTACTAACCCCTATTGTTTTAGGATTCTAGTTTCTTTTAAGTTGCATTAAGATTAGGGTTTTTAGATTTAAGGATTTTGAATAGTCACCCTAGAGATTTTATTTTTCTTGAATTAATTGCTATTTGGGATCTTAGCATATTATTAGGCTTCTATTTTTCATGGATCTGTAGTGGCATTTAGTATAAAAGAAATATTTCCTAACCCCCATCTTGTATATTTGGGTCTCTGCAAATTCGCACTTACGTAGAGACTTTTTGCTCCTTTGTCTCAACTAGTTGCACTTCTGCAGAGACTTGGTGTGCCTGTGTTCTATCATTTCGTGCTTATGGAATGACATTCAACACCTTTGTGTCAATTTTCAATACCTATGTTTAGCCAAGCTACACTTTTATTATCGATTGTTGCACTTCCATTGTGACTAACCACACTTTTTTTCATAGAAACATGCTTTTGTTTCAATCAATCATATTTTCTCATTTATTAGGTTTTTGAGCTAATGTTTTGAAAAATTTTTGGTGCAGATAGTTAATTTTTGTCCAAGATTGAGAATTTGAGACTACTAATATGTGGTTTTGTAGATTCCTTTGTCTAAGATAACTTTTTATTTTTCACTAATTTTATGCACTAAAGTTAGAGTAGTCGGTTAAATAAACCTTTTTTTCTTTGTTTGGAGGTTTGCATAGATGTATATGCTCTCCCTTTGTGCCTAGTGTGATCTTGGGGATCATAGATCTTGCATCTCCTCATTTTTGTTTTAGATTAGAATTTAGGAATTTTCTAGTTTTGTGTCTATGCTCTACCCTCACAATTAGAGTGATCTTGGGGGATCAAAAACACCTAGCATTGCCCTTCCCTTTAGGAGGATTATTAGGGTATTTCATCACCCCAAGGGATGACCTCAACCACATGTTATCGACAGGGTATATAAAGGTAGAAGAATGAAAGTTGTAACCCAGTCTAGCTGTGTCATGTAGTGAAGCCTTAATTTTTGGGTAATTCTAGTACAAGAGGTGAAGGGTTGGTCATAGATTTCCCACCAAAAAGTTCTTGATTCACACTTGTGACAAATTGGTGTTCATAGTTGTGTGTCACATATTCTTGTGGTATCTAGAGGACTCCCCTAGAGAGCTTGTATAGCCTAGCTTGAGACCACTCAACCATAGCTTAGTGTGGTGGAAGGTAGACTATCATACCCGAAGTTACTCACCATGTACTTTCTCTTGTTGAGGTAACAAAAATCCCTTGGTAGGTCATTTTTCTTCCAAGGTAAGGGGTGTAGAGGTGGTACATGACCTTTTCATACCATAGTTACCCATTTATTTGAAGGTGTTATGTCTTTGATGAGTGGGCCCACATTAAGTTTACACTCCCACTTGACTAATGTTTAGGATTGTGCTAATGTGCTTGATGTGTCTTCATATGTTAAACAAGTGATAAGCCACTCAATATTTATTGGTGAAAATATCCTTATTGCCCTTAAAAAGTCAAGTTAGTTGTCCAATATATTTTTTGTGTGTGCATATCTCTTTCCAAATCATTTGACTATAGAATCATGCTTCTATCATATATACTTGTGCTTTCACTTTGCAAACTACACATACACATCTACCAAAAACTATGCATTTGCTCTGTCAAGTGGTGCATGTGTCTAAAACTATGCCTTTGCTCTATCAAGCAACACATGTGTCTGAAACCATGCCTTGTCTCTATCAATTGGTGCATGTTTGTGAAACTACACCTCTATTCTATCAAATAGTGCCTCTATCCAAAGTCATGTTTGTGTTCTACCCTACAAATAATCACCTTTAACAATTTCTTGCAAACCCCCTTGGTCAAAAAATCAAATTTTGTAGTTTTGTAACCTAATCCCAAGTTTGCCACATTGCACCTTCATCATCTTCATTAATCATTCTTAGTCCTTATTATCATCCTCCTATCCATTTATCATCCCACCTTCACCTTATTTAACCTTGGATTTTTTCCTTGATCCTAATCGTCTCCCATCACAAAACATTCTTTTTATCAATTAAACCATCCTCTTATCTACATCCCAAACAATAAAAAAATCAATTTTTTCAACATTAGGATCTATATCCTTACACATCATCCTCTAACTTGTGTTTTGCTTAGGAACTTTCCTATCCTAAGTAGGATTTTATGTTATCCTTATATTTTATACTATTTATATTAAGGATTTTTCTCCTTCAAGTTATTTTTTTCAAAAAATCCCTTATCCAATCTTACTTAGGAACTTGTCTATCCTAACTAAGCAAAGATACATCCAAAGTCACCTTCTATCCCAAAGATCTATATTTTTATTTGGATGCAATTTTGGTCTTGTATCTCATATCTATAAGCATCCATAAAAAAATCATCCTCATCCTAAGTCCTTATTAATCTAAAAATACAAGTTCCCTCATTCAATCAATCATCCATATCAATCACAACATTATACCAATCAAAAACCTAATTCTAAATATTCCTATCACCAAATCTATCCATTATCCAAAACCTTCCTCTAAAATATTTTATTTATTGTGTGCCAATCAGTAGAGCCCAATCTAAAAAGAAGACCTCACCAACCAACCAATCAACATCCCCTCATGATGAAGAAGTCTATGTGGAACAATCCAAATACTCCCCTAGGTTGCAAGAATTTTCTCAAGACCCATATAATAAAGAAATGATGCAAAAAATATATGAAATTGATAAGGACACCATTGTGTTAGATATCTTGACAAAGGGGGGAAAACTTCTAGCAAACATTGACATCTCACAAATTAGAAGGAAATACCCTTCTAATATGTCATCATCTTCCATCCATCCCTTGAATAGAATTTGGGGATCCCAACCTAATCCTAACTATCCCTTCCACACACCCACTCTCTCATATACATCCCGATCAATCTTAGAGAAAATCATCCCATCCTCCAATATTTCTTCCCTACTAGGACTTAACATTTCAACCAACACCACATATCCATCCATTCAACCCACCATATCCATCCAACCCACCATCACATCTACCAATGCTAACTAAGTCCAACCACAAGTATCCCATGTATCTACATATAAACACACTAATCAACACATACCTAACTCCTCTCAACCCCCAAATACTTCCAATACAAATAATATCTCAACACCCCTTTACCAATCTCAAAACCATCATCAACACACAAATGCCACCCCATCCAATAACATTGATCTTTCCCAAGAACTACAAAATATAAAAAAATATGATCCAAGGGCTTCAATTAGGCCAACCCAAGAAGACTTATAGGTTTGAGGATATATATGTCCTTATCCCTTTGGTGGGTCCATATTAGATATCCCCTTTCCTAAGAACTATGAAATACCTAAATTTGACAAATATAAGGGAAAGGGTGATCCAAGAGAACACATCAAGGAGTTCTTCATAGTATGGCAAGAGGTGCCTCATAGTGATGTGTACCTTATAAGATTATTTCCTAGGAGCCTTGAGGGACAAGCCTTATAGTGGTTTACACATCCTCCTCATGGTTCAATCGCTACCTTCACGAATCTAGTTGAAAGATTCACAACTCATTTTTTATATAAAATTGAACATGAAGTCACATTGCTTGATTTGTGCTACACTAAAGATTTTCCATGCAATCATTCAATGTTGGAGACATCTAGCTAGTCGATTCCCCTTGCATATGACTAAGAAATAATTGGTAAACATCTTTGTTCAAAATATAAATATAGAAATAGGTTTTCACCTACAATTACAATGTGTCAATAATTTCAATGAGATCATTTATAAATGATTAACAATTTAAAAGGCTTTAATTGCTAAGGGAGTAACTAAAATTTATAAGACCAAAAGGACAATAATAATCAATCTAATAAAAAATATAAAATTTGGTCTAAAAATAAAAATGTTGTAAATGATGGTGTAACTAACAATAAACATGTTCAAAACATCCAACCTACACCACCTAATTTGATCAACATACACCCCAAAAAAAATTCTCCAACACTATCACCAATCCCCAAGGTAAACCTAGACAAAATAATTAGTCAAAACACAAGTATGCCACTTTGGTAGAACCAATTGGAGTGATATTCCATAAACTTTCTCAAGCTAATCTCAAAAAGTTCCCAATGGCTAATTTTTTTATGAAAATTAACTCAAACCCACATGGTATAAGGATAAAAAATATTGTGAATACTATACGGTTAAAGGTCACCACACAACTAAAAGAATGAAGTTAAATAATCACATACAAGACCTTATTGATAGAGGAGAGATAACCATCGAAGGCCAATCTCATAACTCTCCTAATGAACAACTAGGAATATACACACAACCCTGTCCATCACATAACCATGGGAAAGGTCTTGATTCATCTAAAGCAATACCATACACTTACACAAATAATATTCAAACCCCATCTGATGATTCAATTGTTGGCCACATTGAAGAAAGCCACAAACATTTCGATACTATTATTATTAAAGTTTTCAATTACATCATCTCCACCCAAAGAGGTCGAGTGACAATCCAAGGAGCATCCTCTTCCTCGTCCCCTTCCACATCCACTAAATATAAAATTCTTGATCATCTTGGTAAGAATCTAGCCCAAATTTCTATCTTGGATTTACTTCATACTTCTCCTATTCATAAGGACATCTTAGAAAAATAATTGCAAGAATTACACATACCTACCGACATCAATCTTAACCATTTCCAAGACATAGTTGGGCACCTCTCTTCCACACATCAACTCTCTTTCACAAAATAAAGATTTACACACTGACACTCTCCATAATAAATAACTCCATATCAAAGCACTCATCCAAAAAATTACCATTAAACAAGTCCAATAGATGGTGGATTTGGTCTCAACTTATGTACTCCAAAATTAATTATGAAATATGATTATTTTGAAGGCATCATTGACCCCGAAAAGAAAATAAATATCAAATATTATTATGATGTTGAAAGAGAATATGGGGGTACTATAAAACTACCTATACAAGTTGGATCGGTTATCATGGATGCCCCATGTCAAATCTTGGATCTTGATCTTTCATAAAATATTCTTCTTGGTTGACCATAGATTCACGTCATGCAATCTATACCATCCACCTACCATTAGTGCATCAAATTTTAGACAATGGTAATGAAGTCACCATTCTAGAAGACCCTCAACCCTTTCAATACTACAATGTTTTTGAGGGTTTCTATAACCACTCACATCATTTCTTGATTAATGATGTTTCTTCCACTTCTTCATCTTGCATAGACCTATTGTGTGGTCTCAAAATATGCCCAAAGAATACAAGGCTTGGGGACCCAAGTTGAAAATTAATTCTTAAGCCAGATGTTAGTTGGCTGATGATCTCCAAGAAATTTGTGGAGAGTTGAAAATATTAAAAATAATACATGATCAATTGTACCAGGTGTCAGGAGTCTGAGTACTTTGAGTTTGGGTGAATGATCAAGATGATTTCATGAAGGAAGTTTAACAAGTTGCGACAGTCGAGAGTCAAAAGCTCAGGGATTTGAAAAAGAGTGATAAAAGTTGAAAGCAGGGTCATGATTTGTTTCAAGAAGTGAAGTGGATTGGCTAGTTGGGTTTCAAAAGAAGTCACGTATATTGGGAGTCAGGTACTAGGGTACCCGGGTAAATAGTGCATTGATGCATGAATTTTCAAAGCTTTTTATTTGGTTTTGCCCAAATGCCCAAAACATCTGGTGACCCGCATAAAGTTGACAATTGCACAAGAATACATTAAAGCATGTTACTTATGGATTTGTTTTAAAAGGATTAATGATAATGATGGTTTTATGCTAATTAAGGTTTTGATAATATTTTAAAAAGGGATTGATATATGGAATTTTATGTGTAGGGGAAATAGGTTGTTGGAAAACGTTTGGGTATGGATAGTTAGGAAAATTTGGATTATGAGAAGATCCAATAATGTTACTAGGTTGGGTGGCGTACTCTGGAAGCTCATGTGAGAACAAAGTGTATGGAGAAAAATGCTAGTAACCGTGCAATCAGAGATCTGGGTATTATGCATGAGACGAAAGAGGTGCCTAGTTCTAGGGTGATATACTTACGGGAATTTTTCCCCAAATCCATAGCTTGAAGGCAGGAACTTAGGGCTAGTGGATTAAAATTTCTAGTTCCATCTAATTACTTTGAATATCCAACAAATTCCTACATTTTTTTTTAAGATTAAGTTGATAGTCTACTTGATCCAATTTGATATCCTGGTTGTATTTTAAAGGCATGAGTCCAAAAGTTTCAAGTGCTGAAAAAAGTCAAAGTCACTTGACCTATTTCAAAAGTTTCTCTTGCTAACTATCGTGTGCCACGTGCTCTGCTATGATTCATCCCTTGGATTCTCTTTCATGTGTTGATTGAATTTCTTGAGTGTCTTGTTCTTATAAAGGCCGAGAGTTGTTTTATTTTCACTAATTTTAGAATTTTTGGATTTCAGAGAACTAAAAAAATTTCAAGTTTTACTATTTTTCCTATTTTATTTTCTATTCCAGATAAAAAAACTTGCATGTTTCATTTGAGATTAACTAATATCAAGGCCAATTCAAAGCTATTTCCTAATATGAAATCACACACAGTTGATTGTTTGTTTGTATTAGAAAATATTGTGTGCTATGCCAGATTTGGGTGCATACTGACACTATCCGGTGGCAAGTAATCCACATTTCTTTAAACCCTTGTATCATTATATGCTTAGCTGTGAATCAATCTAGTGAAGTATAGAGCGGTTTTCTTTGATTTAGTTTATTTCTTGAGGCATGCATGGATAATACCTGAGAGAAATCTTTACATTTTAGTATTTTTATGCTTTATTTTAGATTAGATGCTTTATATTTTTAGAAAATATTTCAAAATTGATGAATGCATGGGGTTTTATTATAAATATTTCATTTTCATGAAGTTGTGGAGTGCTTAATGCTAAATTTTCTTGAATATATGAAAGTAATTTGAATTTCATGAAGATGTTAAGTGACTTGTGAGTGATAAAAATGAGATAATGTTTCAATCTTTTGGATGCCAGCCAATTTGTGACAACCATAGGCCCCTCATGTTTAACAACAATTTACACAATGAATCCTAAGTGAACCTAGTGCATCAAGACCTAACATTTATGAGCCGTGGGATCGAGCTGAGATTACCTTAGATTTAGGTTTTTTTGGTGGATCTTTCAAGTAAAGGTAGGTTCTTGTGGTATTTTGTGAGAATTTATCTTCCTGTTGGTGTGTGTGTGTGCAATATATGTGTCACTAGAAGTGGCGCTAGAATGAGGGTGAATTTTTGTCCTTAAGTTGATATTGGTGTCCTAGTCACATAGTTGAAATTAGGTCTTGTGAGTTAAGGGTCTAAGTAAGCTTAGAATAGAGAGTGAAAAAGAGATAGAAAATATCTATAAAATTATTAACCAAAGGCTTTCACCCTTGAGTTTTTTCACTTTTGGTCGAGTTACAGAGTGTAGAATTCATGACACAATGGATCTCATAGTGAAATTGATTGTATGATTTTCTTGACTAGGGTAAGTTTGGATATTCATAAGGTGATTCCACTAATGTAAGCATCCTTAAGTGCAAAAAGGAGGGAGCTATTACTGGATTGGTGTTTGAATTCTAGGAGAATGCATAAACCTAGCGGAGATAGAGTTTTTAGCATTTCAACTTTTGGATTAAATAAATTTGATAACCATCATTGTTATATAGAAATCCTAGAAGTTTTACAAGAAAAGAAGCAAGGTCATGAGAATTTGGGAATATCACACTTTAAGTTTTAATTTGAAAGAAGTGAGTTATCGCTCTTCACACACGTGGATTATGGTGAGAAGAAGAAATGGGTGAAACAAGTGGGAGATGCATGCTTTTCACCCCAATTGTGAATACACAACGTAAAAGGGAAGAAACATTTGGTTTTATATGTAAATGATAGAGTATCAGACTTTTACTTTCTCTCCTTTTGATAATTATGTAAATCATGTTGAAATATAGTCTAATGAGATGAATAGTGGTGTTAGGGTTGAAGAAAAGACAAGCTGCCGACAAAGTCATCAAGGAAGAGGAGACCACATAGTAAATGCAATCGTTCATGATATAAAGCAAGAAGAAATGTAATGCCATAAACAAATTTTGGATGAAGGTACAAGTTCGAGACAATGGAAAATTTGTGTGCAATCAACCATCAATTAGGTCATTTCCATACATTTTAGCAAAATTGTGGGTAAGTATGACTTTGAATTTTCATTCATTAAATGCATAAAATTTCAAGTAATTCATGATTACAGTAGGTTATCCAAATGTTACCTAAGTGAATTTAAAGATAATTCTGTTGAAATTCGGATTGAAAGCATTACAAAGTTAGTGATAGAGATTAGGGTAAATTCATTTAGTTAGGTTAGTTTGTTTTAGTAGTTTTTCCCTTTTTTTTGGTTTAGGTCCCAAAATTAACAAATTTATCTTAATCTAAAAGACATGATAACTTAATTGACAAAACATTCCACTAAAAACTAGAAAATATAAAACCATTTGAAGTAAATGCACACATGAACAAAGAAAATAAAAATTTCCATTATATTTTATAGTAATAACCTCAAGTATGTACATAGAAATACAAAATTCTCATCGTAGGTCAGTGTTAAAAAATAAAAAAGCAAAAGAGGGGCTGGATGTTCAAAGCACTATATCGAAATAGTTGGCATACTGGTTAATCAATTCATTATGCTTCATCTTGGAGAAACATATACCCTAGCTAGGCATTGTCTTTGTGGTCATCAAGGTCAAGAGTGTGCAATGCAGTGAGGAAAAGTAGAAGAGAAACTATTTCTCTTTGGTGCAGAAACTGTGGAATGTACTCAAATGCTAGAATTCCCATGACAGGTTGAGCAATGGCCAGGATGGTGTCCATATTTCCTAGGTAGTCTGACCTCACTATCATTATAGCAACAAAGCAAACTTCAACTATAGAAAGTCTGAGGTCTAAGAGAGAAGTCATGAACCATGAAGAAAAGTCTAAATTCACCCTGTAATATGACCCGACATTCATGAAAGTTTATCCAAGAACCATACACAAAAAAGCTTTGTTAGAGGATGTCCTAAGAAAAATACTTTTCCGATTTATTGGCTCGTAACTCGACCCAGAAAGCCAGTCTAGCAATGAACACTGGTAAGACAAATGAGGGTATACATAGCTTGTAGATAAGAAAAAATGAAAAGAGGAATTGAAAATTGAATATAGAGGTGTATAATTTGAAGGTGAGGTGTATTTAAAGAAATTTGTGAGAAATTTGTGGTGCATAATTGCCTAGAGATAAAATCTTGGGAATGCAAGTAGAGGTGGTAGAAGTACACTTTCCCTCAGAATTAAAAGTTAAATAAAATAAATTCTCATGAAAATAGTACTCAATGCTTCGAGGATGGCCAGTACGAAGATCATGAATCAAGTGAATTCAAGATTATAGAATTAAATGGTGGTCGTTTCAGTTCATCTGATCGATCTATATTAATTATGAACTGTTTAGGTGTGTTGTTTGGAAGAAATACTGGATTGGTGAGTTGGAACATTCCAAAATGTTGATAAATTTGAGAAAATTAATACGTGTGTAATTAGGCATGTGAATTAAATGAATAGCATGATGGTTGGGTTAAGGTATCATTATGCCAAGCCTGGTGCTTTAATGTAAGTGCAAAGCCACAAATTTGAAGTTGTCCGCCAAGTTTAATTTAGTGGGTTGCCATGGATAAAGTAAAATGGATGGGTGTCAACTAATGTTTCTAAATTTAGAAGTAATCAGGTGATTTGATAACTTGCAGCTAAATTTTAACTTATGCTTATTTTTTTAGGAAATAACAGATTGCATTTAGTTCGAGTTTAGCATAAGGATGGTAAAATTTTGTTGGAAAGTCTCACATATAGGAAGTGAACACTAAGTGAAACTTTTGGGAATTGGTGAAAATGATGAAGGATATTTACATTGAGTGAAAAATAAAAAGATAACCTTCACTACCACTATAATTCCCAACCTAGTTGCGTGCTTCATTACCTGCAAGTTGAAGCAAAAGAGCTTACAATGAATTATCAAATGAAAAATTGAATACCAAAGAAATATGAAAAGAGAAAATTCAACTCTTTAGGCTATCCAAATATCTCTATCGGGGCTATAGATGCTTGACTGGCAGTAGAGCTATGTTTGGGGGGAATTACAGAGATAACCTTGTTGGGACTATAGACGCTTGATTGGAAGTAAGGCAATATCCAGGTTGGCTAAGAAGGATTGCTAAATTAGGTAGCTCAATGTAAATGGACCAATCCTTTTCATCAAGTCTCAAAGATGGTAATAAATCAATGCACACACTAATACTTTCAATTGGAATTTTATGATCTTTATACTAGAATTCAAGTGAAGGCAAGGGGCTACTATATAAAATATGAATTTAAGTTATAATTTACTATGGGTGGTTGATTCCCAGGTTTTTTCTTTTAGATTTTTTTTTTTCTGGTTGCAAGTTGTTGTGTGGTCTCACAACATGCCCCAAGAATACAAGGCTTAGGGCCCCAAGTTGAAAATTAATTCTTAAGGTAGATGCTAGCTAGTTAATCATCTCCAAGAAATACGTGGAAAGTTAAAAATATTAAAAATAATACATGATCAAGTGTATTGGGTGTCGGGAGTTTGGGTAAATTGAGTTCGGGTGAATGATTAGGATGAGTTCATGAAGTAAGTTTAATGAGTTGCTATAGTTAGGAGTCAAAAGTCCAGGGATTTGAAAAAAGACTAGTAAAAGTTGGAAGTCGGGTCAAGATTTGTTTCGGGAAGTGAAGTGTATCGGCTAGTTGGGTTTCAAAGAAAGTCGGGTATATCGGGAGTCGGGTACTCGGGTACCCAGGTAAATGGTGCATTGATGCAAGAATGTTCAAAGATTGTTATTTTATTTTTCTCGAATTCCCAAAACATTTGGTGACCCACCTAAAGTTGACAGATACACGAGAATACATGAGAATTTTATGGACGGTTAGGAAAATTTAGATTGCGAGTAGATCCAACAATGTTACCAAGCTCTCCTTGTGAGTGGTTGTTGAGGATCTGCTCCTCTCGCCTCACTTGGTGGATTTAGATTCTGAGTCTTCCTAGTTTGTTGTACTGAGGAAGAAGAAGGGACTTCCCAAATCTGCTACTTCTTTGTGACCTAGGGTGACGAGAGTCAAATTGGTCCCCTCTGGTTCTAGGTTTGTCTAGTCCTTGTTTTCTATTCTACAACTATCTGTCAGTTGTTTATGTGTTTCTCCTAGTTCATATTCTGGTTTGAACTAGCTCCTTTTTGGACCTTTGGGCTCCTGTGTGAAGTGTACAACACCCTATAAATGTTGCTTATCTTATCAAAAACAATGTTACCCAGCTATGTGGCATACTTTGGAAGCTCATGCAAGAAAAAACTGTATGGAGAAGAAATGTCGATAACTAGGGAACTGGAGATCCAAGTATTATGTGTGCGACGAAAGAGGTGCCTAGTTCCAGGGTGATATACTTATGGGAATTTTTCCCCAAATCCATAGCTTGAAGGCAATAACATAGGGTTGGTGGATTAAAATTTCTAGTTCAACCTGATCACTCTGAATATCCAACAAGTTCCTAAATTTTGTTTGAATATTAAGTTGATAGTTTTCTCAATCTGATTTGATATCCTTATTGTATTTTAAATACATGAATCCAAAAGTTTCAAGTGTTGAAGAAAGTCAAAGTCAGTTGACTTATTTATGAAGTTTCTCTTGCAAACTGTCATGTGCCACGTGCTCTGCTATGATTTGTCTCCTGGATTCTCTTTCATGTGTTGATTTAATTTCCCGAGTGTCTTGTTCTTATAAAAGGCCAAGAGTTTTTTATTTTCATTAAGTTCAGAATTTGTGGATTCTGTAGAACTAAAAAAAAATCAAGTTTTATTCTTTTCCAATTTTCTATTCCATTCCAAATAAAACAAATTATGTTCCACTTGAGGTTAACTAATATCAAGTCCAATTCAAAGTTATTTCCTTATATGAAATCATACATAGCTGATTGTTTGTTCCTATTAGAAAATACTGTGTTGTGCCAGATTTGGGTGCATACTAACACTATCCGATGGCAAATAATCCATATTTATTTAAACCCTTGTATCATTCTATGCCTAGTTGTGAAGCAATCTAGTGAAGTATAGAGTGGTTTTCTTTGATTTAGTTTATTTCTTGAGGCATGTGTGGATAATACCTGGGAGAAATCTTTACATTTTAGTATTTTTTATGCTTTATTTAAGATTAGATGTTTTATATTTTCAGAAAATGTTTCAAAATTGTTGAATGCATGGAGTTTTATTTAAATGTTTTTTTTCCATGAAGTTGTGGGGTGCTTGATGCTAAATCTGCTTAAATATATGCATGTAATTTGAATTTCATGAAATATTATTGTAAATATTTTTATTTCATGAAGTTGTTAAGTGACCTATGAGCAATCAAATTGAGATCGTGTTTAAACCTTTTGGATACCAGACAATTTATGACAAATATAGGACCCTCATGTTTAACAACAATTTACACAATGAACGCTAAGTGAACCTAGTGCGTCAAGACTTGTCATTCTTGAGCATTGGGATCAAGCTGAGATTACCTTAGATTTAGGCTTCTTTGGTGGATCTTTGAAGTAAAGGTAGGTTCCCATGGTCCTTTGTGAGAATTTATCTGCCTATTGGTGTGCGTGTGCAACATCCACGTCAACAAGACCCATCTACATTAAAACCTGCATCCACCTCACAATCCATTCCTTAAACTAAGATCAAGATAACTAACAAGGGGTTTAGAGAGTATTGACTACAAAATTCCTTCTATGTAGGATAATTCCCACTCTCACCTCAGACTCATGGTCAACCCAAGGAATTAAAGGTAGACGCTAAGGAAACTTTTAAAAGCTTCAACAAATGGGGGATCCTAGATAAAGAAGATCTTAGTGATGGAATTTATTCATGGCTTCATAAAGATAAAGATGAAAAATTACCTCTTTTATAGACATACAGATATCCAAAAGGCCATGAATTATGTAAAAATATGGGATATCAAGGTAAATGACTTGGGGTTCATGAGAAAGGAATAAGGGATCCTATTCAGCTTAAGCATCATGTGGGCCATAATGGACTAGGATATGAATTAATTGAGATGGTACACAAGGGGCCTAAATGTACCCACAATAAGTAAAAACATCTACTAATGTTAATATCCCTCACGAGGGAAAATATTTTGAACACATCGCCCAATTACTCAATGATACACACATCTATACCATTACACCATCTCACCCCATTGATCTTCCACTCATTTATCCTAGACTCATTGATTGGGACCAACAAGGACCTCATGTTATCAATACTTTCCAAAATGATGAAACAATTGTTTAAATTATGGGAGTTCATGAACATATACCTATAGGAGATCATAATGGAGAATTTGAAATTAAAATGTATAACAGTGCTTGCTTCAAGGTTCACAAATTATGTACCTTAGTCATAAAAATAAAAAAGGAAGAATAAAAAAGAAAAAACCCCTTAGTGAAAACCTCCATGAGCACTTTGGATCATGAAAAAGTATAAGTAAAAGATGTATCTTCTAGTGAAAACCTCTCTAAGGTGCTAGAAGATGGGGCACTTGATTATATTCATTGATATCAAGAAACATCTATAATACTAGTTGAAGCAACTATTGAAATTAACTTGGGGACAAAAGAAGAACCAAAGATCACTTTCATGGCTACCCTTAGAAGAAGATGTGAATCAAAGCATATTAGATTGCATTAAATAAATATTCAAAAAAATTACCTAGACCTATGTAGACTTGCCAATGCTTGATCCATCTCTTATAGTACATCATTTGGTAGTATATCCTAACATCAAACTAATAAAGAAAAAGTTAAAAAAAATCATTCATAAATTGCTCTCTTAGTCAAGGTAGAGTTACAAAATCTCTTAGAGGTTGGATTCATTCATCCAATTGATTACCCCAAATGGATCTCTAATTTAGTGCTAGTCGCTAAATCCACTAAGGGCATCAAGATATGCATTGGTTTTTGAGATCTCAACAAGGCATTCCCAAAGGATGATTTACCACTCCATAACATTGATATCATTGTAGATTTAAGGGTGGGACATGAAATGTTGTCACTCATGGATAATTTTTCAAGCTACAATCAGATAAGGATAGTAGATGAAGATCAACATAAAATAACCTTTATCACCCCATGGGGAAACTTTTGTTAATAGGTAATGCCATTTGGTCTCAAGAATGTAGGGGATATATACCAAAGAGACATGTGACTATAATATTTCACGATATACTTCATGACATTATGGAAGATTATGTAGATGATATTTTGGGAAAATAAAAAACAAGAGCTATATATGTACAAGTGCTAAATAATTTTTTTACTGATTGGAAAAGTACCAATTATGCTTGAATCACAAGAAATGTTTATTTGGTGTCACATATGGAAAATTCCTTGGGTTCATCATATCTTGAAGAGGCATAGAAGTTGATCTAGCTAAATTCAAAGTAATACTAAACATGTCTCCACCAAGAAACATCAAAATATGGATGATGAAAGTGTGAATCACAAATAAAAATACAAAAATCACACTTTCACAATCACACAATGAAGTTCAAGATCTTCACTCAGAATATGAAATTTAGATAACAAAAAAAGGTCATCATAGCTAATATCGTGATTTTATCCATTGTTAGTTGCTCTTCAAAGTAACAAACTATAAAAGAATAATATAATATGATGTAATGAGAATGATAGATTCTCAAAAATAAATGATACCTATGCTTGACAATGATAATGATAAATTCGTGATAATGCTCTATAATGTTTGATAGATAAAAGTGTTATAGTTATTTTGATAACAAGAGTGATAGGGGTTTGAATGAAATAAAATATTCTTATTTATATGCTTCACTTGACATTTGATCAATGGTGAAGATTAATTAAATTCAAGATCAAGGGAAGAAAAATTCAAGATAGGGTAAGACCTATAATTTGATTTTGATGGAGGGAAAGATTAGAAGCATTAAATTAACAAAATGATAGTTGGAGAAATAAATAAATATTTATTTATTTATTTCAGAAGAAAATATGTAATTTAAATAAATTATTTTAATTTTTTTAAAAGACGAGTGTTAGCTAATTAAATAATTTTTTAAAATTATTTAACTATAGAGGAAAATATTTAATTTGAAATTTATTTTTAAATAATGTTTGAGGGAAATGATAAGTGTCATATGAATTAATTAAATAATTAAAAAAATATTTATTTAATATAGATATGATAAAAAGAATAATATAATTAAATAATTAAAAATTATTTGATTAATTATAGATAGAATAAATGATAAGGATATTGATGAAATGATAAGATCAAAATGAATTTGTCATTTTTAGGTGTATAAAATGATTTACTTCATGAAATATTGAAATAGATGTTGAAAATTAGAATTGTGCTTTTTTTTCATGACACACTCATTGGTGAGTGTGTAGAGACTACGAATAAGGTACTAGAGAGGGTATATGAGTGGCTCCCAATTTGTCCTCGACCCAAAGTGGAAAGTAGTATAATCATAGGTGGAGAGTCATCTAATAAAGTGAAAATTAATGACACATGGGCAATTAATTAACAAAGATAATGGATGCCCCTCTCATGCCTCGAGTTCTTGTAAAGGCTAAGGATGTTTGGGAAGATATGCCAACTCAAGGAGATCTTGAGTCTTGTAAATCAAGTATCCTCATATGTATGAAAGTATTACTAGATTTCGCATGTTCCATACTAGTGAGCACTATGATAACACTCTATATTATCTCTCTAGCATCTTACCCTAGTGTATTGTGTGTTTGTGATTTGTCATTGGTGAGTTGGCTCAATGATGATCCTTGTGCTTCCTAGTGGTGAGTTACCCAAGATGAATATGTGATGTGACATTGGTGATTTTTCCCAATGTTGATTTGTGATGTGACATTGGTGATTTCTCCCAATGATGGTTTTGTGATATACCATTTGCATTTTTACCAAATGAGGACTTATAATTGACCCTACTTGTGATTGGTCTATATTGTGGTATTAGATGAGTGCTTTATATGAATTATATTTTGAGTGTATTCTTAGTGTACATTGTGTGTAAGCCCTCTCCCAATGTGTTTGGCATGAATTTTGTCATTGTGGCTCATGTGACTATCTCCTAGCATGATGAGAGTGGATCATTTTGATTCCATGGGGTTGGGTGGTGTGGATACCACCATTAGAGATCAAAAGATCATGGTGGAGTTGATGATGGATTCACTTTGGCAAGGGTTCCTCATGCTTATTTCATGCTTTCTTCCATTTGTTAATTATGATGTAATTATACATATAAAGGAAATTTGAGTCCTATTTGATGTACTTATAATAAGATGATGATTTGGACCTCTCTTCTTGAGATGGATTGCAATCCATGAATAATTTGGATAGTATAATTGTTTGTAGTTACGTGAATCGGTGTTAGAACTAAGCATGATCACTTTATGTATGTTTATGCTTATGGAATATATTGGTAAAATTAAATTAGGAACATTTCATTTGGGTTTAAAATGAATCTATGAATGTTTCCTTTAGGTTTAAAAAGAATATATCTTGGAGTAGTCTTCAATGATGTTGTGGAACCATTATGTAGTTGTCCTACTCCTAAGATCCCATTCCTAAGTGTCGTGTCATTTAGGGCTTGTAACTTGAAGCCTCTTCTGAGACCTTGTAAAATCCCAAACCTATTGTGTCTCTTAAATTAGGTATTTTTTTCTTAGGGTAGGAGTTAGGGTTGTTGGGAGATGATTACAATCCTCCCTTCCTTCTCCTTCACTTGTTAGCAGTGTCTAGCGATTAATGAAATCAAACTCTTTGTTTGAACCTGATTCAGGTTTTTGTGTTTTTTATTTCTTATGGTGTTTTAGACACACTTGACTATTTCCTTAGTTATTGGGGGATCTTGGAGTCACTCCATAGTTTAGGGAAGCTCACTACCTAGGACACTAGTTCCCTTGCAAGGGTCACACCAATACCTAGGAGGTGTATCTAGGACACAAGCTCCTAAATAAGACTCATGCACCCTAGAAGAACACTAGAGATGGGTGTTAGTGTCCCAAGATGTGTTTTTTTTGGTCCTTTTTATTGGTAGTGGGTGCTTCAGGGCCTTGTATAGGGAAACGTTGTGAATGGAAGTTGCTCTTGTAGTTTATAAAAAATGTCACCCTTTTTCACACTTAATTTGGGAATGATTAGCATTAAAATGAACCTAATGTTGCCTTAATCTAGTGTTGTAATGTGTTTTACACATACACATTGGGTTTAGGGCCCTTTTAAGCTAAATTGACCTAATTTTTCCATAATTTAGTGTTGCAAAGTGTATAATTTATTTACACCTTCACATTAAGTTTTTGGCCCTCTTGCATTTATGACCTTCATATCATCATTAATAGGCCCCTAAGACCCTTTATTATGCATCCTGAGGCTTATTTCAATTGAGATCTCGACATAATCGACAAATACACTTAATATCTTCACTCCCCAACATTTCCTCTATCCAAAAAGGCTTGGTGGGGCCCATACGCCACCTTTGGCATATGAGTCCCACATAGATGGGATATATATGCCACAAGTGGTGTATGAGTCCCATTTGGCCGCTTTTTAGGGTTTTGAGTGGTAAATTAGGGTTTTGAGTGGTAAATTAGGGTTTTGAATTCAAATTTCATGAATTGGCATTTGGGGTTTAATAAACGGTAAATTGGATGGAATGCCTATATAAAAAAGGTTTCAAATCATTATTTCACCTAAGAATTCATGATATCAACTTAAGCAATCAAGAGTTAAGCATCCTAAGACTTCACAAGAGCTTCATAGAGTATTCAAGAGAATTTCTAAGGAATTCAAGGGTAGATTTCTTCACCATTTGTTGCAGCAATTCAAGATCCATTTTCATGTCAAGGGCATCAAGCATCAAGCATGTTGTTGAGCTAGTGTTGTGATGTAGCATTTAAGATCCAAGATTAAGCATTGTTCTACATCTAATTCAAAATCAAGTCTACATTCTACATGGCCACTTCATGTTAGATTCTTGATTTACATCTCAAGACATCATTCAATGTATCATTATTCATGTTTCATATTTCATGTTTCATGTTCATATTTCATTTTTTCATCATAAGGTTTAATTACCTAAATGGGGTTTGACCAAGAAAAACCCCTATTTCCTACAATTCAACATTTTTCCCTCTCTTTGATGTGTGATTGTAGATATAGGTGTTTTGGAGCTTGAAGGATCTTTGAAGACTAAGTTGCAAGATTGAAGAAAGTTGGAAAATTTGTCTCCTTACTTGCAAGATCACAGAAAGTCACCTACAAGTTGCAAATCAGGGTTTCCAACTCAAAGATTTGATAGGAAGGAAACTACATGAGATCAACAAAGAATACCAAAATTTCAACCAAACCCTAATACTGGGACTAAATCACCACTTGTGGAATATGATTCCTAGTACTACCTTTTTCTAGATTTCAAGAGATTTAGATTTATTATTGACCAATTCTAGTTTTGACACAAAAACCCTAGTCTGGGACTAAATCACCCAGACTGGCGTACAAGTCCTAGTGAGCATCAATAATAGAATTTTAGGGTTTTAGAGATTTTTTTGATCACATATTTCTTCAAAGTGCACCTCTGTACTTTCTCAGTCTTTTATTCTGCATTTTAGTTTCATTTCCTAGGTCATCTAGTTAGGTATTGCATGTTACATTCATTTCTTGTCTTTCCAAGTCGTAGCTTGGTGGTGAACCCCCTTTATACCTTTAATCACACCCTATTACAACCTTTATCAAATCTCTTTTCCTCACTCCATCCTTGCATTGAGATCTCTAGGGTTTCCTTTAGTGAAACTAAGTGAAATAGACCCTTATCCCTTGTGTTCCATCTCCCAAAAGGTAAAGCCCCTTTATTTCCCTTTTTTTCATTTTTGTGAATCTGCACTTGAGAACATTTCATTTTCTGATTTGGAGTCAATGATAGTCATATATCTAGCTTGCATTAACTTTGCATTAGGCCTTGCATTAGTGAAAGTGCATATAGGTTGCATTTTTGCATCTTGCATCATTGAATTTCATCTTAAAAATATAATTGCACTTAGCATAGACATTATACAAACCAAAAAACATAACAACCACTCAGAATTTTCTAAAACTTGTGCAAAAACCCTAATTTGGGACTCATATGCCCCTTTGGGTAATTTAGTCCCAGTATAGGTGATTTTGCCTGATTTTTGGGTATTTTGTGTTGATTTTTTATCAGCATTTGAAACCTTGAAAAACCTTGATTGGGACTCATATGCCCCTCTGAGTGATTTAGTCCCATTTCAAATTTTAAACTACATTTTTCAGCATTAAATTCTCTATTTCTATGTTTCAATTTGTTGTTATTAATTTCTATTTCAGTTTGTAGAGTTTTTTTTCATGCATTTCATTAGATCTAGCTTAATTTACATACATTTCAATTGTGGATAAAATTACATTGTTGTACTTTTAATTCCTATTAGTTCATAGTTCAATTAGATTATATTACATTTGGCATTCATTAGAAAACAAAAACCAAAAACACCTATAAAACCAATGAACCACTTGGAGAAATCATAGTTATTTGAGTATGTCAAATCTCTTTTTCCAAATTAACCTAACTCTCAAGCCTTTTAGTAGTGATGAATTTGACATGTTAGATGAAGCCTTTGAAGGTTCATCCACTAAGGCTTGCTATAACCAACCAAAACTAAGAGAAGTTAATGTAATTCAACCTCAACTCATCCTTTACCCACCTTCACACAAACCTCAAAATCAAAACAAACCCATTTTCACCCTTGAACCACCTAAGAATAATGTTTCACAACAACCAAGTTATAATACCATTGCTCATACATATAACAATAGAAACAATTTGCAACCAATACAAATAACTTCAACCTCCCTCCCTTTACCTCAACCTATCTTACCTGGTCCTCCTCATTTTCCTTCATAAAGTGGAAAGGAGTATGATCTTGTTGAAAAACTTTAGAACACTCCTACTAAGATATCATTATGGGACCTTATTCAAGCATCCCCTCATTATCATAACATGATTCAAAGTTTTTTACACCAAGTTCCTACCCCTCCAAATTTGCAACCAAATGAAATAGTAGCCATGATTCAAGGAATAAATGTTAACATTATTTTCCACCAAAGTGAGCTCCCCCTTTGGAAGTGCAAAAACAAAATGATGCTTTCATGTTAATAGTTCAATACAAGGGAAGAGGCATATTAAAGCAAACCCTTGTTGATAACAGCTCAACCCTTAATGTGTGTAGTGTAACCCTTTTCAATAGGCTTGGCATGGATAAATGAAGAATTCAACTTGACTCTTTATCTATTAATGGATTTGATAATGTAGGAAAACAACCGCTTGGTGTGATTACTTTACCTATTACAACTGGAAAGGCCACATTAGAAACATTGATCCATGTTATGCCTCATGATCTTTCATATAATCTTCTTTTAGGAAAACCATGGATTCATGCAATGAATGGGGTGCCTTCTACTCTTCATCGTATAATGAAGTATGTCTACAACAACAAAGTGTATATGCTCAAAGCTAACCATGAACCAAACAGTTGTTTAAACATTGAGAAAAATAAGGAAAATCCTTTGAAAACATTGACACCAACTACACAATTAGAACTCATACAATAGAAAGGAAAATAAAAACATATTGAGGAAGTCACAAAGTTATTAGAAGATGATTGGGGTTCCTTAGATGTAATAACCCATCCTAAATTATTACTTAATTAATATTATTGCAAATGACATATGAATATATTTGAATTAAAAAGACATAACTAAGTGGCTATAGTCAATCATAGCAACACATGTCTAGTTAAAATAAGTCAAATATTCTTATATTCAATTCAAATGTCAAATTACAATACTCAATTTTGACTTGGCTCATAAGGCCACAAATTCAATACATTGTACAACTTTTACATCAAGGTTACATCATAGAATAATATAGTCTTGTAAACATCCAAGGTTCCTCTTGATGCTCACCTCCTAATTCAGGTGGAGGGCAGTTGTAAATTCTGAACAATCTAGGATGGTCAAATTATCATCATTCTCTCTAAGACAGAATCTCAGTGTCATCTGAATCTGTATTTTAAAACAAGTTTAGTGTGTGTGGTGTCATCAGATGTGTCAGATCTCTATTCAGAATCTAATATGACCTAAAAGAATTCAAGTGGTACCTTACTTAAGTGTTGCAACACACTTTCACACTTTTCTAGGGTCTTATTAATATATTTCATCCAAATAACCTCTTTTTATCACTTACCAATCCTTATTTCAAAGTGTTGTAAAGTGTTGTAACAAACTTTCACACTTTTCTAGGCTTGTCATCAATAATTTGACCCTTTCTTATGCTTTAATTGGCTCCATTTTACACTTATAAGCCTTAATTAAGTGTATTTTTGAAAATAATCCCAATAAACATCATTTAATACATCTAATTTCCCACACCCACTTAAAATTCCTAAGTGGGACCCATTCACCAATAGGGGCGAATGAGTCCCCTTTGGCATAAAAATCAAAATAATTTCAAATTTCTAGCAGGTTATTATTTCCTCAGACCTAAGGTTGGCTTGTGATGTGGTATTTTTGGGAAATATTGCATAATTATGTATAAATATAGGTTTTTTCTACTCATTTCATCCTCCCTAACTCTCCTAATTTTCTAATCAATCAATCAAGTGATTTTTCATTCAAGTATTTTGTCTACAAGAGCATTCAAGCACTTTGGAGCCATTACATGCATGTCTTCAGATTTCCACTTCAAGGTTTTGGTGAGTTGTAGCATTGCATTTTGTTCCTTCATTATTCTCTTTCCATATTTCATTTCATTTCATTTTCAAGGGTTTAATTACCAAACCAGGGTTTGACCAAGGAAAACCCCTATTCACTAACCCTCAACAATTTTCCCCCCTCTTTGCATGTGTTTTGCAGGTCTAGTTTGCAGATTTGTCAAAGAGCAAGGTTGGAAAAGTTTTCAACAATTTTTCAACCTATTCAAAGTTTTCAAAGCCCTAAGCTTGGAGAACACCTACAGGTCCAATTCTGCAGTTTCGGATCCGAAAACTTGTCAAGAGATGAAGTACAAACCGGGAGCTACATATTCCACTTTTTAAGTTCTCAAAATCTGGAAGTGGAATGATATGCCATCAATGGTGTATGAGTCCCACTTCCATGCTTGAACATAGGTTTTTTCAGTTTTGAGTAGCCTTTTGTCTGTAACTTGTTTTGGTAGAATCTTCCCGAAACAGGACTAAGTTGCCCAGATTGGCATATGACTCCTAGTGGGATTCAACAGTGACTCTTGCAAGATTCTAGAGCTCCTCTCCATCACTTTCTAGCCTCTAGGTGCACATCTTCAATCTCATAAGTTTTTGTTACAGTTTGTTTGCATTTTTAGGTCATTTTGCATATCACAATGTGTTTTCAAACATCTTGCATTTTCTTAGTTTTGCATTGATAGTCAATCTCTTTTATCAATTTCCAACCTTAAGAACAATCTCCTTTGACAGATTTCAATCTCTTTTGCATTGGAATTTCAAGGATTTGTTCTTGAGTGTGAACTTTGTGAAATCAGATCCCTCTTCCTTCATTCCTTTTCTAGTGTGGATAAAGGAAGTTGTGCACTCCATTTCCATTGTCCACATTTTGGTGAACCCAATTTTAGAACATCATATTTCTGATTTTAAGTGCATTTACATCCTAGGAATAGCTTACATTAATATTGCATTGCATTTTGCATTGTTTAATTTGCATTCCAGGGTTTCCAAATTTGCATTAGTGAAAAGCCCATATAGCTTGCATTTATGCATTTCATTTCATTAAAAATCAATAAAATTCTACATTTTCATATTATACCTATATGAGAAAATATAAACAGCATAAAAACCAATAAAAAAAAATGAAAAATTTCAAACAAATCACTACCTGGACTCATTTGCCACCCTGGGTGACTTAGTCCAATTGCATATTTTGCACTACAATTTTTGTCACTTCCAGTTCATTCTCGGCATTTTTATTTTCTATTGTTACCTTTTTGTTGTTGTTTCTAGATTTTTTGTTTCATTCAATTTCTTTCATTTAAGTTTACTTTCATTCATTTGCATCATGGGTATGTGTTTTAATAAGCTTTGGATGTCATTAAAATCCTTAGTTGAAATATCAAGTTGTGCCTTTGGAACTGATCCTAATGACATTGAACTTCCACATGCTCCTTCAACTCCTCATGAATTTCCTCGTCGTGATGTTGACATCATTGTAGAAGATAATGAAAGCATGAATAAGTTCCTAAATGATTTCCTTGACAACCTTGAAGCTAGTGCACCCTTTTATCCATCCATGACACAACAAGACATTCCTCCAATACCACCTCCTGTGATGTTTGGTTACTTACATTCTGAAACAAACGTTGAACCTAAGTTCCCTACAACAGGTGAACCTAGCTCTTCTAAACAAGTAAACACTCAACCATTTTATGATAACAAAGTCACAAATACTCCAATCAACCTTGAAGAAACATATGGAAAAGGTTTTAAAATTTTGACCAAACAAGGATGTGACACAACAACTGAACATGGAATTCATCAACTCTTAGAGAAAAATCCAAAAGATGAAAACACAATAGGGATAGGATATCAAGATCCCTCTCATAAAAACAAGCCTCCTAGAGAATATCTAAGGCTTCATGATGATGGCACGATGATCTTTGATTCCCCTCCTGACCTGAATGTCCTCCTTCCTACAGAGCAACCAATAGATCATAACAATAACAAGGATAAAGATAAGATCATCTCAGGACCTCCTGCCCTAATCCCATCTAGAGAAGTTGGTGAATCTAGAAAGAGACAAAAATTTCCAAAGTTCACAGACTTACCATTCTTACAAAATCTAACACACATTGAACACAAACTAGAAGAACTTGTTAATAGAGGTTGGATTGCCATGCCTCCTCCCACAAGAATCAAGCGTCCTAAAAATGACAAATATTGTGCATATCATAGGAATATCGGGCATCTCACCGATGAGTGTTGTACTTTATAACATATACTTAAAAGACATAGTATGTTAGAAATAATCCTTTAATCAAGACTCCTTTTCATGTTATAGTTATAGAACATTCCCTTCTCACTATTACATAACCTTTCCCATCACCTACCTCGGCCCATTCTTTCCTTGCACCCAGTGGGAGCATGAAGTTGCTAGCCTTGTCCTAGTAATGCATTTGTTGTTGTCCCTTAGCTATGTTATTCACCTTCTGCTTATACCGACTGAGAATGGGAGTTGGATGACTTGCTCGACAGTTGACTCACATTTTCCTTACTAGTATTTTGCATTTTCCTTTATTTATTTTTCTTTTGTGTGATTGTATGTGGGTAATGTGATCCCCCATGACGTTCTCTCTCTTTGTGATATTCCTCTATTTGTACCTACATTCTTCTCTATGTCATACATTGCTTTCTCCTTTTTCTTTTGTCTTTTTCTTGTGTTTTCCTTTTAGAGATGACGCAAGGCATTGAGACATTCATGTCTCTTTCATGTTGACCCAAAAGGATTTTCTTTTTTTTTGCCTTTCTTTTGTCTTTTTCTTGTGTTTTTCTTTTGGGGATGATGCAAGGCATTGAGACATTC
>VDFB02086081.1:35394121-35462019 GCA_007258455.2 Sequoia sempervirens | reverse complement strand
TTCTTTACAAAAATTTGAATTCTTTTGTTAAAAAAAAAGAAAGAAATTTTGAAATGCATGAAATTTCAATTGGAAAGTAAATTTGTTTAAAATTTTAAAAGAAATGGAAATATCTCCAAAATTGCAATAAATTTGATGGATGGGATATTTTAGGGGTTTGACTAAATTTAGGGAAAACTCTATTTGAGCAAATAGAATTTCATATAATTTTCAATTTTTCAATTTGGTGGAGAGTTTTGCTGTGGCTTTGTTTGGATTTGGAAGAAGAAGGTTGAATTTCTTGGGTGGGCTGGAAAAAGATTTGGAAGCACCATTTGAATCCTTCAAGCTTTGGAGAAAAAACCAAGTTCTTCTTTTGATTTGTTTTTTTTTTCATTTTGAAAGAGTTTCAAATTTCATTATGCTGTTGGAATTTTTTTTTAAATTCTGTTTGAATTTCAATGAAAACCCATGTAAATTTGTTTCAAAACTTGCAAACTTCTATTAAAATTAGGGGAAAGAAAACAAAACAAGAATCACACAATGGAAAAATTGAAAGAAAACCAAAAGAAAATTTCTTTTCAAACTGAAACTTAAACCTAGTTGTTGTGTTGTCAAATTTATTTTTATTGCAAAATTTTGTTGTGCAATTGCACAGTTTGGCTGAAAATGGAGATTTTAGTTATATATTTATAAATATACATACAAGTATACTTTATAAATATCTTTGGTTTTATTATTACGGAAAAGAAAATTTTGATTTCAAAAAATTTTTGCAGGGAAATTGTTACTGTATAGGGTCTACAATGTTTTTCTTTAGAATTATTGGAAGCTTTTTGTTTATATATATATATAAAAAATTATTAACAAAAAAAAATTCATTTTGTTTGGAGAGGGGGAGGGGTCGTAGCCTTGCTCCCACAGTGCCCATGAGAGGCGTTTCTCACACAGCGCACCCCATATGGGGGGGCTGCGTGGCAGCTTGCCTCTCCCTTTTGGGAGGGGCCTGCGCCACATATAAGTTGTTTTATTTTTTTAGAAAAAAAATTAAAATTGTTTTTTTTAATATTATTTTAATATTATAAATATATATATTATAATATATATATAAATATATATATATATATATATATATATATATATATATATAATACATATATAATATATATATATTATAATATATATATAATATATATATATATATATTATAATACATATATAATATATATATATATTATATGTATATATATATATTATAATAATATATATATATATTATTTTAATATTAAATATTTTTTTATAATTAATTATTTATATATATATATATAATATATATATTATGTATATATATAGTGTGAATATATTGCATATATATAATGTATATATGCATTATGTATTTTTAAATAATTTAATTAGTTGAGTTTAAATGGAATTATTCAAATGATAATTATATATTTAAATATATATATAAAATTGTGTATACATCAAGTATATAATTTTATATATATATTTAATATATATGTGTATTCAAATATGGATAAAATTTAAGTTGATTATTTTTATTGAAGTTGAAATAAGATTGATTTATTTTAAGTCAAATGATTCTAACTAGCAAGTTGATTTGATTATTTTGTATGAATGAGAAAATAAAATTAAATGATTAGTGTTAATTCCTTAATGTTGCCAATACGATTTTATTTACTTTTGAGTGTTTGCAAACGAGGTGTTATTGGGTGAATTGGATTTAGAAAGTCCTAACAATAGTTTAGTTATAATTGTGTTTTGAGTTGGAAGGTGTATGTAAGTTTTTGATTTTAAAATTAGTGTTATTGTATTTTGGAAATTAAGGTTAGTGCAATGATTAAATATTTGTTAAGGGTTAGGGTTGTAATTGAAATGAATATGGTTAATGTGTTTACGACCTATTTGATTTGATGGAATCTTAAAGTTCTTGTAAAGGATTTGTTAAATGTCAGGAATATGTACGTGGTTAAGTTATATGGATTATAATTAGAGAAAAATTGATGATATTAAATGTGTAAAGAAAAGGGTTATTTTATTACAATGTTGTTATAATGGGTAGAATGTTATTTAAAAGTTCTTGTATTCCATTGCCTTAAATGGTGAATGGGGAATGTTGTTTGTTTGCCAGATTGCAAGGAATAGATAAGGTTCATAAAAATTATATTGTTTAGAACTTATATGAATAGTTAAAAGATTAAGTATATGAGGTATATATGGACTTTGGTTCCTGTTTTATGAGAAAAGATCGTTATGTTGAAAGACATCTTTAGTTATTTAAAGAACGTGTATTTATATGATTGTTGATTTAAGCGAATTCTTGTTGGTATTGTATGGGCAATATTGTTATGATTGTAAATTTATGAGTGTACTTTGGTAGTACTAAGTTTTGCTTCCAGAGGCTAGGGAACTCTTTGATTGAGTTGTTTGTTCTATTTGGAGTGATTTGTTTATGTAATTCTTCCATATGGGGTTTTCATTTAATTGTGTGGGTTGTCGTAATATGTTAGTCAACCATTGTATTTCCTTGGGTAGGGCGTATAGTTGTATCCAGTTGTTTCACCCGGTTTTCACGAACGAGGATGGTTCGTGCCTCCTTTGGAAGGAGTGGTTTATGTGTTTGTTGCCTCTAGTGTTTGGAGAGGGTTTTGACTTTTGTTGCCTCCTGTGTTGGAGTGGATTTTCATTTTATGTTCCTCCTAGAGTTGGAGTGGTTTTATCTTGTTGGTTTGCACTTGGGATTCCCTTGGTGATTGGTTTTGTTTGGTATGTTGTCAAGTAGAATAGTGGCTTCTATTAGGGGCCAGAGCCCAAAGAGGTAAAATGGGAAACCTTTAGAGGTGGTTTAATCAAGTGATAACTAAAACAATATACTTAGAAGTTAGGTAGTTTTTCACATTAATTAAGATAATTGAGCCTCGCTCATGGGTGCAAGGGCTTGTATAGACTTGGAATGATACGGGAAGGCCTGGAATGGCAAGGTCATCTATCTTGTCCTTACGAGAGGTATTTGATTCCATATGAGTATGGGTGTTGGGATTCGATAGAGGCCACCAAGATAACCCATAGTGGGGGCCGGAGCCTAGGAAGATTCCCAGAGGAGATCCCATGACGAGCTATGTGATGACACTCTTCTACCACACAATAGTTGGTAGCTGGTTTTATGTGTATGGTCTTCTTTATCATACTCCTCGATCTATTTTATTTCTAGAAGCAATGTGACCTATGTCGTTGATGTTGGAGTTGTACTTGTGTTATCCTTTTGGATGTATGGTTCATGTGTTTGGTTGTGTCAGTGTGAGTTAGCCTGTGTCTAGGGGTGGATGGTCTTGTCTAGAATTCCTTGTTACTATCTCCTAGCATGGGGGGTGAGCCTTTGGGAATCACATGGTTGGGTGGAACGTGCACCTTAATCTGTTGGGCCGTCATTTTGTTCGTGTGGCGATATTTCTAGTTGGTGAACTTGTGGGATTTAGTTTTAGTTCTTGCTTTTTTCATTCAGTTGTAAGCTTGTAATTTATTACCCCTCATATGGCATCAAAGAAGTAATTTGTAACCATGCTTTTGGATTCTAATTCATCCGTGAAAATGAGCTGTAAATCAGTTTGTAAATTATATTATTAAAACATGTGGTATCTCTTATGCTTTGATGTAATTTCAATGCTGTCAACAATGTGTTTTTAATTTGTTGGCAATTAAATGTTATGTTTTTAATCCGCGTTTGTCTGGTTTTTAAGTAATCTCACCGAACTTTAGAGGCTGTTACAAATGACAGGATCTTGCTTGTTATTTGTACTTAAACAAAAAAAAATAGCATCGCTTGAGTAGTAACTGTAACTTCTGGTTAGCATGGGTGCCATAATGTAGAAGAAAAAAAAGAGTTGTTTGAAAATGTTGTCCTTTGAAGCTTTGTCAAAGGAAGTGAGAGTAGAAGATGCAAGACAATAGGAAGAGAGAGCAGTTGTTTCCCTTTGAATGTTGTCAAATGGGGAGAGAAAAAGAGTTCAAAACAAAAAAGAAAGTGCAAAGGAGAGAAAATGATGATTTGGCCCTTTTCAATTGATGTCAAAGGGAGAGAGTTAAAGTGGTTAAAAAAACCATAGGGGGAGAAAGAAAACATGTTTAAAAACTTGTATATGGGGAGAGTATTGTTTGAGGAGGAAAGGAAGAGAGTGATCTAGAATGCAGGTGTTGTTGGTGTTGCAAGAGAAGAATTCCATGAAGAGAAAGGATAAAGAGTAAAGAGTTGTCCCAATCAAGGGGATTAAATTTCTTATTGTAGTATTCTTGTTGGTTGCACTTTTGTTGTTGATGTTGGTTTCTCTTATTGTTGATGGTTTTTCAGAAAGCAAGTGTTTCCATCAATGAAAAAGGGAGAGATTGTTGGAAGTTTGGAGATGTTGGAAGCCTGATTTGTTTGTGATTTTCTTGGGTGTTGTCATTGATGCCAACCCCTTGTATAAAGAGAGTGTTGGAATTCTACTGGTATTAAAGATGTTCATGGAATTTTTAGTATCGATGTCAACACATGTTGGTGTTGTCATTGATGTCTTACTTTAGTATAGTTGTAGAGGTTGTTGGTCTGGCTTGTGTTTGGGGAGATTATTGTAGTTGGAAAGTGTCACTTATTTCAGATGTTGTAGATTTGTTGCAAAGATGCTATTAATTTTTCTAATGAAGTTGTTTCACTTGGTTTCCAAGTTCTTTTGAGAAAATTTGAATAAAAGAGAGTTTAGTGTGATAAAGTGGTGTTTAGTGTTTTTCTCCACTTTCCTTCATGATTAAAGATATGCTTATGTGGTTTGAATGTGATGATTAGAGGTGTTTAAAGGTGTCATATCTAGATTTTTAGGTTTGGATCATTCTGCAATGAAAGATGTGTTTGAAAATATGTTTGTCTGGTGAAACAAGGTGTCTGTGAGAAATGAAATTTCTCTTTATTTATCCATAGTGAAGATTCTAGTTTTGTGGATTTGGGAACCTAATTATAATTTTTGTATCTACATTCCCTTTAAGTTTTAGGTGTTGATTCATTCTGTAAGGTTGTTTTGTGTGTTGGATGTCTATGTCAGTATGTTTTGTTGCACAAATTGAAGGTGTCCTTAAGTTTCAGGTGGTTGTCATAGTAGTGGTGAATATTTTGATGATGTGGAATATTCTAAGATGTTGTGGAATATTTTTGTGTGGTCTATGAGATGTTTCTAGACATGAAGAGGTGTGTTTGGATTTGCTTGTTAGTGTTAGTGTAGGTTTGGCTGACCCGATGTGCTAGTGCTAATTACAAAGAATAATTGTTGTTTGAGGAAGTGTTGAGAAGCGTTTTGGTGTAGATTTGGGTCCCATCTAAGTAGTGGTGTGGTTTTCCTTCACTTCTTTCTGTCATGGAAGTGTTTGGTGCTGACCTATTTGATGTTGCACAATTGAGGTGTATACGTTTCCATTAGGCCTGCCTAATTGAGATTGTTTTAGGTCATAGGGGGTATAAATGTAAGGAGAATTATTGTGTGGATTGTGTGCAGAGTGTGTGATGCGAAAGATGTAAATGTGATCAAGTGTGATTATCTAAGTGGGAGACTTAATGCCTATGACTTCTAGATGTAGTGAGTAGAAGGTGTCTACATTTTAGTCTATTTGACAAGTTGTTTGTGCTTTAATGGAACTGTACCTTCACCATATGAGAGATGCATTGTTAACAATTCAAATTTATAGTGAGCCACCCCTTCTTTTATTCTTCTTTCTTTTGTATAGTGAGTCCTTTGGTAGTGAGCCTTTCTTTATCTTTCTAGGTAGTAAACCTTATTGTATTCGGTGTTGCAATTCCTATATTAATGAGCTAATCATCATCGTAGTTTTCCCCTCCTTGGGTTTTCTACGTAAATCTGGTGTTCTATGTGTTTGATTTTTTTGCATTACTACTTTACATGTTTACATTATGTTAATACATGAAACATTAAGGGTTTGATGGTTAATTAGGGTTTGAAAAGATACTAAGGGTTTGAATGTTTTAAAGTATACAACTGATTCACACCATCTCTCAGTTGTCCTGTGCATCTAACATAGTGTTTGTTTCTTCTACACCATCTTTTGTTCCTTCTCGGGGCCTCGATGAACCTTACTAAAGTGGGAGCAAGTGTTCCTATCTCCTTTTATGGAACTACCTTTGGTTTCAAACCTTCCCAACATTCCATAATTTTTAGAGTTGATAAACATGTTAAAAATATCTATAATCTCTAGTGCTACACTTTCTAACTTAGTGTCATTCCAACACACCCATAATGAAATATTTCCAAATATTCTTCACCCCACCTCTAATGACATTAATATCCCCTACCCACCTCACAAGCATAAACCATGCAAAATATCATCCAACTCCACCTCATCATAGACAAAATAAAAATCCACCATCTCAATCAAATTCAAACCCTTCTTCATTAGCTTTCATTGTAGAAGGAGTGCATACTTCTTCCATGCCTATCACTGTTATTGTTCATGAAAGTAGTCATGATAATTCTTTTGTTGTTTATTTTTATAGTATCTCACTAATTTCTCCTTAAGAGGAGAATATATTTGATCCATTGGAGATATTTTGACATTATCTATAATTTTCATAAAAACATTGATGCTCACCTCAATGGATGTCCAAGTCGATGTTGTGCTTGTAGCTAGTTCTTTAGCTCTTTTTGTGGGTGAAATTCTTAGTACCACTTTAATGGTACTTCCTTTGCAAACTCAGCCTCCTTCCCTTTATGATCAAGATTGGGAGACCGATGATTTGTTTGAGGAAGGACTTTAAAGTTGTACTCCTCTCATCTTCAAATTTTATTTTTTTTCTTATGTGCTTTATTTTTTCTCCTCGTCCTTGCTTGCATATGTTTTTTAATCTTACCCAGAGAACCCATGACACCCTTGTAGGTGCATGGATATAGGATAGATGAAGTATTGTATATTAATCTATTTGTATCATCATTCTACTATGTCTTGTATATTTATCTTCTTGATTTTAGGGAGTATGCAAAGCATTGATACATTTAGGTCTCTTTCATGATGACCCAAAGTTTTTTATTTTATTTAAATGTGTCTTTCTTCCTCTATGTTTTTAGTTCCACTACACTTGGGGAATGATGAGTATTCAAAAATTTAATACATATTGATATACACAATTATCAAATCTTCATACTAACCCCAAGTCAGTGGATCCCTTAGTCTCTTTAATATGAGTGGTGTTGTGGATCTTATGTTTCATCCCTATATTGTGTGATGAAATTTGATTAGAATAATCTATTATGTTTGATGATACAACATCCTACTTCATATGGATTCTTAAAGTTTTTTTCTCTTTTTGTATCTCTCCTTAAAATATTTGTACTCCTTGAGTCATGCAATTATTTTAAGAGGGGGACTATCACAATGCACAAGATCACATTATTATTTAAAAATATATATCTACAATTATCTTGATAGTATATGAACCACCTATTATAATGTAGCTTGCTAGGCTGTTGGTTTTCATATATCCCATATTTTCCATGTTTTTTTCACAACACAACTTACAACAACCATGATCAATCAAAATTGGTGTATGGTCCTTAGCATAGTATAACTTGCTAGACATATTATCAAAATCATTCATTAAAAATTATTTATCAAAATATTCATTCTTATTCTCTTCCTGCTATCTCTCTTTCTCTTTCTAAATGAGTCGTGTCTTTTTTTTGTGTTGTGTGAGTTTTAAATCTGTGCTCTTTTTTCTTGATGTGTTTCTTTTAGCTAATATTTCTTATATGGTTATTTCTACATTAACATGTCTATCTTGTGCAAGATATTAGTTTTTGTGAAACTCTTCTTTCCCTAGGGGCATATCCATGTGGATTAAAGATTCTTCTTCCTCTACAATGTCCTTCAATAATTATTAATTTTAAGTTATTTCTTACTTTAGCATGCATATTTATTATAATGCATATGCCTGCTAAAGTGGGGGAAAAACATAGTGTAGGAAATTTTATACCCTGCAATTTTACACTACATGTAATGTCTCCCATTTTGGCTCGTGATTTAAAAATAGTTTAAAAACATAAGATGCTAGCACCAAAATATCTTTTATCTATTATAATTATGATGATCTTTGAAATTTTATTCTCTTGGATGAAAGCATTATGTGCACACATCTACATGACATGCTAATGTCCCACAAAATTTGTGATCCAAGTGGTCATTGGAACCTTATATTCTTGTTCAAATCTATCAAATGTAATGATCCTATGTGGTAGTCATGCTTGAAAAAAAATCCATGATATTCTATTTTTAAAGAATACTTTTGATTCAGTCTCTCTCTCTTGAACACATGAATCTTGGTTCTTAGTTTTTGCCTCTGCATCTCTCTTGAAATTTTATAGATTTTAGAGCAACAACACTCACCCAATACATTGTGTGTAACTTCTTAGTTGTGAGGTTGAGAAATTCTTGATGATACTATAGTTTTGAATCCCACTTTGGAGGTTGTGCATGACTTCTTGGTGAGAAATATATATAATCTTTGTTGTCTCATTCTCCTTACTTTGAAGTATTTCTTCTTCTTAGGTTATCATTTAGATGTTCTTGGTGTCAACACTCTATGTTTAAATATGTTTTTGATTAGATAAGGAGGGAAGGGCCCTTGATCCCATGGTTACAATAGCAGACAAAAAGGGAACAGAAAAGGTGGGAAACAACACCACCACCAAACCAAAAAAGAACAACCAGATTATCTCATAGGCCAACATTTAACATAGTAACCATAGTCCAACCAGTAATAATAAAAAATAGTAAGTTTCTACAAGCATACTTAGATCTACGTAAACCATTAATTAAGTCAACAGTGTCCCAAGTGGTATTCCACCATATCATAGTGTAATGCCCAAAATTATTCACTAAAATATAGTTAAGGGCATAACACAAATTTCAAATTTTGTTCACATACACTTGCAAAACTCTCAAAGTTTGCTACCAAAGAAGGCCTTATAAGAGAGCATACAACTTTTGACCAGTCATAAACTATAATCTTTAGTTAGGTAACTAAATTCTTTAGACCATCTTGGTTCGGGCTCGAAGGGAGACGTGAAGTTCACATCACCCAGATAGACTTGATTAGTTATGTTAACTCATCAATAAATACATACTTAATTCAAGTCACAAGTTATGCAAATAAAATATATATCAATAGTACCTTTAAATATTTAATAAGAGGACAAGCCTAGGGGCAGACCTAATTCCTCGGGGGCTCATCTTTGATGGCCTTGCCTACATATATAATTCACAGAGGAATCGTAGTTCAACAACTGGGCTTCAACCATCTCACAAATGGTTGGATAGCAAGGGATAACTCTTAGGTTCAAGGATGACTCTACCACAGTCACACTCATAACCCAATGACATACACATACTCTAAACTCAATTCCCTACTCAACTTCATATTATGTCTCTAATCCATTAATTATAAACAACAAGTACACAACCCTTTCTAGGGTCCTTTTCCCCAGACAGTTTCACAGTCGGTTGCCACCCACTTAGTTGAAGCCGGAGATCGGAAATCCAGTTAAGGATTCATTAAGCAACACATTCCAAGGTGATTTTCTTAAATGATAAGCTTGCGAGAGAAAATATGATCACGTGTTTATTTATGTCCTAGGTTTAACCTTCTTGGTTTGATATTTTTTGTTTGACCAATATGTCCTCAATGTCCTAATGAAATACCCTTGGATTAATGTAATCAAGGTACAACTATAATTAAGATGGCTCACAATACTCTTATCAATAGTACACTACTTCAATTGCTTTATCGCTAATTTGAATTTCACCCATCACCTAACTAGTTGAATAGCAATAGGGTAACCTGCCAAGTTCAAATGATGTCTCAACAACAATTTCAGTCATAAGCATAAATACATAACCATAGATATGGTTTAATTCATTAAACTAGACTAACAACTTAAATGTGCTTTCATAATGTTATGTGATTACACTCTAAATAATATAACTTCTTTAGTCCTTAATAAACTAGCTAGACAATACTAAATCTAGAAGAGGGAGGAATAGTAATCCTAATAAACATATCATGTTTACTTTCCATAAATGGCCTCTCTAATGATATTTTGCATTAAGAAGACATTGATAATATATAGGACACTTGAAGTTCTTAAGCTCATAACCAAACTCATTCCAATCCTTTAATACAAATGATAATTATTTACATTTCATTTGGACCCATTACATAAATAGAAATTAATTGAAATGTGCCCAAGCACACTAGCCACATCGTGTACACCAAACAATTTAGTATGAAACAACCTCATTTACATGTTATACAAACCATCACATTTAGTCCACTATATCCTAATACATACAAGCATGCTAAGCACACCATAAAAATTCAATACATACATGTAATGTAACCCTATTAAGAATATATATAAACAAGGGCATGTACACAAGTCGATTATATACATAGCTATGCCTAACTCACATTAGCATACATAACACACCACACAAAATTAACATTTAACCAAGGATACTGTCATACATAACTAACCCAATTTTCATTCAATATGAATTAATCATATGTATATTATAATGACCTTAATGCTACCAATACTAATTTGTGCAAGCACTCTAAGGACGCCCTACATGTTCATTCACGCTTGGTACAACACCAACACAAAAGTCCAATGCATATATACATATTAGCAGTGTGATGCAGAGTTGTTTTCTCCGTCCAATCCACACCTACTGAACTTGCTCCCATCTCCAAAGCTTTCCTACTAAATCTGTGTTTCCTTTAAATGCAACCTTACATAAAAGCTTGTTGGTGTTTAGTTTATTAAAATACGGCCACATAGTTGCTCTAAAATTTAAAAAAAAACAAACTTTACCATTAGCTCTAAGTTATTTTGGCAACAACTATACCTAAAGGGATTTTCCCAACACTGTTTGTGGTGGTCACCCTCATAACCAATTCTTGATTGAAGGCATTAACTAGCAAATCTATATCTTCATCATTTATTCCTCAATTACATAGTTCCAGGCACTAAACTATACGCCTCAAGGAAATGATGTATCAGAGAATGCAATAAATGTAGGATATGCACAAAATAAATTCATTAAAGAGACTTTAAAACAAATTTCGAGCAAATGAAAAATGACAGGTGTAAAGTGAAATTCTACATCCTTTTTTTCAACGTCCATTCTGCCTGCACCTAAATGGGAGCTTTTTTGGAAATAGGGTATGGGGCGTCCATCACGTTAAAAGTGAAAGTGATGGAGCTATATTTTTTTGTCAGGAATTTTAGTTGCAAATGTGCTAGAAGACATGTATGCAAAATGCAGAAGCAAAGACCAAGCACATGATCTTCTGACAAAACAACTCAAGGAAGGTGGTCTCAGGAAGTGTAATAATTGCAGGATAAGCACAAAACAGATATACTGCAGTGGTTTTAGAAATTTCAAGAAAATGAAATTTAATAGGTGAACGCATAATTCCCTAACATTTAACAACATCCTCCCAGTGTTTATGGTATGGACCTACATCGACGCATAAAGGAAGGGAAATTTTTTTTTTATTAGAAATTATAGTTGGAGATGCTCTGGTAAATATGTATGCAAATGAGAGAACACATACAAGGCACATGAATTTTTTTTGTCAACTGGTTCATGGAAATAAAAAATATTTAAAGGTCTAAACCACCAAATGAACAAAAACTCCATTTCCATTCAATGCATCTCTATTTGAAGAATAAATAAGTAACTATAATAATGTCTCACATGAAAACACTTACAATTAAAACACAAAAGCATGGCTTTCATTAAATAGATGGTAGCATATCATTGTTTCAAAATAAATAAGCACAAAAGAAGTGATGCAACTATCTACGATTCCCATTGTTTGAAAAAGACACCGAGATCATGGCAATGGACTTACCTTTAGATTCTATACAAGTTGCTATGTAACTTACAAAGCCATCAAGGATTATTATGCAACGGTTAGCGGACATGCACATAAAATTTTGTTGAAAAGCTCTGGAAACTTGCATGCAAATGTAATTGGTATCCCTTTAAAGCCTAATTCCACCATTTTTCCAGCGTCCTTCTACATTTTAAAAGAAATAAATGGTGCTCCTCGACTACTTTCCATATCTTCTACAATCATTTTTTAAGTCTATCTCTTTAGCTACATTTCCCACTTCCATTACATTATCTATATCCATGCTTCTGGTGAGATCCTTTGTTTCTTTCACAGCATCTCTCAGCCACCACTTGAATGGATTGTCATATTCTCCTTCTCTCGACCATGATGGAACTGCATATTGGGTATGCTTAATGCAGAGGAGTATAGCCGATCTACTACCAAAAGGTTGAGCAAACCATTTCCTCCACAGGCCCCTCTGCTCTCCTCCACAACGAGCCCTACGAAGCCTTGTACGAAGTTCCCACTATCTACACTCGCCTCCACAAACTAATTGATTTAAACATATATTTCTGATTGGATTTGAATATGGTCATTTTTATGAACCATCCAGTAGTGCCCCCCCATAGTTCAGTCATCACATTAGCATAACTCCCCACCATGGTGATATCGTTGCAAACCAAAATGGGTGATGGTAGCTACTAGTCATAATGTTAGCTTCCTGGCAATGCAGTTAATATGAAATTCTCCTGACACTACTCAACTTGAAATGTATTAATTGGCCGGACGCAATCAAAGGTAATCTAATGCTTTACTTCATATCAGTGTAGGCATTAAAGACTACTTGAATTCCTAGACTTAATTGGATGCCATTGTATCTGTCACCAGATTCGAACCCTTGATTGCATATCTACTATGCATACCGTACCACTCATCTCGGTCATGCTATGCACTATTGATCCGTTTATCTACCATAAATAATCAACACCTCACTTCTTTAATGTGATGGTCAACAACTACTTATTTGTTTTCATACCCAAGTCCATTCTAATAAAGGCCCTCACAAGAGACACTCACGCAACCCATAACCATGATATTGATCGCTCAACTACTGCACTTTAGACTTGATTGAGTAGGATGTGACACATTATTTTTATGATTTTTTTCTATTATTATTGTGTAAGGACTAACATTACCTAAAGCAATAAGTGAGACTAATATAAGCATATGACTTTAAAGCAATTTAATGTTCTATAAGTGAAAATAGGATGAATGCTAATTTTGAATATACCTTTTACTTCCATAAATTTGTAAAATAAGTTTGATATGGATATCATGATAAATTAGTATTGTATATAAGTGCCTAATCAAGAGTATATTATAAGATGCTAGTATTCAATTTCCAATGAATTTTGAAGCATTGAAAATTTTGTAAACATTGACTTCAATTTGATTTCTAGTATTATGTTTCTATGTTTTCGTTTTGGTGTCATGAATATAAAACTAGAATGTTTGAGCCATGTTATAACTCTTTATGAATGACTCTAAACACACCTTTAGCACTTAAAAATGTTCTCTAATATGTTTTCAAAGATAACTTAATGTATTTTATGTGTAAATAGAAATGTTTTAATATGAAGAAAGTTTGATGATTTATAAAATTTAAATGAATGGTACGAGAGAAAGCAATATACCAAGTATATCTAAAACAAGACAATTTCAAGCTTTATGATAGCTATAGTGACAAAATAATATGTATTTTAAAATTGTGAAGCAAACACTATGGGGTTTGAGTCCTAAATAGAATTGGAAAATAACGATTTTATTCCCCAAAATGTGATTACTAATCAGCTTATAGCATACATAGTGAACAACCTTACTTCTATTAGAATACAATTCTAGTGAAGATGGATAAAATATTTTATTCCACCTTTACCATGATTGCCTTAACCCCCACAAGGGCCCCATCAATTCACAACCTAGATTATCTTTACTTTTTTATATTAAACCCTTTATGTTGACCCATAAAAATATCTTTTCCTAAACCACTATGTGAGATTATTTTCTTAACATCCTTATATGTGATCTTTAGCCATATAGGGAATATGTCGTAACATATATTTAACTTTTATCTGACATATACTATTCACAGATACTTTGATTTTAGTGAACCTATTTCTAAAGTCAAATTTATCCACCTAAGTCAATTGATAATATGTCCATTGGAAGTTCTAATATTTCCTATAATTATTTATGACCTAAGAATAATTTTACATTATAAGCATTATCACATGGTTTAGAATTAAAATCCCCATATTTAATAGAATGTCAACATCCAAACATGAAAGATCCCTAGACACATTATTGAGAATTAATTAGGTGACCTTACAGAAATAAAACAAATTGTTGTATTTTGGGTCTATTTTGTAATAACAATGTGTGAAAATTATTATGTTATTCTGTATTTTGGAGTCTTGTAAATTAGATTTGGCTTCTTTATTATTGTTATGTTATTGTTTTGGCTTTAATCAATGTGGGAACCCAGTTTTCTTTAGGAACCCGCATAGGGATGTTGTGAACTTAAGTCTTCAAGAGGCTTGAGTCAATTTTTAGTTGATGTTTTATCTTTCATTTGCTCTAACGGTGGCAAGTTATTTGGTATCTTTGTTTTGAAAGGGTTGTACAAATATTTATTGAGAATTTGGTTATGTGCTTCTAGCAAGATGGGTAATACCTTGCATGTATCCAATTGACTTTGGATGTTTTGTTTTTCCTTAGTTGTTCAATCAGGTTTATTTTGGTGATTTTTTTGGGTCTCTAGGGAGATTGGCTCTTCATGGGAATCAACATACAAAGGGGCGGCTAGGATAACCCATGTAAGAGTTAGATTAAAAGTGAAAATATAATAAAATAATTTATGGGGATGGGTAGTAATAACATTAACAAGATAAGTATGGATACCTCGTTTATCTGTTAGGGCTTCCACAGACTAATGGTGGACTGAGAAGGTCATGGTTGGAAAGGTCATTACCTCATCTTCATGAGAGGCTAATGACTCTACATAAGTCACCCTATGGGGCCAATGCTTGGTGAGAGGCATCAAGGATAACCATATATGGGGGCCAACACATGTTTGCAAGGCGGCTAGGATAACCCATGTAGTACTATGTGATGACACTCTCTTCTACTTTCCCCTAATGCTTTTTTTTCTTGCTAACCTTTGGAAGTGGTTTATGGTTGTTGCATTTTGACTTTTTGATGATTTGTTTAATGGTCTTGTGTTGTTGTGATTGGTTTCTTGGTTGTTGTTCGTTTATGACCTATGTACTCTCATGTTACTGTTATTGCAGTTATTGTTATTATGTTCCTATTATTAGAGTTTAGTCTTGTTGGCATCATTGGTCGAGGTCACTTCCTTATCATCTCCGAGCACGGGGGTGGGGGTATGTGCAGGATCATGATGGGCCAAAAAGTGGCAATATTATGGGTATTTGTATGGTATGTGGCTGACGACATTTTTTTAACCCAAAATTGATGAAACGAAAAGGGTTTTATGAGGATATTCTCAGCTTTCCACCAATATAAATTATGCTTTTATTTGAATTTAATCAATAATTATTATTTATTTTCTATTAGAATTACGACTAAAGTCCTAATTGATAGGCTGATTGAAAAACATTTATAACTTTCAAACAATATCACATTTTGAATTTGAAACATCACGTCACATTCAGCACATAGGTATAGGACCTAAAAAAGAAAAAATAATTTCATGAATTTTTGACCAAAGTTAAATTGAACATAAGAGTTTACCCAAATTTTTTAAAAAGTTGTAATAAAAATTCATAATTAATTATTTACTGGGAAAATTACAAACAAATATCCATCACATCCGAACATGAGTCTTGTACTTATATATAAAATATTATAGAAAAATATTATCATTTTATTATGGTTAGCATGGTCAGACAAACACCTACTTCTTATTTTTCCCCTGAAATTTAAGTACTACTGCATTGAAATTTCAATTTTTCACCAAATAAATTTTATTTATTTTTAAATAAACCTAGTAGTTTAGAAACTACATTCAATTTTCTATAGATTCTACTCTTACATATTTTTGAAATAATATAGATAACTTATTCAATTTTTTATGTCAAGTTGCATAACACTAATTTTTCTAAATTTTTTGCCACTTAAGGGCCTGTTTTTTCCATGATGATCCTGCACATACCCGTGGGTTTTTCTAAAAACCACATGGCCGGGTGGAACATACTCCACACCCCGTTGGGTTCCCCATCAACGTTTGTTCTACACAGTATTATCAAGTTGGAGCTTGAGCTAGATGTTCATAATGTATTTCAATCATTCTTTGTATTAATGTATCTTTCCCACATGTATGGGAGATTATGATGTAACTCATGTATACAAACTATGTAAAGTACTGAAGTTGATGTAATGTAACTATACCTTTGTAATCATTTATGACCAATGAGATTTATTATGATTTTTTATGATATGATGTATTTATATTTATATGCTTAGGTATGTATGGATGTTTAGTGAAACTAATCTTGTTATCTCTTGCAAATGGTTTAACATAATGACTATGATGGATGTAAGGTTAGTTAAGTTATTTCGGATATATGTGTATCTTTCATTATGGGTTGGTTTCATGTGATGTAACCTCGCATGATCCAAAGGACTTAGATGTTTGAGATGTTTATCATGCAATGCAATGATGTATAATGGTACTTAATATGTTTACCTTGTATTTAAAAAAAAAGGGTATGTGCTTAGTAGTTGTCTTTTGGGGTTTGCACAATGAGCGTTACAACTTGGTATCAGAGCAAGGTTCACACACTGGGCATTATGAGCCCATTATGGAATTTTGCATCTAGATGTCCTACGTTTAGGTTTTCACCCTACTACCAATCTTTTTTATTTATTTTTTTGTCTGAGTTTTCTTGTTTGTGTCAGTTCAATGATGCAGGAAACCAATAGAAAGGATAGGACCCTCGGTGTAGTGTGCAATTTATTGATATCCTTCCTACCGAGGATGCATTAGAGACCTTGTGTTGTTGTTTGATGTAATTTTGCATGTGAATATGTTGAATTTATGATTAAGTTTATATTTTGTGTCTCTTTTTCCATTCTTGTGACCATTTCCCCTTGGTGATGTGTGTAGGATGGTTGGAGTTCAAGGGCGAGTTCATGGTAGAAGATAGGGAAGAAGTCGAAGGACTAATCGCTAGGGTGCCTCACCTCAGAATCGTCACAACATTGTATGCAGAGAAGGGCTTGGAACCTAGATAAACCCAGAGTAGCTAGATATGGAGAAAGTGCAAGTAGTCCAACTACTAGAAGAAATCTCTTACGATGAAACCTTGGCACATGCTCTAGTCTAGATCAAGAAAGAAGAAAGTAGAAAAACTATTGAATCTAAACTTGTTACTAGGACCAAGAAGCCATCATCAATTTGAGACTGGCCATTGGGGTACGGACACTATGCCCCCAAGCTGACAAAAGAAGAGGTAGAATTCCTACGAGCACATCGCCCCTCCTCTAAAACGGCCATGAGGGACTCAGATGAGGACCTGAAAGAGTGTCCTCTAGGGGATCGTGAGCGAGAACCTTTGTTTTGTGAACCCTTTTTAATAATGTACTTGATAGTATATAAGTTTCCATTGGTGTAGTTGCACTGTTTTGTTTGAACTGGTTGACAGTATAAATAACTAGTATGTGTGATAAACTCTCTTTCATAGTCATAGATTCAAGTTGTGTGGTTGTGAGAGCAAGGGAAATGAATTATAATATTCTTTTAATGTGTAGATATATTTTTTCTATACTAATAATAATACTATGGTATAGGTTATAGTTTATTAATAAATAAAATGATTTATTTGTTAAGAGGAGACAAGTAGGAAAGAATTAAATTAAAAAAAAAAACTATTCTTACCCTAATAATTAATCGGTTAGGTAAATGAGTTAATTATATTGTCCCTTGTTACTAACAATATCATAATGGTATCACTATAAAGCATTACCAATTACGTAAGTAACATGGTTGAAACCTGTGTGAGATATAGTGACTAGTTATGTGGATGTCTTGACTAGCCTAAAAGACAAGTGTTGAGACTTCAACAACATGGGAGTATGCCTCTTGTATTAGAGAGAATATTATTTGTATTTTTTCACTGGCTTCCACGAGTAAGTTGAATTCTTGGGGGGGAGGATGTAATACCCCTCATGTTGTTGTTGGTACTTGATACTTTCTATGGCTTTGCTTCACACATTGATACTTTGATAGTTACTGTTTGTTGGTTGGATCAGTTGATTGGATAGTTTAGACTACTTGATGACCATGCTCCTTTAATTGATGACATGGATATTATGATATGACATTATGGTTACTTTTGATTTCATAATGTTTTATATGAATGCAATAATATATTGTGATGCAGTAGACTAGTAATTATTTCATGTGGATATGATGTGTTTGGTATAGTGTAACAATGTTACTTTATATTTGTTGTAATAGTTTTTATTATGGTTTTCCTGAGGGGACAGTGTAGCACCACTCATTCGTGAGTGCCCTGCTACACTTCAATTCCTTCTCACAATGAGATGTATTTGATTATATATATGTTGTACACAACCTTGTTTGTATGCAAGAATTGTAGGAACAAAGTCTCGATTCCGCCTGCTTTGGTAGGATAGGGCGAGTATTAAATTATCCCAACGGGCATGATGTTGAAATAGAGATGACAAGGAAGTCACCCCATCTCAAGTTTATCAACCCATCATGTGTCTAGTGGTATTGTGCACCTTTCACTTTGGTTATTTTTGTATTATATGATAGTTTCCTTTTGTGAGTGTTTTTTGTGTTATTTATTTAATGTTGGTGTCACTTTACATTGGGTGAGTAATAGTATGATGTAGTTCAAATAATTAAATAATTAAAAATAAATGTTAGTAATAGTTGTTGGAATAGTTTTATTAAAATTTGAAAGTATTAAATTAAAAGTTATGTAGTTTATTAAAGATAAATAGATTGATAGTGTAAATAATATTATTTAAAATTGTCATTTAGATAATTTAGTGAAAATAGAAAGTTGATGATAATTAATGGAATAAAATATTTAAATGAGTTAAAATGTATCAACTGTAAGTGGAAATTAGCAAAATAGAAATTAAAACTAAAGATTTTAGTTCAAATAGAAAAATCAAGAGAAGAAAAAAGAGGACCAATGAATGTTTAGATATTTGGTTGAAAGCTGGTGAAGAAATAGAAAATTTATTTTCATTATGATTTTTTAGTTTTCGATAATAGAAGATGATATCTTTTTATTTATTAAAAAAAAAAAAAAATAGGTAGGCACAAGAAATTTTCATAGAATCTTTACAAAAATATATACTTGTCTATTAAAACCTTCTGCTTCTTTCATTCTCTCAGGAAAAAGGTTTTTGGGTTGAAATAGAATATTAGTCTACAGAAAATTAGATCAAAGAAACTAGCGGAGAAGTTCTATAAAAGGAAAGGGAGTTTTTCGAAAAGGCTGGTGGGAATCAAAAGAAGGCTTCGTCAACTTCTTGGCAAGTGCAGGACTCCAGGTTCCTTTATTGATCTTTCACTACTTCTCAAATTTCAAATGGAAAATATGTTGTTCTGTAAAAGAAAAATCATTTGGGGGTTTTAGAATAAATGTGTTCATATGTATTTACTGGGTAACAAATAAATGAAAGATTTTTTTTTGTTTGGAGCTTCTAGAAATATTCTATATATAATTTGTAATTTTGTTTATGACAAAATTTTATTTCCTCTATGAAATAAATTGATATACATACTCATGTATATATATTATATATATATACATAAATATATTTATCAATTTCTATAGAAAGTGCTTGGAAATATATATATATATATAATTAATAAGTCTAATTTTTTTTTCATGGTGTTGAACTTGTGTTAGTGTTAGAATTTCTTTTTATTGAATGAAATTATATTGAGGGGGTGATGGATGGGTCGTACCCTCCCCTCCCCCCCTTTTGGGAGCGTTGGGATTCCCATAGTAGTCCATAGACTATTGTGCACAGTCCATTGCGTACGACCAATGGTTAATAATCTTATTTTTATTTTTTTTAATATATATATTTATATATGTTTTTTTTTACGGGTACAATTAAATATCTAGAAAAATCAATTAGACCATAATTATTTAATGAATAAAAAAAATAAACAGAATATTTATAGATAAATGTTTTATTTATATATATATATGTAATTATATGTATATATATAATATAAATATATAGATATATTGATTTCTTTATGATTGTGAAATTATAAATATGACTATAATTTGTTAATGGAGAAAGGCAAGATTTTATATCAGAATTATTATCATGTTGTTATTTCAAAATCATTTCATCGAAAATGGGATTAAGTCATATTGATTAATTGTGAATGAAATAAAATGAATTGTTGTATTTTGGATCTATTTTGTAATAACAATGTGTGAAAATTATTATGCTATTCTGTATTTTGGAGTCTTGTAAATTAGATTTGGCTTCTTTATTATCTTTATGTTATTGTTTTGGCTTTAGTCGATGTTGGAACCCAATTTTGATTTAGGAACCCGCTGAGAGATGTTGTGAACTTTAGTCTTCTAGAGGCTTGAGTCAAGTGTTAGATGATGTTTTATCTTTCATTTTCTCTAATGGTGGCAGGTTATTTGGCATCTTTGTTTTGAAAGCGTTGTACTGGATTTTATTGAGAATTTGGTTATGTGCTTCTAGCGAGATGGGTAATACCTCACATGTATCTAGTTGAATTTGGATGTTTTTTTTTCCTTAATGGTTCAATCCTTGATTTTATTGATGTTTTTGGGTCTCTAGGGAGAGTGGGTCTTCATGGGCACCGAAACACAAAGGGGTGGCCATGATAACCCATGTAAGAGTTAGATTAAAAAGTGAAAACCTAGTTAAAGAATTTAGGGGGATGGGTAGTAATAACATTAACAAGATAAGTATGGATACCTTGTCTATCTATTAGGGCTTCCACAAACTAATGGTGGACTAAGAAGGTCATGGTTGGCAAGGTCGTTACACCGTCTTCATGAAAGGCTAGCGACTCCACATAAGTAACCCTATGGGGCCGGCACCTGGTGAGAGGCAGCCAAGATAACCATAGATGGGGGATGGTACTTGTTTGCAAGGAGGCTAGGATAACCCATGTAGGACTATGCGATGACATTCTCTTCTAGTTTCCCCTTATGGTTTCTTTTCTTGCTAGCCTTTGGAAGTGGTTTATGGTTGTTTCCTTTTCATTTATTGATGAATTTTTTAGTGGTCTTGTGTTGTTGTGATTGGTTTCTTGGTTGTTGTTTGTTTATGATCTATGTACTCTCATGTTATTGCTATTGGAGTTATTTTTATTGGAGTTTAGTCTTGTTGGCATCCTTTTTCGAGGTCACTTCCTTGTTATCTTCGAGCACGAGGGGTGGGTTTTTCTAAAACCCACGTGGTCGGGTGGAATGTGCTTTGCACCCATTGGGTTCCCCATCAACATTTGTTCTACATAGTATCATCCAATTGGAGCTTGAGCCAAATGTTCATAATGTATTTCAATGATTCTTTGTATTAATGTATCTTTCCAACATGTATGGGAGATTATGATGTAACTCATGTATACGAACTCTGTAAAGTACTAAAGTTGGTGTAATGTAACTATACCTTTGTAATCGTTTATGACTTGTGAGATTTATTATGGCTTTGTACCATGTGATGTATTTATATTTATGCTTAGGTATGTATGGATGTTTAGTGAAACTAGTCTTGTTATCTCTTGCAAATGGTTTAACGTAATGACTATGAGGGATGTAAAGTTAGTTAAGTTATTTGGGCTATATGTGTATCTTTCATTATGGGTTGGTTTCATGTGATGTAACCTCGCGTGCCCCAAAGGACTGAGATGTTTTCAAGATTTTTATCATGTAATGCAATGATGTATAATGGTACTTTATATGTTTACTTTGTATTTTAAGAAAAAAATGTGTGTGTTTAGTAGTTGTCCTTTGGGGTTTGCACGACAAGCGTTACATGAAGGACCAACATATAAATGAACCCCAAATCCTTTAGTTAACTAAACCCAATCATGGATGGAGTTACATACATCTAAAAACCCTTACAAAATAATAACACATAAGTGGAACACCTTTTCATATCATCAAAACACAAATACTTGATTGTACACAACCAATTTCCAAATTGTTGATAAAGTGTAGACCTAGGGCATCATAGAATCGGCCTCAAAAACAAATATTTAGACTCTACAAGTTGGATATATTTTAGAGCATGTCACATAAGTGGAACACCTTTTCATATCATCAAAACACAAATACTTGATTGTACACAACCAATTTCCAAATTGTTGATAAAGTGTAGACCTAGGGCATCATAGAATCGGCCTCAAAAACAAATATTTAGACTCTACAAGTTGGATATATTTTAGAGCATGTCACATAAGTGGAACACCTTTTCATATCATCAAAACACAAATACTTGATTGTACACAACCAATTTCCAAATTGTTGATAAAGTGTAGACCTAGGGCATCATAGAATCGGCCTCAAAAACAAATATTTAGACTCTACAAGTTGGATATATTTTAGAGCATGTTTAAAACTCCTTATATACCAATTTTTATCACTTTTCAACAAGTAAATTTTGAGAAACACAATTTTAATTTCTTGTTGCCACCCTAAATTAGCGTTTTAACCTACCCGAAGTGTTTTCCTTATAAATTTTACAAAACTTAATGGATTCAAATTTCTTGCATGTAAAACATTGTCCAAAAAAACATCCAACATTTTGATTCATTCTAATTCAACATTCTATAGCCTTATGTCAAAATTTATTGCATGAAAATCAAATACCATTGAAATATGGGTACTTTTCAGCATTTAGTTGTCTGATAGGTCTTACAGTATTGCTTCTTTGATTCTTGAAATGTCTCCCATTTCCTTGATTCTTCTTTTTATTTTTAACCTTTTTAGATGTCTAATTTTTCTTTGAACTTTGTCCTTCCTTAAGTCCCAAACAACCTTTATCCATAGAAGGTTTCTAAATTTTAATCAATTCATCAAGAATTGTAGTATTGGTTTTGAATCTATCCTCATGACCTCTTGCTTTCTCCAAATCAGATCTTAGGATGACCACCTCTTATTCAAGCTTTGTACTTTCATCAACCTTGATTTGCATTTTAGCATTCAAAAAAACCTCAATTCATTTATTTTCTTCCATTTGAACTTTTAATTTAATGGTCTCTTCATTTTAAGTTTTCAATACTTCATTGATTTCTTTGTCTTTCTTTCAACTTCATAATTTGTTCTCTTGGAATTTTCATCCATTCATTTGCTTCTTGTAGGCTTCCCTTCAAAATGTTGTTCTCACTTTCAACTTTTTCAAGATCTTCAACAATACATTTTAGTTCTTGGTCAAACATGTATTCAACTTCTTCATATTCAATTGGTGAAATTTCTTTTGGAGGAATAGGGTACTTTTTATTAGCCATGTGTTCAACCTCCAAAATCTTCCTCAAGCTGTTAGAATTTTTAAAAGGATAAAGACTGATACCAATTTTTGAACATCCAAAATACTAAGAGGGGGGTGACTCAATACTACATTAAACTAATTAGTCATAATCTAACTAATTATCAAAACATATTTAACTACAACAATGAATGAGTACATGAAGAGAGTCACAATATAACATAACATAACACATGAACACCAAGATTTCTACGTGGAAAAACCAAGGAGGCAAAAACCATGGTGAGGATTAACTCACAATATATTATAACTAGTTATAAGATATTATAGGGCTCATTACCAAGACTCACTTTCCTTAAAAGGCTCATAGCCTAAAAATAGATAGAAGTGTAGTGTCAAAAAATGTCATCAATGACATTTTCACACTGGTTTAGCTCCTTCTTGTTAAATTAAGCTTAAAGGTTTCATTGATTTGGTGTTGTAAGGTGTTTGAAACATTCATACTAGGTCTTGGGCCCTTGGAAACTAAATAAAATGTATTTAAATTGTTCCTTGTAAAGGTGTTGTAAAGTGTTGTAGTCCACTTTCACACTTTTCGAAGATTTTATTTTGTATTTGAGCCTCATGAACCTATTTTTAACCAAAATTTGCTTAATTAATGCCTCTTATTGGGTGTTGTAAAGTGTTGTAACACAATTTCACACTTCTCTAAGGGTTTTATCTAAAAATTAGGCTTTATTATGCTTTAATTGGCCTTAAATTGCATCCAAAAGCCTTAATTAATGTATAATTTCAAGGATAATCCCAACATTAATCATCAACCAATCATAATTCAGGTGTTTATGGCATGTGTGGCCAAAATTTAGTGATCTAGGACTCATTATTTTGAAGTTTTGTAATTTTTGGAATTCTTTCATAATTAAGGATAAATACAAGGTACTTTCACTCATTTTCACCTAGCAAGTTGAATGAGCATTCATAATAGCAAGTTTGAGTTCACAAGAGCATCCAAAATAATTTATAATGAATTCAAAGGTAGAATTCTTCATCAATTGATGTAGATATTCAAGATTCATTATCATGTTAGGGATATCAAGCATCAAGCATGTTGTTGAGCTAGTGTTGTGATGTGGCATTGAAGATCCAAGAGCAAGCATTGTTCATCAATTTCAAGATCAAGATCTACATCCTTCATGGCCACTTCATGCTAAATTACAAATTTATAATACATCCTTCAAGATACCTTTTTTTTTTTTCATGTCCTATATTTCATGTTTCATGTTCATTATTTCATCATTTGGTTTAATTTCCTAAAAGGGGTTTGACCAAGGCAAACTCCTATCTACTAACAATCAACAAGTTTTTTCCTCTTTACATGTGTGATTGTAGATCTAGGTGTCTTGGAGCTTGAAATATCATTGAATACTAGGTTACGAGCTTGGAGAAAGTTGTTGGAATTGTCTCCTCATTTGCAAGGTTGGAATCTTCTCTAATAGGTCTCCTAGAGCCACAAAATCAGAGTTTCAAATCTAGAAACCTAGAGAAGTAGATTGTGCAAACTAAGAAGAATAGATTTAGACCTTGAAGTTCTAGAAAATACAAACTCAACTCATTCACCACAAGTGGTGAATGAGTCCCACTATAGGATTTTTTCAATTTTTTTTGTAGATTCAGATAACCTTTTGTTTGAAACTTGCTCCTGTGCAAAATCCGGAAGTTGGACTGATTCACCCAGAATAGAAAATGAGTCCCACTAGGTCAAAAAGTTAGAATTTCTATCATTTTAGGACTCCTTCTAGATCATCTTCAAGTTTCCAAGTGCACAAATTTCATCTTATTATTTGTTATTATGTTTTATATGCATTTTTAGTTCATTTAATTCAAGTTTACATCATATTAGGGTTTTGCATTTCATCTTGTATTTCATTGTCTTTCCAAGTCTTAACTTGATGGTGAACTCCTCATTAGTCATTAATTGGCCCCTAGGACAATCCCTTAGCAGATATCTTTCCTCTATTCCACTCTTGGGGTAAAATTTATAAGGCATACTTGAATGTTAGTTAGAGAAAAGTGATGTTCTATGCCCAAAACCACAAAGCATCAATTTTTCAACTAATCATTTTGGTGAACCTACATTTCGAACATCATCATCCTAGATTTAGCTTGAATTAACATTGCATTAAAGTTTGTAATACTTAATTGGCATTTTAGTGTTTCTAAATTTGGCATTAGTGAAAGTTCATATGGATAGCAATTTTGCATCTTAAATAATTGAAAATCATATAAAATATGCATTTGTACTCAAGTTACAAATCTGTAGCAAGCAAAAAGTATTTCTTGCTTGACATTGGGAATAATTGATGATAAATGGGACTTAATAAGGCCTTGATTTTTTTTTTGGAGGTGTTTTTCCATCCACACTAGGTCTTGAACCCTTTCAAATGCATTTAGTGATGTCTTGTAAAGTGTTATAAAATATTTTCACACCTCTCTAGACTTAATGAACCCATTTTCCTTTAATTCAAAATTGTAAAATGTATTTAAAATGTATTCCCACATCAATCTAGAGGGCTTCTAAACTAAATTTAACTGTAATATAGTGTTGTAATGTGTCCTACACATTCACATTATATGCTGTTCCTTTCTAGGCTAAGTGGACCTCATTTTAGTGTTGTAAAGCATATTTAATCACACTTTCACATTGAATTTTGTGTCCCAAGCCCTAACTGACCTTTTCATCATCACTAATAGGCCCATATTACCCCATATTGTGCAACTCAAGGCATAATTTGATCAAATAACCAAAGAATTCAACATAAGAACTAGAATTCCTCATTCCCCCACAAACCAATTGGCAAATGCACCCCTTTGGGACTAATTCACCATATGTGGTGAATGAGTCCCTACCATGTAGGATTGATTCATCCAAGGTGGAATCATTCACCACCTTGGGCGAATTAGTCTATTTTCACCCCTAAAACTACCCTTTATAGAACTAAAAACCCTATTTTTAAGCTTCTTTTTGGTACCATTACCTAACTGTATCAGTTGGCTAAGTTTCTTTAGCATGCATTTCATTATATCTATCCTAAATTATCTCATTTCATGTATGGTTTAAAATTCAAGTTTGCATTCTCATATTGTTACATAGCATAATCAGTTCATGGTCATCCTTAAAATCTAAAAAATTTCATCCCTCTGTCGCATGTTTGCTTTAGCATAGTTACATTTCATGTTTGTAGAATACTCATTACATCATTTTTTCATTACAAATTTCTATATTTATCATCTTCCATGTTCTCTTTTTAGACATTATTGCATGTTCTAAGAGAATTTTGTTAAGTGCATGCAAATATGACATCCTTTCCCCTCTCTTTTTGTTTGTCATAGTTCCCTCTCCTAGTTTCCCTTTTGTTGATGAGGTTAGTCTACTAAAAGAAACATTGGATAATCATACCAATCACATTTTTTCTTCTCTTATTTTCTCTCACACTTCTCAAGAAGATATTATAGTGCTAGAAGAACTAATTGATGTGAATTTTGACAATCTGAGTTGTTTCTCTCCTCTTACCTCTCCTGTTAGAAAAATATTTACTAAATAAGCTTGGACATAGCAATAAGTAATCATGATGATCATAGAACAAAACAAGATGATGAGATCATAGAAAAAATTCTAAACATCACCTTTCCTAATCTTCATAACCATGCACATTGTCCTTCTCCTAATATCCCTCCTCAACACCATGAGGAGAGGTTGGTGTTAGAAGATACTCCTATTAAGAGTCATGAGACTCTTACCTCTCCCTTCCATAATACTCCTACCATTTGGGACAATCTATTTGAAAATAATAATGGTCCTTCTCTTGATGCCTCTCCCACTTTTGATGAAGCTACTTTACAAATTTCAACCTTAGATGAACAAATTAGAAGCTCTCCTAGTAGGGTAGATAATATGGAAAAAGAGAATAAGACCTTACAAACAACTGATAATCAACTAGAGTCTTTTTCTAATCTCCCTACTCTCGATAATCAAACAAATTCCACCATTCATAACTCTCATACTTGTGAAGAAGTCCTTTTATAAGAACCAACCCTCGAATGTCACAAACATGTGGTTTGTGGTTCTCCAAAAAACTCTCCTTCTAGGGATGATATCATGATCGAAGACAAGACTAACATTGAAAATAATAATATTATGCCCTTACATGAAAATGAAAAGCCCATGTTAGACTCTCATTCACCAAGGGATGTTAATATTATTCAACCTCAACTCATCATTTACCCACCTTCACAAAAACAACAAACTCAAAACCAACTTGAACTCATCCTTTACCCACCATCACATAAACCTCCAACTCCACCTAAACTCGAGTTTATTCTTTACCCACCTCATAATAATGTGTCGCAACAACTGAGTCATAATACCATTGTTCATACATATAAAACTAGAAATAATCTGCAACCACAACAACCCACACCAATACCCTTAACTTTTCGAAGTCCCATTTTTCCTAGAGATCCTTGATTAAATTCACACATTAAGGAGTACAATCTTGTTGAAAAACTAAAGAATAATCCTACTAAGATATCCTTATGGGATCTTATTCAAACATCCCCTCACTATCACAACATGATCCAAGCAGCCTTGCAAAAAGTTCATGTCCCTTCTAATTCGCAACCAACAGATATAGCAGCCATGATCCAAGGAATAAATGATAACATTGTTTTCCATCAAAGTGAAATCCCTACTTTTTAAGTACAAAAAAAAAATGAAGCTTGCATGCTCATTGCTCAATACAATCAAATAGGGATAAAGAAAAATCTTGTTGACAATGGCTCAACCCTTAATGTATGTAGTGTAAACCTCTTGGAGAGGCTTCATGTGGATCACTAAAAAATTCAACCTAATTCTTTATCTATTAAGTGCTTTGACAATGTAGAAAAGACACTACTTGGTGGGATCACTTTACCTGTTATATTTGGAGAAGTCACATTGAACACATCAATCCAAGTTATGCCTTGTACCATAGAGAAAAGTCAACTTGCTTGATTTAGGGAATAATTTATGATAAATTGGACTTAATGAGGCCATTATTTAGTGTTGTCGGGTGTTTTCCACATCCACACTAGGTCTTGGACCCTTCCAAATGCATTTAATATCTTATAAAGGTGTTGTAAAGTGTTGTAAAGGAATTTCACACTTTTCTAGACTTAATAAACCCATTCTCCCTTAATTCAACATTATAAAATGTATTTAATTACATCCTCACATCAATCTAGAAGGCTTGTAAAATAAACTTAATGTTAATCTAGTGTTGTAATGTGTCTTTCACATTCACATTGGATATTGTGCCTTCCTAGGCTGAGTGGACCTCATTTTAGTGTTGTAAATTGTAGTTAATCACACTTTCACATTGAATTATATTTCCCAAGAACTAGTTGGCCTTTACATCAGCACTAATAGGCCCCTATTACCCCATATCGTGCATCCAAAGGAAATATTTGATGAAATACCCAACATAGTCACTATATAAACCTTATTTCCCTACTTCCTAGCATCTTAGCTAGAAAAATGGCCCTTGTGGGACCCATTCACCATGCATGGAAAATCAGTCCTATTCAAGTGGGACCCATTCGCCATGGGTGGTGAATGAGTCCCATTTGGCCCATTTTTTACTTTTGAGTGCGAATTTTTGGGATTTAAGGTTTATTTTTCTTCATGGCGGCCTTAGGGATCCAATTAACTGGTGAATAAGGAAAACTTCTTATAAAATCGACTCTCTAAACCCTAAATCATAACCATTCTTCATTATTCATCCATTGTTCTTCCATCTCAAGTCAAGCAAGCTAAGGTTTCATCATTTCAAGTCAATTATATAGCAATTTTCATACATTCAAGGGCAAATATTTCATGTTTTGTTGCAGAAATTCAAGTTCAATCATCATGACAAGGTAATCAACTCCATTATTGCATGTTTCATTACATTCTTTCTCTATTTTGGTTTAATTACCTAAAAGGGGTTTGACCAGGGCAAACCCCCATGCCCTAACATCCAACATTTCTCTTTCTTATCTTGTGTGTTTGTAGATTTAGGCATCTTGGAAGCTTGGAAATCATTAAGAATAACATTGATTTTTTTTAAAGTCTTCTATTCATTGTTTAAGGAAAAATATGAACAAAAAGTGACTTTAAGGCCCAAATTCGACAGCTTTAGAACCAAAAACTTGTACAAGCAAAAAGTACAGATAGAGAGCTCTTGTTTCCACCTTTGAATATTCAGAAATTCAAAAGTGGACTCATTTTCCATGGGTGGTGAATGAGTCCCACTTCAAGGCCAATTTTTAGTTTTTTGCATTTTTGGATACCCATTTGTCTGAAACGGGTTCTAGATCAGTTTCACAAAACTAGGATTGATTCACCCAGAATGGTGAATGAGTCCCACTAGGCTTCAAATTCAACATCAATAGCATTCTAGAAGTCATTTCCAGTATCCATCCATATCTCACATGCACACTTTCAGTTTCATCAAGTTTTGTTATAGTTTACAGTCATTTCTAAGTGTTTTTTCATTACACAATGTGTTTTCAAACAAGTTACATTTCTTAGATTTTACATGTTTAATCAATCAATTTCATTATCTAGTTGCATTTAGATAATTCCATTTAGTCTTAATTTCATCATACATATCTTAGTTAGAGTGAACCACTAAGATTTTAGGTGTGGGATCTATCTCTTTCCACTAGGTGAAAGACCCTAATTGAGCAAAAGAGACATCGTTCCATTCAACCTTAAAATCTATGGTTCATGCCTCATGATCTTTTATATAACCTTCTTCTAGGCAGTCCATGGATTCATCCAATGAATGGTGTTCCTTCCACTCTTCATCAAAAAATGAAATACATTTACAACAACAAAGTGTGCATACTCGATGTTGATCATGAGCCTTATAGTTTCTTACAACTTGAGAAAAACAAAGAGAACCCCTTGAAAAAATTAACACCAACCACACAAGTGGAACTCTCACCATAAAAGGATAAACAACAACATATTGAATAAGTTACCATCTATTAGAAGATGATTGGGGTTTCTTGGATTTCAAACATGAATTCATGGGTGAATACAAAATCATCAACAAAGATTCTAATAAGGGAAAAAAAAACAATAATTTCAACACAAACTTCAGACAACCTTTTGAAAGAATCCACCTGAACCATTTTAGACAAAGAAGGAAATTACACAACAAACTTTGAATAACTTAATCATGAACAACCACTCGATCCAAAAGCAATGAAAAAGCTTTATGGATGAGGTTATGAACTTATGAAACAACTTGGATATAGTGGAAATGGATGTGGTTCTCACAAACAAGGTATTGTCAACCCTATTGATCATATTCAACAATACCTCATGGTCTTGGTTATTGTCCTTTGATAGAAATAACCAAGCCTTCACTCAACATCAACACTCTCACACAACATTCTTCTAGGCCAACCTTAACTATAAAGCATCCTAAACTAATATACACTAGTGGTCTTGATTATTCTCCTTTACAATCCACTAACCAAACAAATACACCTTATGTTAATGTCAATTTCATCTCACAAAAAACTAATGAATTGACTTTTTTAGATTTTACACCCTCTTATAAAGGAGAGAACACAATCTCACAATCTACAGTGTATTGCATAGATATGACATCTACTACTAAGCAAGATGTATCTTTCTCACCAACTACATGACCACCTTCTATCATTAATCAAGAGGGTGTCTTGTCGAGACTCCTCCAAGATCACTTGATCACCCTTCCTCCAAGAACCCACAAGAAATTCTATTACAAAACTTTATTTTGTGCCTATCATAGAGTCCATGGTCATTCCAGTAATGAATGTAAGGCTTTGAATAGTAAAATTCATCGTAAGGAATTTGGTAATATCCCTTATGTGGGAGAACCTCATTCCTCTAATTGATACTAATTTTTACTCCAACATGCATCAATTAATCATTTTGGCTCACTCTAGTCCTACACTAAGTGGGGGAAAAGGGGGTTCGATAACCTTGTCCTCGTATGCAACTTGTTGTTGCCTCCTTTGGTTAGTTGTTAACCTTTCATGAAAATATAAGAGCAAGCTTGGGATGTGGATGACATTGCTTAAGTTGGCTCGCATGTGACATATGACCTTTTTCATGACATAGCTTATCAGAAACATATGAATTGGCATAGGGCTTTCTGCGTAAGCTCTCATGTCTCCTTCTTCTACTTTACAGAAATCACTCATAGTATTGGTGTTCACAACCACTTTAAAGTGGGGGAATACATCACCACTCACATTTCATTATGCAATTTTATTTTTCTTGCATTTGTCCTCTCTTGGAAACAAGATGATACCATTTGCACTTTTCCTCTCCTTGAAACATGATGAGACCATTTGCACTTTTCCTCTCTTGGAAACATTAGGTACAATGTTCCCTAAGATGAGACCTAGCATGAACTAAGAAAAATCCCTTTGAATATCCCTCTATCTTGTTACTTTTTCTTTTCATACCTTATTAAAGTCATGGAGGTATGGCTTTGATATGGTTCCTTGGAGCTCACCTAGTAAACAACTAGCTTCACTTTTCCTTGTGAGCATGCATTTGGTACCTTATCAAAGTCATTAGACGTATGGATTTGGTATGGTCTCTTGGGGGCTCACCCAGTGGACAATTAGCTTCACTGGCCCTTGTGAGCATGTATTTTGTTTGCATAGTGTACGACATAAGTCACTTGCAGGAATTTTTTGATAAACAACCTAGATCTAATCCACAACATGTTGGAAAAATAATCAAATATTGATCCACATTTTCATTTTCATCTTACTCTTCTTCCTAGTTCTTTCCATTGCATGATCATGTATCTTGTTTCACTGTATTTCCTTCACCTTGTGTGTGTCCTTTTGCACTCATGTCGGCTTGAATTAGGATCTCGAATCCTAGGGGCTTGACCACCTTTTCAATCTTTGTTATCCTAGACCATCCACATTGGTACCATTGTACCTCTCTTGAATGTATACTCTAATGTGAGTTTGAAGCAAGTTCATCCTCTCACTAAAGTGGCAATTAAATGTATCATATAAATAAGTATTTCTTTCTTGACATTGGAATAATTGATGATAACTTGGATTTAATAAGGCCTTGATTTGGTGTTGTGAGGTGTTTTTCACATTCACACTAGGTCTTGGACCCTTTCAAATGCATTTAACGATGTCTTGTAAAGGTGTTGTAAAGTGTTGTAAAAGACTTTCATGCCTCTCTAGACTTAATGAACCAATTTTCCCTTAATTCAACATTATAAAATGTATTTAAAATGTATTCTCACATCAATATAGAAGGCTTTTAAACTAAATTTAACTCTAATCTAGTATTGAAATATGTCCACATTCACATTCGATGTTGTGCCTTTCTAGGCTAAGTGGACCTCATTTTAGTGTTGTAAAGTGTATTTAATTAGACATGCAGATTGACTTTTGTTTCCCAATCCCTAACTGACCTTTTCATCATCACTAATAGGCCCATATTACCCCATATTGTGCATCCCAAGGCATAATTTGATCAAATAAATAAAGAAATCAACATAAGAACTGGATTTACTCATTCCCCAACAACCTAGCTAGCAAATGGGCCCCTCTAGGACTAATTCACCATCTACAGTGAATGATTCCCTACTAGGTGGGACTGATTCATGCAAGGTGGCGAATTAGTCCCATTTTGGTCATTTTTGAGTTTTGAGTTTTGAGCGAGAAATTATGGAATTTAAGCTTATTATTCTTTCATGTTGGCCTTAGGGATCCAATTTACGAGAAAATAAGGTGAGTTATTTATAAATATATGTCTCTAAACCCTAATTTACATCTCTTTACTAATTCACACATCTCTTATCATTCATTCATTCTTTATCTTCTCCCTCAAGTCAATCAAGCTAGGATTTCACCGTTTCGAGTCATTAAGATAACATTTTTTAGACATTCAAGGGAAAATTCTTCATGTTTTGCTACAAAAATCCAAGATAAAACATCATTGAAAGGTATTAACTCCATTATTGCATGCTTCATTGCATTATTTCTTTAATTTGGTTTAATTACCTTAAAAAGGGTTTGACCAAGGCAAACCCCCATGCCCTAACATCCAACATTTCTCTCTTTTCTTGTATGTTTGTAGATTTATGCATCTTGAAGGCTTAGAAATTATTGAAGATCAAGTTGAAATTTGTTGAAGATATTTCCTTGTTGACCAAGTCAAAATATCAACAAAAAGTCACTTTCAAGTTCAGAAATTAGAGTTTCGGAGGCAGACACTTGTTAGGAACTAAAGAGCAAATCGAGGGCTTCTGTTTCCAATTTTTTATTTTCAAAAATTTAAAAGTGGACTAATTCACCATGGATGGTGAATGAGTCCCATTGCTAAGCCTGAATAGGGCTTTCTACAAATTTGGATACCCATTTGTCTAAAACGGGCTTTGGAATAGTTTCCCAAGTCTAGGACTAATTCGCTCACAATGGTGAATGAGTCCCACTAGGCCTAAAAATTAGGATCAGGAGCATTTCAGAAGTCATTTCCAGTCTCCATCAAGATCTTAGGTGCACACTTTCAGTTTCATCTATTTCTGTTGCAATTTGCATTCATTTCTAAGTTTTTTTGCATATCACAATGTGTTTTCCAACAACATGCATTTCAATAGTTTTGTATAAATAACCAAATCCATTTTATTAGTTTTTTGCAGTTAGATCATTACATTAGGCATAATTTCATTATACTTGTATTAGTTTGAGTGAACCACCTAGGTTATTTTCCTATCTCTCTCCTTTTAGGTGAAAAACCCTAAGAGTGCATGATAAGTACATAGACCCCCAAAAATATATGGTTCAAGATCATACAACATTAAAAGCATAAAAATGAATTGAAAATTTCTATTTTTTTTGAAAAAAATCCCTACTGGGACTCATTTTCCAACTTGGGTGAATTAGTCCTAGTCAAGATTTAAAACTACCTTTAACAACATTAAAAACTACATTATATGTTTCCTAAGCTTGTCAGCAACATTGAAATGAGTATTTTTATATGTGGGGCTCTCTTACACTTCTAAGGTTTTGGACCTAAAAGGAGAGAGATACGAAAACTTTAACATTTCACTCAACAACAAACCCTTGATATTTCAATGCAAACGAGATTGAAATTTGTCAAAGAGGATTGTCCTTAAGGCTAAAAATTGATAAAGGGGTTTGCCAATAATGCAAAACTTGGAAAATGGAAAATGTTTGAAAACACACTATGATATGCAAAAAGACCTAGAAATCTAAATAGATTGCAACAGAAAACTATGAGATTTAAAGTGTGCACCTAGAAACTAGAGAAAGATGGAATGGAGATCTGGAATCTTGAAATTGTTGCTTTTAGGCCAACTAGGACTCATATGCCAAGCTAGGAAACTTAGTCCTACTTTAGGTGAACAATGTTGGAACAAGTTTTGAAAAAATGGGTACTCAGATTTGTAAAAATATCTGTCAAAATCCTATAGTGGGATTCATTTGCCACTAATGGAGAATCAGTCCACTTTTGGATTTCTAGATATTCAAAATTGGAATCTATAATTCTCAGTCTGCTCTTCTGCTCCTAATTTAGATCTAGGTCCAAAGCTGTCAAATTCAACCTATAGGTATTCTCCAAGCTTCTCATTGGAATTTGACAACATTGAATGGCTTTGAAAAAAGGATGGAAACTTTTCCAATCTTTCTCTTTGACAAATTTGCAACCTAAACCAAACCATTGAAGTATAATGTTGTAAACATATAGGTAGTGGATTCAATGGATGTAGACTTGAAAATGCTTGAAATGCTTAGAATGCTTGATAGATTGATTGGGGGTGAAATGAGTAGAAAAATCTTATATTTATACTTGATTATGCAATCATTCCTGAAAATACATCATCAGAGGCTGACCTTAGATCTTAGAAAGTAAAAACCTGCTAGAAATTTGAATTAACATTGAATTTTCAGCTAGAGGGGACTCATTCGTCACTCTCAGCGAATGGGTCCCACCTAAGGGGACTCATTCACCCATAATGGTGAATGTGTCCCATCTTAGGAATTTGACGTGGGTTTTGGGACTCAAATGTTTTAAATGATGTTTATCGGGTTTATTCTAAAAAATACTCATAAGGCCTAATTATTAATGACAAGCCTAGAAAAGTGTGAAATTTTGTTACAACCCTTCATAACACTTTAAAATAAGGCTTGGTAAATAATAAAAAGAGGCTACTTAGGTTAAATATATTAACAAAACCTTAGAAAAGTGTGAAAGTGTGCTACAACACTTCACAACACTTAGGTAAGGTACCATTTGAATCCTTTTAGTTCACAAGGGCCCAATACCTAATGTGAATGTGATAACCACATTACAACACTAAATCAAGGCAAAACTATGCCAAAATCCTCAAGAAGAACCCAAATAAGTTTGAAAAATGTCCAAAGATCAACTTTTCTATGATACATTAAGCCCCCAATTTAGTGAGAGGAGGAACCTACTTCAAACTCACACTAAAGTAGACAAACATGCACATGAAGAGGGATCCAGATGCACCCATGTTGTAAATATGAGACAACAATGATCAAGAGGGGTGATCAAGCCCCTAGGGTCAAGATATCATGGAAAACCAAACATAAGCATAAAGGAACATAGATAACAAGGCCAATCATACATTTCCAAAGATCAAAAAGGAGAAAATAAAAGAAAATAAAGAAAGAAGACAATTAGATCAAGCTTCGGTCGTTTTTCCAAAAAATGCATACTCACTCTAAGGTGAAGAAAGTCACGGATTCACATCTGGTGAGAAGTCACAAAAGGGTGAGAAACATACATTCATGGGTGGCATACACTCACACACATGTAGGTGGCTATGGGGAAATTCATGCCTTGGATTGGGCTTCCCACTCAACCATACCAAAGTTATACCTCCTAATAACTTTAATAAGGAGCCATAAAAGAAAATGAATTTTTGAGCTTCATGAGACAAGCAAAAATGCATATGCTTGGAGCTCATGAACAAATGCAATGGCTCCATAGGAATGCAAGTTGTTTTATGCAAGGTTTCCATATAAAAACAAATGCAAAGTGCAACATGCAAAGGATGTTAAAAGGAGTCTTATGTAGTTCATGTGAGGTCTTTAACTTAGGGAACATTGTGACAAATGTCTCCAAGAGAGGACAATTCAAAGAATAGAAAATTCACAACTTAGGCGATGCAGTGCATCACATCAAGCCACCAAGAGGAATGTAATATGCTAAAATAGATCACACTCATGAAGGACACTACACCCAGTGTCATCCACAAAGCGACAAACATATCATATGAAGTAAGAAGGCTACACTAAGAACCATGAAAAAGGAAAAATAAAAAAGAAGAATGCCAATGGATGCCCCCACTTTAAAGGAATTTCTACACACCCTACTATGAGCAGTTACTCTAAAGTAGCAAATGAAAAATACAAACAAAGAAGAAGACATGAGAGCCAACTTGGAAAGCCATATGCCAATTCATATGTTTTTGAGTATAGCTGCATCATGTGAGATAAAAAGAAAAGGGAGGAGTTTCCCATACAATCAAAACACCATACACATAAGGGATCTATGGATTTGGGGTCAGTATGTTCATTGCTACAATCTTTTGTAAGGAGCTCAGAACTATCATCATCCCCAAATACATATAATTGGAAGAATGACACAAAGAGAGTGAAAACAAAGAAAGACCCTTCAGTTCAACATGGAAGATACATAGGATGTCTCAATGCTTTGCGTTATCCCCAAAAGGAAAACATAAGAAAAAAAAAGGTGAAAGAGAAAGGAAAAGATTTTGGTTCAACATGAAAGAGACATGAATGTCTCGATTCCTTGCGTCACCTCCAAAAGGAAAACAAAAGAAAAGGAAAAGAAAAAGAAAAAGAAAGCATTTTGGGTCAACATGAAAGAGACCTGGATGTCTCAATTCCTTGCATCATCCCCAAAATGAACATACAAGAAAAGGGAAAGGCAAAGAAGCGTAAGTGTTGCATGACATAGAGAAGAATGAAGGTACAAATAGAGGAATGTCACAAAGAGAAAGAGAACATGAAACAAAACATTACAAGGGGATCACATTACACACATGAAATCACACAAAATAAAATGAAAGGAGAAAAAAAAAATGCACAAGACTAGTAAGGAAAATGCCAGTCAACCATCTAGCAAGTCGTATGCCTCCCAATCATGTTCATTATATGCCAAGGGAGGGAAACTGGCAAAAGGGACAATGGAAAGTGAAAGCCCAGAAGAAGTACTAGGTTCATCACTCCATATAGGAGATTTCTTGTTTAAGATCATGGAAGAGGAAAACAATGTGTTCAATTCATTAAGCACTTATTCGTCAATTTTAGTGACCTCGTCATTGTCATCCAAATTAATCACAATAGGAGGATGAATGATAATGTCCATTGAATAATTCATTTCTTTTTGTGATTCTTTTATTGGGTCATTTCTTTTGTTGGTGAGGAGGGTCGTCATGTATTGCTTCGGTCAAGTTCGGATTTTGATTTTTGTTATTAGGTTCATGTAACTTTTGAGAGAGTGTGCACCGTCTATGTCTACTCTCTCGAGCACTTATGTTTCTTTTGGTTTTATTTTGAAGTTTTGTTTGTATAAGCATAGGTTGATCAACCATAGGTTTCTTTTCATCCCTAAGGGGAGGAACAGAAGAAACAATAGGACGTTGGTCATCCACTTTCTCTTTTTCCTTGTAAACTTGTTTTATTCAAGGATGTATGATTTGGTTTTCATTATTGTCTCTTGGTATTTCAGATGATGTAGATGAATTTTCTATTGTTGGTTTGTCTTGGTTGTGTGGTTCTTTTTTAGGTTCAATCATGGTTTCATCAAGTATGGGAGGTGCCAAAGTTGAAGGGGACATGCTTCTTATGGATAATTTGGCTATTTTCTTTGCTTTGAATTTTTGGTAAGCTATGAAAAAGAAGTCCTATTGTGGAATTATAGGTTCTATGGGCTCAGGACAAAAGGCTTGTAAGAAAATGTTTCCTTTGGAAGACAAGGGGTTAAATCTGCCATGGTGAATGGTGAATATTTCATTATCAAATGGAAACTTAAATATGGGTATGTGCAGGAACATGATGGGCCAAAAAGTGGCAATATGATTGGTATGTGGCTGATGACTTTTTTTTTACCCAAAATTGATGAAACGAAAAGGGTTTTTAAAGGAAATTATCAGCTTTCCACCAATATAAATTATGATTTACTTTGAATTTAATAAGTAATTATTATTCATTTTCTATTCAAATTATGACTAAAGTCCTGATTGATAGGCTGGTTGAAAAACATCTATAGCTTTCAAACAGTATCACATTTTTTTAATCCAAAACATGCGTCACATTCTATGCTTCACATACTATAGGATTAAAAAGAAAAATTGAATTTCATGAAGTTTTGAAGTTAAGGTCAGACACATGATTTTTTTATATTTTTTAAAAATTTTAATAAAAATTCATAATTAATTATTTACTTGAGAAAAATTACAAAAAATATGCATCACATTGGTACATGAGTCCTCTACTTATATCTAAAATCTTATAAAAATTATTATCATTTATTGTTTAGGGGTGGTCGATTGACACCTACTTCTTATTTTTCCACGAAATTTAAGTACTACTACATTGAAATTTCAAATTTTCACCAAATAATTTTTATTTTTTTAAAAACCTAGTAGTTTAGAAAGTACATTCAATTTTCTATAGATTCTATTCTTACATATTTTTGAAATAATATAGATAACTTATTCAAATTTTTACATCAAGTTTCCTAACTCTGATTTTTTTGAATTTTTTGCCACTTAAGGGCCTGTGTTTTCCATGATGATCTTGCACATACCCATGATATTTGTGTACAAAAAAGGGGACAACTTTCATTGAGTGAAGCCATGGATGGCCTAGCCTCAAACAAAATTGGTTCGACTGTGAAATGAAGGATAATGTGACATCTACTATTTTTGGTCCTATTTGTAATGGAAGGTTTATCGATCCTATCATAGGGAAACCAAAACCATTGTGCATCTTGATCCATGCTTTTAGTTTATCATATTCATCTTGATAAAGTTCATGCAATACTAAAAATTCCTTAGTGATCACATTCTCTTCACAGGAAAGATCTATTAGTATCCCATTAGTGGGCTTGTCATAGATATGGTCGGCTATGTAGAGAGAACCATCAGGTGTATTTTTAATTATATCCTTAGAGGAGAAAGCAATATCAAGAGGACTCTTAGGTAAGCCCTTACTAGTAATAAAATATATCGCCCCAGCCATTTCATCCATAGGATTAACATTGATATCATTTGGGAGAGGGTCATTATGTTCATCAATTGTAACAACATTCATCACATCATTCTATGTAATTTCAATAGCTTTGACAAATGAAATATTATTCTTAGGCACTAGATTAGTGAAAATTTGTAAGTTTTGGTTCAGAGGGGCAAAAAACTTATTGTCTTTATCACTAACACCTACAACGAATAGATTCCTGGAAAAAATGAGGTCTTTCAAAAGATGTTTAAGATGCTTCCAATGTTTCATGCCATTTCCAAATTGTCAATGATAATTGCAATAAGCATTTGATTTAAAGCTTAGTGGTAAAGGCTTAGTAGGGTTGGGTGTTTTGACAAGAGGCAAGGTAATTATTTGTTGTTGTAGAAGTTGGGACATTGTGTTATGTAGGGTGTCGGGTAAGGGTGTGAATTGTATTTATGGATCTCCATAACTAAAGGGCACTGAGGTTTTAATAATTTCTATTTGGTTATTCACATTTTGATTTGTTGGCTGAGGAGGATTAAATTGAAGGAACCCTTTATTTTTCTTTCTAAAGGGATGGTAATTATTTTGGTTGGCGGGCTTGGATTTCTCAATTCGTATAGAAGTGGACCTTGTATCTTGACTACTAACCGAATTTTGATAATCACAAAGGGAATTACACAAGTGCATGAAGAATGGAAATTTCATCATAGTTAGCTTGTTTTGAAGTTTACATTGCAAGCTTTCTATAAATATCTTTTGAAGGTGTGGTTCAAGGATCTTGACATTGCTTTGGGAATAAAGCGAATGATAGCATGAGATAAAATTAGTTACGTTTTCTTGCTCATTTTTCTTGCATCTCATCAAATTGGCCAAGGTTTTCTTGGGAGTGATATACACTTGGAAATGGTTTACAAATGCATCTACAAGTTCATTGAATGAATGAATTGAATTGTTCAAAAAATAAGAAAACCCTTCCATGCTAGTATCTTTTAAGGACCTAGGAAAGAGTATTGCTAACAATTTATCATCAAGGAGAAAGTCACTACATAAGGAAGTGTAGGAATTAACATAGTTAGAAGGATCTCACTTCCCTCCACATTTCTCAAATCTAGGCACCTCTACTCCTTGTGGCATCGGTGTTCATAATATTTCTAAAGACAATGGGCTACTTCTGACATAATATGTGGGTGGGCCATTTTGATTTTGCAATATTGTGGAGATTTTATTTTGCATGGATGAAACGGTTTGGAAAAGTTGTGTTATGAAAGGATTCTTACAAGTGGTATGACGTGGAAGTGAAAGTGGTGATGGAGTGTATGTAGTGGTAAGACAAGTGAATGAAATTCTTATAGGTGGTAATGTGGTAGAAGATAGAACATGCCATTCCACATAGGAACTAGGGATGCTAGCAGGAATACTCAAGGAAGGAATCATAGTACTAACTTGTTGTATTATCATTGTTATTTGAGTAGTTGTATAGGTACGTATTGAGGCTATTGTTGAGGGAGGAGGAATTTGAATGCCTCCTTGGTTGGAAGCATTTTTTGTTGGTATAAGAGCACTAAAGTTTGAAGGAAGATGTTTTCCAAAGATATAAACTATGTTTTTCACAAGGTCGAGGCCTTCATCAATTTCAAGTAGATGGTGAATGTTTTCTATGGTAGAAATTGTAGTAGCAAAAATGTTTTCAAGGCTTCAAATTGGTTTTGCAAGTTGACTAAGTCCTCATGAATTTGAATGATTTTCTATTGCACAATATCATTATTCCTTGGTTCAACATGCATGCTACTTGAAAGAAAAGAGTTGCTAATGGCATATCCATTCCTAGTGTACTAGTGTCAATAGTAGGAGTGGAATCTTTAGATAACCCAAGATCCACAACGAGTGTGTTATTACAAGATGCCATGAGTCTCAAACTTCTTCTCACTATAGTATTAGCAATAGGACACCAAACATTCATGCAAAGGCTCTAAATGTGGGGTGAGTGCAAATGCAATGTAAGCTAACAAGAATGAATTGCTTAAAACTGAAATTCCACAAAGTAAAATTGAAATGTAGAAACATCAAATAAAAACTCAAAAATTGAATTGTAAATGACAAAAAATGTAGTGCAAAATGTGTAAAGGGACTAATTCTTCCTGAGTGGCGAATGAGTCTTGGTACTGATTTGTTTGAAAATTTTCATAATTTTAAAAATGAATTTTATGGTTTTCTATATTTTTTGATGCAAATATGATGTGAAAATGCATAATTTTAGTGATTTTTAATGAGATGAAATGCAATAATGCAAGCTATATGGGCCTTTTACTAATGTAAATTTTGAAAGCCTAGAATGCAAATTAAACAATAAAAAATGCAATGCAATGTTAATGTTAATGTAAGAAAAATATAGGATGTAAATGCACTCCAAATCATAAATATGATGCTCTAAATTTAGGTTCACCAAAATGAAATGAATATTTTTGTATGTGGGGATCTCTTACACTTCTAGGGTTTTGGACCTAAAAGGAGAGAGATATAAAAACCTTAACGCTTCACTCAAGAACAAAACCTTGATATTTCAATGCAAAGGAGATTGAAATCTATCAAAGAGGATTGTTCTAAAGGATAAAAACTGATAAAGGGGTTCACAACTAATGCAAAACTTGGAAAATGCAAGATATTTGAAAACATATTATGATATGCAAAAAGGTTGAGAGATGTAAACAAATTGCAATAGAAAACTATGAGATTTAAAGTGTGCACTTGGAAATTGGAGAAAGATGGAATAGAGCTCTGGAATCCTAAAATTGCTACTTTTTAGGCCAATTAGGACTTATATGCTAAGTTGGGCAGCTTAGTCCTACTTCAGATGAAAAATGTTGGAATAGGTTTTAGACAAATGGGTACTCAGATCTGGAAAAATCTATGTCGAACTCCTATAGTGGGACTCATTAACCACTAATGGTGAATCATTCCACTTCTAGATTTCTGGAAATTCAAAAGTGGAATCTATAATTCCAAGTCTTCTCTTTTGCTGTTGATTCAGATCTGGGTTCAAAACTATCAAATTCAACTTGTAGGTGTTCTCCAAGCTTCTCTTCAGACTTTGAAAACTTTGAATGTCTTTAAAAACTTGATGGAAACTTTTCCAATCTTTTTCTTTGACAAATCTGCAACCTAAACCAAATACTTGAAGTAGAATGTTGTAAACATACAAGTAATAGATTCAATGGATGTAGACTTGAAAATGTTTGAAATGATTAGAATGCTAAATAGATTGATTGGGGGTGAAATGAGTAGAAAAACCATATATTTATACCTGATTATGTAAAAATTCTTGAAAATACATCATCATAGGCTGACCTTATATCTTAGAAAATAAAAACTTACCAAAAATTCAAATTAACTTTGAATTTTCAGCCAAAGGGGACTCATTCACCACTCTAGATGAATGCATCCCACCTAAGGGGACTCATTCACCCATAATGGTGAATAGGTCCCACCTTATGAATTTGAGGTGGGTTTTGGGACATAAATGTTTTAAATGATGTTAATTGGGTTTATTCTTAAAAACACTCATAAATAAGGATTGTAGATGAAAAATGGGGCCAATTAAAGCATAAGAAAGCATAATTATTAATGACAAGATTGGAAAAGTGTGAAATTTTTTTACAACACTTCACAACACTTAGTAAGGTACCATTTGAATCCTTTTAGTTCACAAGGGCCCAAGTCCTAATGTGAATGTGTTAACCACATTACAACAGTAAATCAAGGAAAAACTAAGAAAAATTCCTCAAGAAGGACCCAAATGAGTGTGAAAAATGTCCAAAGATCTTGTTTTCTATGCTACAAACATATACTATAAGTCTGGAAAGTTTTAGGAACTTCTATTTTATGCACCTAGGATAATAACATCAATTTAGGGTACTCATTTTTGAAATAATTTCAATTACAAGCATTATCATATCTGAAAATGTTCACATTTCTGAAACTTTACATAACATGGATAAAAGTACTTTTTACTTTCACAAAAACAATGTTTGCATTCATAAAACTTTGCATAAGTTTGATAAAAGTGCTTTTCATTTTTGCATATACATTGTTTGCATTCTTAAATTTTTGCATACATTGGATAAAAGTAATTTTCATTTTTGGATATACATTGTTTATATTATTGAAGCATTTCATGATTAGAAGTGATTTTAATTCTAGGTCAAACAATGTTAGTGTCTTACCTATCTAGGCATGCTATGAAAAATTTCATATCCCCTCCCCATTACAGTGTTTTAGTGAAAGAGAATACAGCCTTGGACATTCCTAACGATCATATTCATTCTTCTCCTAATATATCTCCTATTGCTGAAGAAGATATTTTGTTGTTAGAAGAACCAATCGACGAGTTTTTTGAGAATCCTAGTTGTTTCTCTCCTTCTACCTCTCTTATTAGGCAATACATTGATGAACAAGAAGAAACAACCATCGGTAATCATGATGATAACATAACACAACAAGAAATCATTGAAACTTCAAATAGCCTATATTCATCTCCTAACATCTTCCCCTCTTGTGATAATGTTTTAGAGGATGAATGCATAAGTGAGGAAGATATGTTTGTGTTGGATGATCAAACCTTTAAGGTCTATAACAACCCTCTCTATGATTATTCTCCTACCTATCCTATTTTGGAAGACATTAGGGAACAAAGGAATGAAATCATAAATGATCATGATATTCACATTTGTTCTTCTCCTAGTATCTCTCATAATTGTGAAGATGATATTGGGATGATAGAAAGTACAATTGATGAAAGTCACAAGAATATTGATTTTCTCTCTTCCCCTAGAAAAAAAATTAGTGCAGAAGAAAATACCATAATTGACAAGAAGGAAAATCCAACCATTGATCCTTCCCCTACTTGTAATGAAGTCATTTTGGAAGAAATAATCCTTGAATTTCAAGAACATTTGGTTTGTAGTTCTCCTAAAAAATCTCCTCCTAGGGAGAATATTATGGTGCAGTAAAAAACAAAACAATAGTAATGTGGCTTTCTTAGGTGATGCTAAAAAGGTGATTCTATATTACCGTTTATTAGAAATACATCAAACCAAGAACAATGAGGTTATGAATGCACAAGTTTCCATTAGATCTCCCTTGCTTAATGGACCTCCTATATACCCCATGGGACATCCTAATAATCTTTTAATTCTTTATCCACCTTCACACAAAAATCAAAATAAAAACAAACCTAAACTTATCCCTTACCCACCTAAGAATAATATGTCACAACAACCAATTAATAATACTGTTGTGCATACATATAACAATAGAAACAATCTACAACCAATACAAACACTTCAACATCCCTCCCTTTGCCTAATCCCATTTTTCGTAGTGCTCCTCGTTTAACTTTGCATAATGGAAAGGAGTATAATTTTTTTGATAAAATAAAGAATACTCCTGCTAAGATATCATTATGCAACCTTATTGAAGCATCCCCTCAATATCTTAACATGATTCAAAGTTCCTTGAAACAAGTTCCTATCCCTTCTAATGCACAACCAAATGACATAGTAGTCATGATTCAAGGAATAAATGCTAACATTTTTTTCCACCAAAGTAACCACCCCCCTTTGGAAGTGCAAAAAAAAAATGAGGCTTTCATGATAATAGCTAAATACAATAGAAAATGTATAAATAAAACCCTTGTTGATAATTTCTCTACCCTTAATGTGTGTAGTGTATCCCTTTTGGATAGTCTTGTAGTGGATAAATCAAACATTCAACCTGAATCTTTATCTATTAAAGTATTTGACAATGTATATAGTAGAAAAAAGGAAACTTTCCTGATTTGGGGAGTAATTGATGACAAATTGGACTTGATGTCTTGTGAAGGTGTTGTGAAGTGTTGTAGCACATTTCTACACATTTCTAGACTCTTCTCATTATAAGTCACCTAAAAATCACCTTTTCATCACTTATCAAGTCCTATTCTAAAGTGTTGTAAAGTCTCTTAACAAGATTTCATGCTTTTCTAGGCTTGATTGCACTATTTACACCTTTCTTATGCTTTATTTGACCCCTTTATGCACTCATAAAACTTAATTAAGCATATTTTTTAATGTAAACGCCTAAAACAACATTAAGTGCGAGATAATTCTTGACACACACTTACAAGCCTAGAGTGAGACCCATTTTCCATGGGTGGCGAATGAGTCCCTCTTTGCTCCAAATTCAAAATAATTCAAAATTTCTTTCAGGTTTTTATTCAAAAAGACCTTATGTTAGCCTGTGATGTTTTGTTATTGGGTAATTAGGCCATAAGTGTGTATAAATAAGTTTTTTCCATCTATTTTAACCCCCATTAATCTCCCAAATCATTCACACATCTCTTATCATTCATTCATCGTCTATCTTCTCTATCGAGTCAACCAAGTTAGGGTTTCATCATTACAAGTCATTAAGATTGCTTCAAAAGACATTCAAGGTTAGATTACATTTTTTGTAGAAATTCAAGATCAAACATCATGGAAAGGTATTGACTTCATTATTTCATACTTCATTGCATTCTTTCATCATTTTGGTTTAATTACCTACAAAGGGGTTTGACCAAGGCAAACCCCCATGCCCTAACATCCAACATTTCTCTTTCTTGTCTTATGTGTTTATAGATTCAGGCATCTTGGAAGCTTATAAATCATTTAAGGTTACATTGCAAATTTTTTTAGGTCTTCTCTTCGTTGATCAAGTCAAAATATCAGGAAAAACTCACTTTTAGGTTCAAAAATCATAGTTTCGGAAGCAGACACCTGTAGAAAGCCAAAGAGTAGAATGAGAGCTCATGTTTACTCTTTTAGATCTTTATAAATTCAAAATTAGACTCATTCACCATTAGTTTCTAATGAGTCCCATTTCCAAGCCTGAACAAGGTTTTCTGCATTTTTGGATACCCTTTTGTCTAAAACGGGTTCCGGCTCGGTTTCATAGAACTAGGACTAATTCACCCAGAATGGTGAATGAGTCCCAATAGGCCAAATTTCTATTTTCATTAGAATTTCAAGTGTCATTACCATCCTCCTTCAAGATCCCAGGTCCACCCTTTTAGTTTCATCTTTTTTTGTTCAGTTGTGTTCACATTCCTAGGTGTTTTAGCATTACATAATGTGTTTTCAAACAAGTTGCATTTCAATAGTTTTTTCATACTTAATTAATCCATTTAATTAGTTTTATGCATCTAGATCATTGAATTTATACATAATTTCATCGTACATATCTTAGATTGAGTGAACCACCTAGATTTTGGTTGTGGGATCTATCTCTTTTCATTAGGTGAAAGACCCTAATTAAGCAAAAGAGACTTAGCATTTCAAACCTCTTAAAATCTATGGTTCATTTTGGTGAACCTAATTTTCAACATCTTATTCTCTGATTTGGATTCCATTTTCATCCTAATCCTATCCTACATTGAATTTGCATTAGAGTTGCATTGGTTAATTTGCATCTAGGCTTTCCAAATTTTGGTATTAGTGGAAAGGTCATTTAGCTTACATTTTTCCATCTAATTTCCTTAAAAAATTCTAAAATTTTGCATCTCCATCTTAGGTCTACATCTTACAACATCAAAAAAAAAAAAAGCAATTCAAAAATTCTATTTTTTTTGCAAAAAACCATTACTTGGACTCATTTGCCACATTGGGCGAATCAATCCCTGTCTAGATTTTTGACTATTTGTTACTACTTCAAAAACCTCATTTTTGTGCTTCCTAAGCCTTGTAGTATCATATAGTATTAGTCTAGAAAGTTTTTGGAACATTTTTTTTATGCATCTAGCTCAAAAACATCATTTTAGATTACTCATTATTTAAATCACTTCATTTGCAAACATTCTTACATCTGAAAATGCTTACATTTCTAAAATTTTACATAACATCGATAAAAGTACTTTTCACTCTTGCATATACAATGTTTCTATTCATAAAACTTTGCATTACTTTGGTAAAAGTACTTTTCATTCTTACATATACATTTTTTATGTAGTTGTTGCATATATTTGATAAGAGTGTTTTGTATATTTGCATATACATTATTCATATTTCTGAAACATTGCATGAAATGGTTACATGTGCTTTTCATTCTTATTCAAACAATGCTAGTACCTTACATATTTAGACATGCTAATAAACATTTCCTATACCCTCCCTATGAGAGTGTTTTTGTGAAAGAGACTACAACCTTGGACATTCCTAACGATCATAGTTATTTCTCTCCTAATATCTCTCCTATTGGTGACAAAGATATTTTGGTAGAAGAACCAATTCATGAGCATTTTTAGAATCCTAGTTGTTTCACTCCTCTTACCTCTCTTAGTGTACATGACATTGATAAACAAGACAATACAACCATAGGTAATCATGGTAACAACATTTGTTCTTCTTCAAGTATCTATCCTAGTTCTGAAGTAGATACTTTGATTTTAGACAACACACTCGATTCAAAGGTAATGAATATCTGAGTTGTCCCCCTTCACCTCATGACACTCCTATTGATAAACAATATTCAATTATTGATCATTCCCCTACTTGCGATGAAGTCCTTTTAGAAGAACCAACCTATGAATGTCAGAAACATCTGGCTTGATGTTCTCCTAAAAACTCTCCTCCTAAGAAAGCTATCACGATGTGAGACAATCATAAAGTGACATTCAAATCCCCTTCACCAACACATCATACCAATAAAGAAAAAATTCTTTAGGTTATGATGCTGCAAGTGGGATCTCCTTTAATTATTGAGCTTCCTAAGTCACCTTCCATTAGTGAATCACAAAATAAATTAAAAGATGTATTGAAATCCATGATGCAATCTACTCATAACAATGTTTTGCATCCGCTAAGTTGTAACTTAGTGACTCAAACACCTAGGGGACCACACCACTCCTACACCATTACCTTTTCCCTCCTACTAATATATTTGTATGGGAACTCATTTAACTCTCACCGATAGTGAAACTTCTCTATCATGAAATGTTGCAAATACATAAGGAGGAGATCCAATCTTACATAAAATTGAATCATGTAACATCCTCCTCTCATCCCATGCAAGCCACTCAGTCAGAAACCACATTCCCTAAACATGAATTACCTTCACTTGAGATTAAAAATAAAAATGATCCCATGATGATAAAGGTGATCATTAATGAATCTTTAGTTAGGAACACTCTCATAAATAATGGAGCGGAAATTAATTTTTGTAGCATGGACCTCCCACACAAACTTGGCATGGACAAAAATATAATTCAACTTAATGATGTTCATATTCATGGATTTGACAATGCTAATAGGTAACCACTTAGGATGATCACATTACCAATTGAGTTCGGACCTATAGTGTTTCCTACCTCTATCCATATCATGTACAGACCCCTTCCATACAATCTTCTCCTATGGCTACCATGGAATCATGCTATGAAAGGTGTCACATCTACCCTTCACCGTGTAATGAAATTTGAATACAACAAGAAGATATACATGATTGATGTATATGAGTGAAGCTATGAATCGACTGATCACAACACTTCCAACTCCCCTAATCCTTTAATTCCTAGATGAAAACTTGCACCTAAAAAAATTGATGCTAATTATTCACCTACAACAAAAATATTTCATGATAATTAGGGATCCTTAGATTCTACACCTCCTTTCCATAACATTTCCAAAATACCACCCTTATGGTCCAAAGAGTCATATACAAAAAATTCATTTTGAGACACAAGTTCTAGTAGTGACTAGAGTTTCACACCTACCTTTAAGGGAGGGTGCACAATATCCCAATCTCAACCCAAATGACCTTTTGTTCTATTCGCTCAACTTAGTTCTACCAAATCACCCCATGGTGGTGATGGGGCCCATATAACCCCCATCCCTCAAGAATCAATGACACATAACATTAAAAAGGATTTGTTTTCTTGTAAAGAGATCACTCCTCACAAAAACACACCCTCTTCATCTAACTTTGAAGATTGTTATGGTATTGGTTACAATATTCCTCCTACACATGGATGCAATTAAAAATTGAACAAAACTGACATATTATAATCTTTCAAGAAAGATCTAGGGGTATCTCCCTTATCTCCACTCTCTTCTTAGACCTTTCCCAACACAATTCAACATCTAAAGGAGTGTGGTGCTCTTCCTTGTGTTGGAGCACCTAATTCCTCTACCTAATACTTCCTTTCATCCATTCTAGGGTCACCTTTGTCCTACACTAAGTGGGGGGCAAGGGGTTCGATGGCCTTGTCCTCATATGTCACTTGTCGCTGTCTCTTTTGACTAGTCATTAACCTTTCATGAACATATCAGAGCAAGCTTGGGATGTGGATGACATGTCTTAAGATTCACTCACATGTGACATACTTATTTTCTTTATGATGAAGCTTATTGGAAACATATGACTTGGCATAGAGCTTTCTGAGTAAGATCTCATGTCCTCTTCTTCTACTTTAAAGAAATTTCTCACAATACTAGTGTTTGTAACCACTTTAAAGTGGGGGGCATACATCACCACTCACATTTCATTATGCGATTTCTTTTTCTGGCAATGCATCCTTTTCTTGGTGGAGTCATTGGGCCCGATTCCCTCCAAGAGCGTGATACTTCTTTTGACTTATCCTCTCTTCGAGACATTAAGCAAGATGTTCCCTAAGATTAGACCTTGCACAAACTAAGAAAAATATCTTTGAACAATCATTACACTATTTTGCATTAACAATGTCTATTAGTGTCAAGTATATGAATTTTTGCTTACTTTATAGAGCTTGAAACAACATCTTCTTTGTGGCACCTTATTAAAGTTATTAGGAGGTATAACTTTGATATGGTTGAGCGGGAAGCCCATTCTAAGGTATTAATTTCCCCATATCCACCTATGTGTTTGAGTGCATACCAACTAGCGTATGTTTCTGACTTTTTGGGCTTTCTCACCTAGCAGACAACCAAGAGTTTCGTCGCCCTAGAGTGAGTATGCATTTTCCTTTTGGAAAAACAACCTAGATCTAATCCACAACTAGTTGGACAAACAATTGAAGCTTGATCCACCTTTTCATTTTCATCTTTATCTTCTTCGTAGTTCTTGGCATTTCATCCTTATGGTTTGACTTAGGATCTTGGATACTAGGGCCTTGTGCAACCTCCTTTGGTCTTTTTCATTATTTTTTATCTACATTTGTACACTTGGATATCTCTTGAATGCCTACTTTAGTGTGAGTTTGAAGCAAGTTCATCCTCTCACTAAATTGGATGACATGCCTTAAGAGCATAAGGATTTCTGAGTAAGCTCTCATTTCTTCTTCTACTTTAAATAAATTGCCCACAAAAATTGTGTTAGAAACTACTTGAAAGTGGAAGAATACATTGATACTCATGTTTCATTGTGTATTTTTTTCTTTTTTCCTAAGATGTTTCCTTTTGTTAGTGGTGTCATTGGGCTTGATTTCTTCCTAGAGTGTTATATTTCTTTAACTTGTCCTCTCTTGGAGACATTATGCACAATGTTTTCTAAGAAGAGACCTTACATGAACTAAGAAAAATCCCTTTGAACATTCCTTACACTTACAATACATGTTATATGGCCACCTTGCATAGAAAATTTTTCATGCTTGTGGAGCCATCTTGTTTGTTCATGAGTCCCAAGCATAAAAATATTTTCTTGCCTCATGAAGCTTAAAATTCATTGTTTGTTAATGAGCTCCAAGCATATGAATTTTTTCTTGTATCATGAAGCTTGAAGATCATTATTGTGTGGTTCCTTATAAATTTTATCGGGAGGTATAAATTTGGTCTGGTTGTATGGAAGTTGAATGAAGGCATGACTTCCCTTAACAATCGCATATGTGGGCACATATCGGTCATGTGTCTCACCTCTTTGGATTACTCACCCCATATACAACTTGAAGTTCCATGGCCCCAGAGTGAGGATATTGTGGATACTCAACTCGTGAATGACCTAAAGTTCCATGGCCCTACAGAGAGTGCATTTTTGTCAAATTTGGATTGACCCATTTTATTCTTTTTTATGAACCATCAATTTTGTGGTTTTATGGACTTCTCTTGCACTCTTAGGGTTTTTCACCTAAAAGGAGAGAGATAGAAAACTAAAATTGAGGTGGTTTACTCAAATAAAGGAATGCATAATGGAATTATGACTAAATGAAATGATCTAAGTTCAACTAAGTTATCCAATTGACTGATTATGAATGCAAAACTAAGGAAATGCACAATGTTTGAAAACATAGTGAGGTATGCAAAAATGAAGTAAAAGAGTAAACAAAGCAAAATAAAACTAAAAGAGTTCTAATAGAGTGCACCTGGAAATAGATTGTTGATCCTGGAATTTTTTGAAAACTAACAGAAATCAATGTAAATCACCAGTGGGACTCATTTGCCATTGATGGCAAATCAGTCCTCCTACTTGTAAAAACTCCTTAAATTGCTTTTCAACTGCCAGGAATTGGATTCTAACAAAATAAACATTTTCAGTCCCCAAGTGGGACTCATTCGCCACTGATGGAAAATCAGTCCTCCTACAAAATTATGTAAACTTAAAGGTCAATTCCATAGCTCCAGATCTGCACTTGTCTTCTTGTTGGGTTGACAAAGTCAAATCTACAGAAAATAGATTGTAGGTTGTTTCCAATCTTGAAATAGGGTTTAGTTGACTTGTTTTCCACTTTTCAACACCTAATTGCTTGACAAATCTACATACAAAAGTATACAAACACACATGCAAAAGGGGAAAATTTGTGAAGGGTTAGAGTATAGGGATTTTCCTTGGTGAAATCCCACTTTGGTAATCAAACCCTTGATAATGAAATGAAATGAATGAACAAGGAATGATGAATAAACAACATGTAAGTGTCCTAAACTCACCAAAAACCCTACTGTAAAATTTTGAAGATATGTTAATGGCTGCTCCAAGATACTTGATGTTTGCTTGAATGTAAATGGATGCTTGAATGAATTAGTGAATGAGTGAACTTGATGAATGGGTGAATGAATTAGTTGTAAAATGGATGGAAAAACACTTATTTATACACACTTATTCCCTAATTACTCAATAATACAACATCACAGGCCGACATAAGGTATTTTTGAATAAAAACCTGAAAGAAAATTTGAATTATTTTGAATTTGGAGCCAAGAGGGACTTATTCACCACCTATGGCAAATGGGTGCCACCTTAGGAAATTGTAAGTGGGTGTTGGAAATTCAGTTGTATTTAATGAGGTTTTCTTGGTTTACATTCAAAAAACACACTTAATTAAGTCCTATGAGTACATGAAAGGGTCAAATAAAGCATTTGAAAGGTGTAAATAATGATAACAAGCCTAGAAAAGCATGAAACTTGTTACGAGACTTTACAAAACTTTAGAATAGGACTTGATAACTGATGAAAAGGTGATTTTAGGTGGATTATAATGTCAAGAGTCTAGGAAAGTGTAGAAATGTGTTACAATACCTTCATAAAACATCATAATTTGAATATTTAGGACCTAATATGAATGCAGGAGTTAAATTACAACATTAAATCAAAGAAAAATAGGTCAAGCATCACAGGACAAAGACCTAAAAGACCATGAAAATATCAATGATCTATTTTTCTGTGGTACATTTTCTTCTTTATATCTTTGTCATTCTATGTTTGTTTATCTTGTTTTTCTGCAAATCTTACACCTTGTCCATGTCCCTTGTGCTCATGTTGGTTTGATGAATGATCTCGGATTATAGGAGCTTCATCACCTCCTTTGATCTTTTTCATCCTTTGGAATTTGCATCAATACACTTGGAAACCTCTTGAATGTCTACTTTAGTGTGAGTTTGAAGTAGGTTCATCCTCTCAATAAAGTGGGGGCTAAATGTAGTGTCAAAAAATATCTTCAATGACATTTTCTCATGGGTTTAGCTCGTTCTTATTAAATTAAGCTTAAAGGTTGCTTTGATTTGGTGTTGTAAGGTGTTTTATACATTCAAACTTGGTCTTGGGCCCTTGGAAACTAAATAAAATGTATTTAAAATGTGCCTTGTAAAGGAGTTGTAATGTGTTGTAGTCCACTTTCACACTTTTCTAGGATTTTATTAAGTATTTGAGCCTCATGAACCTATTTTTAACCAAAATGTGCTTAATTAATGTCTTTTATTAGGTTTTGTAAAGTGTTGTAACACACTTTCACACTTGTCTAAGGGTTTTATTTAATAATTGGGATTTATTATGCTTTAATTGGCCTTAAATTACATCCAAAAGCCTTAATTAATGTATAATTTTAATTATAATCCTAACATTAATCATCACCCAATCCTAATTCAAGTGTTTTTTGCTTGTGTGGACCATATTTAGTGATTTGGGACTCATTTTCCACCTTGGTGAATTAGTCCCACCTAGATTTTTGGGTCTCGAACCCGATTTCACACCTTTCTAAGAACTTTTTAATTTTGGTCCCATACATTATGCCTAATGGGACACATTTTCCACCTTGTGTGAATGAGTCCCATTTAGTTCAAAATTAAATTTAATTCAAATTTCCGGTAGGATTTTATCCTCCTAGATCTAATGTCGGCATGTAGTGTTGTAATTTCAAGAATTCTTGCATAATTAAGTATAAATACAAGGTTCTTTCAATCATTTTAACCTAGCAAGTTGAATGAGCATTCATAATAGCACGTTTGAGTTCACAAGAGCATTGAAAAAAATTTATAAGGCATTCAAAGGAATAATTATTTATCAATTCAAGATCCATTATCATGTCAAGGATATCAAGCATCAAGCATGTTGTTGAGCTAGTGTTGTGATGTTGCATCGAAGATCCAAGGTCAAGCATTGTTTTTCATCCATTTCAAAATCAAGATCTACATCCTTCATGAGATTTTCATGCTAGATTATAGATTTATAAGGCATCGTTTAAGGTACCATTGTTCATGTTTCATGTTCATTATTTCATCATTTGGTTTAATTACCTAAAAGGGGTTTGACCAAGTCAAACCCTTATCCACTAACAATCAACAAGTTTTATCCTCTTTACATGTGTGATTGTAGATCTAGGTGTCTTGGAGCTTGAAAGATCATTGAAGACTAGGTTACAAGCCTAGAGAAAGTTGTTGGAATTGTCTCCTCATTTGCAAGTTTGGAATCTTCACTAAAATGGCACCTACACACTTGAAATCAGAGTTTCAGATATGAAAACCTAGAGAAGTAGATTGAGCAGACAAAGAAGAATAGATTTAGAACTTGAAGTTCCAAAAAATCCAAATTGGACTCATTTTCCACAAGTGGCGAATGAGTCCCAATGTAGTTTTTTTTCAAAAAAATTGTAGACTCAGATACCCTTTTGTCTGAAACCTACTCCTGTGCAAAAATACAGAACTGGGAGTGATTTACCCAGAATCATGAATGAGTCCAACTAGGTCAAAAGTCAAAATTTCCAACATTTCAAGACTCCTTCTACTCATCTTCAAGTTTCCAGCTGTACACATTTCATCTTACTATTTGTGATTCAGTTTTATATGCATTTCTAGGTCATTTAATTCAAGTTTGCATCATATTAAGGTTTTGGATTTCATCTTGCATTTCATTGTCTTTTTCAAGTATTAACTTGGTGGTGAACCCCTCAGTAGTCATTAATCAACTCGTAGGATAGTCCCTTAGCATATCTCTTGCCTCTATTCCACTGTTGGGGTGAAATCTCTAGGTCCTTGAATGTTAGTTGAAGAAAAGTGATGTTCTATGTCCAAAACCATGAAGCATCCATTTTTCAACTAATCAACAAGAAAAAAATGGCTAGATAGCCAAGGTGTGATCTAATACAAAATGTACCTTCCTTGTATTGAAGTCAATTCTAGTGAAGTTTTGAATAAAAAATGCTACTCTACACTGCAGTCACTTTGCATTCACAGTAATTCTACCCTTATTTTGATTTGACATATAAATTCATAAGTTCTCACAATATCAAATTTCACATACACCATGCATTACCTCTCTTTTTTTCTCATGTAACACAAGACTGTTTCACATATATAAACTATTGCATCTACATACATGAATTAGGTTGAACTAATTAGACATAGCTCCATTTCAAATCAAAAACACTTTGTCAGATTCATACATGGAGACAAAATTCTTCATGCTCAAGAAAAACATGCAAAACTTTGAATTAAGGTCAAAACAAATCTAAAATAGATCCCTTCAATATCCACAATACATATTAATCTTCATAGCTCACAACTTTCAACATTAGGTTGATCACGGACTAGACACAACCACAAAATAAGCCAATCCATCCAATATCGATCATCCATACAGTCATATAAGAAATCAACATCTAGAATATGTGTAGTGCTGACACCTATAAATCATTTCCCAAAATTTTAGAGGAATGTAGACTAGATAAGACTTATCAATTTTTACTATATAAGCTAGAATATGGTTTTCCTAACCTCTATCATATATAACTTTTAGCCAGATTAACCAGAGTTAATGAAACTGTGAACATAGATGTATTGAGTAGTGCCAAACAAAATATTGTAACTACATAAGTTGATCTTAAAACATAACAAAATTGGAACCAAATTACCAGATCAAGATGACACAAAAATTGTTTTACTAGATCATTCAAAATTAACAACAAACATTGTTGGCATCCTTGACAACACAACAAAGGGTTCCTTCTTCATTATTTTAACACAATGTATAACACACACAACACATTAACACCAAGATTTTTACATGAAAAATCTAAAAATGGAAAAACCATGTTGAGGATTATCTCACAATATATTATAACCAATTATAAGATATTACAAAAAGGCTCACTTCTAGGTGGACTCATTGTCCAAGTGAACTCATTGTTTATAGAGGAAAAAAAATAGAAAGAAATGGTTTTACAACCAATATTTGAATTGATACAAAGCGCAGCTATCTTATGTTTGATTAAGTTACTTTAAAGCTAAAAATACTGACTTAATTCACTTCATCTAGCTTTGATTACAAATCTTTGCTATGCTCCATATTCATACACCTCTTCCCAACTTTCACAACTTATTCACTCAAGTATGCAAAATTTTGCATCACTTCTTATATTCAAATCATGTACACTATTAGATTTGATGTCCTCAAGCTCAAAAAAACCTTGTATAAATACCAAATTTCATCACAAACATCAATTAGGTTGACCTAATTAGATGTAGCCTTAAATCATACAAAACGTGCCTTTTCAGCACCAAATTCAAATCAAGATAGCTTCACACTCAAAAACATGTAATATAGGTCGAATTGGACCTATAATAGCTACTTATTACATTTACATTACATATTAAATCTCCACAACTCTTTACATACATGAGGTCGGCCTGTCATAGGACCTAAAAGAAAAATAATCCAACTCATCATCACCAAAGGACACATTGACCTCAAAATTTCATGCCAACTAGAAGCATAATGCATTGAAACCTGTTAACATTATCCCAAAACCACAAGGTCTAACTAAAATCCATAGAGGAGTGCAAACCAATTAAGTCATAGCCTTTTCATAGAAAACTATGTAAACCTTATATCTTGGTCTTCTTTTACTTGTATCTTTTGAACCACATATCCAAATCAAATGAAATTATTAATTAAGATGATACTAATATCCATGAAAAGAATATTTAAAACATGAAATTAAATCTATAAGGGTGAATAAATTTGAACCAAATTATCAGAGGGTTATGTGTACTTAAACTATCGATGTAGGCACTTAGCTAAAATTCTTAACTATTTCTCAGTGCGGATCAAATCCTCTTGAAAAATAACTCCTCTACAATCATCCTTAAACCAATGTTGTCATCCCTCATTTATTGTTGAAATCAATGACAACCTTCTTCATTCTTCCAAAAATCTCCCCTTTTTTCATTGATGGTAACATGTGCCAAAACAAAACATCTCTCCAAACATCTCTCCCCCTTTTACATCAAGGGAAAAGAGTGTACTTGCATTAATACTTTTTATTCTCCCTCTTAAACATATATACAAGTTGGAATAAATCTACTAACTCCCCCATATGAAGTTAACCTAAAACTCTTGGGTCAGTGCAGGATCATGGGGGTCTAAACTAGACCCTTAAGTGGAAATGGAAAATCATAAAAATGGACTTAGTCAACTTAAAATAAAATTTTGAATAAGTTATTAACATAATTTGAAAATAATGTGAGAAAATTTTTTTTAGAAAATTGAATTTAGTTTCTAAGATACTATTTTCTTTTTTTGGAAAAATGTAAATCTATTTGGTGAAGATTTGAAATTTCAATGTAGTATTACTAAATTTTTAGGAAAAAATAGAAAGCAGGTGTATGTTTGACCAACGTAAGTACAAGAAAAAAGTAATATATTTATTTGAAACATTCAATATAAGTAGAGGACACATTCCCAATTGTGCCACATTTTTTTTGGTAAAATTTTTCAAGAAAATAATTAGTTATGAATATTTTATTAAAGGTTTTTAACAATGTTATAACTTATTTGTTAGACCACCATAACTTGGTCTAAAATTTCTGAAATTCATTTTTTCTTTTTTTTTTTATCGTATATTAAGGGAAGCATAGAATACATGTTACATCTTTCAAATTCAAGAAATAAGAAAATGTTTAAGAATTATAGATTTTTTCAATCAGCCTATCAATCAACACTTTAGTTTGAATGTATGTACAAAATTAGTAATAATTATTTATTTAATTCCAAATAAGGCATATCTTATATTTTTGGAAAGTTGAAAATTTTCTTAATAAACCCTTTTTGTTTCATCAAATTTGGATAAAAAAATTTGCCAATCATTTTTTGTTGTATCACATATTTTTGGACCCCCATGATCCTGCACTCACCCTATTAATGCATCAACATATTTACAAAAGAATCTGTAAGCATGAAAAAATAAAAATATGTATATAAATAGAAATGGTCAACCTAAAGATGTTGACCCTTGAAGCTTCTGAAGAATAGCTTTCCAAGTAGATTTTCCTTCTTCAACAGTACCAGGGGTAATATTTAGCTTTGAATTTTTTTCAATACTTGCAAGGGAACTTGAGATAGGTATGTGCTTTGTTTTTCCCAAGTCCCTTAGCTTCCCAATCTACTTGATAATTTATTCCTTCTAGCTATGTAAAGTGAAGAATTTGCAATGCAACTCTATAATATCAGACTAGGTTTGATCATCTCTTTCTAGTGCCAGATCATAGGAACTTGATGAATTAGCTATTTGGGACTCAATAGAGTCCATTTCACCTTTTATACCTTGTGTCACATCTAGCCACTTCATGAATATAAAAAATAATGTTTTATCCTCTTCTTTACAAGCCTATACTTCCTTCAAATATTTGCAAAAGAAGTTTGAAAAAGAGATGCAGAAAGAGTTTGAGATGTCTATGTTTGGGGAGAAAAATTTCTTCCTTGGGTTATAGATCAATAAAATAGATAAAGGCATATTAATTTCACAACCAAAGTATGTTAAATTTTTTTTTAAGAAGTTTGGAATGGATGACTCCAAACCGGTATGTACTCCTATGGTTATTGGTTGCAAACTAAGCAAGGATGATGAATTCCCTAAGGATGATCAGAGCAAGTATAGATCTATGATTGGTGGACTACTATACCTAACTGGTACTAGACTAGATATCATGCATGTAGTTTGGCTTGTGGATAGATTTCAAGAAGATCCTAAATAAACACATGTTGAGGTAGTCAAGAGGATATTTAGATATTTCAAGGGAACTCTAGATTATGGCTTGTGGTAACCTAAGGATATATATTTCGCATTGAGTGCTTATATAGATGTAGATTGGGCTAGAAAAGTTGATGATAGGAAAAGTACTAGTGGTGGTGCATTCTTTCTTGGATGTAGATTGGTATCATGGCTGAGTAAGAAACAAGATTTGGTTTATTTATCTACTATAGAGGTTGAGTACATTGCAATATCATCTGATTGCACACAAGTGTTGTGGGTGAGAAAAATAATGAAGGATATATCAAAGAGTTCAATGAATGCATTCAAGAACAAATCATATATCAATTAGGTATCACCTTTTGAGAGAGAATGTTGTCAAGAATGAAGTGAAGCTTGAATATGCACCTACAAAGGATCACATTGCTAACATATTTACTAAGGCTCTTCTTAAGGATACTTTTCAGTATCTTTGGGAGAACTTGGGGGTTATTTCCCCTCCTTTGAACTAGATGCATATGTAGATGCATCAATCTAGTGGATCCATGGATTCATTATTTTTATGGACTGATGTTTGTGGCTACCTCTCAAGGGGAGTAGGTAGTAACATTATTGTAGTATGTAATATATGTTGTAGAGGTTGCTAAGTTGATTATTATGTAGTCCTAAGGGGGAGTATTCATAGAAATTGCAAGTATCTTGGTTCTATTTCAAAAGGGGAGAACAATGAAAAATATTTTATCCTTTCCCATTGATGTCAAAGGGGGAGAGAAAGAGAGTCATGTGAAAAATTCTGAGAGAGAAAGAGAAGTCATGTAAAAAAGAAAAAAAATTGAAAGGGGGAGAGATAACATAGAGAGAATCATGTAAAGAATGTTGTGTATGATGTCTTTGATGATTTCTCACATCTTGTGTTGTTATCAACATTTGAAAAAGGGGGAGATTGTTCCAAGTATGAAGATGTTATCATTGATGTCAACAAGTCTATGTTGCCATTGATGTCAATTGAGTAATGGTTGAGAGAGATTGTTTCTTTGATTAGTTGCATTATATTGTCATCAGTTAAGTTGCTAACATTATCCTCTACTGTTTCTTTGATAAGCTTATGGTTGTGGTATTGATAAAGATGTCAAGGATATTGAGAAAATTGATTAAATGAGGAAATAGGGTGTTGCATAGGTGTTTTATTTTTCTTAGCATTTCTTCTAGGTTGAAGATCTACTTGTCTAGAGGTGTTCAAAGTCTCTATATCCAAAATTTTGTCTTCTCGATCGATGTGTAGAAGAAGTTATGTTCATCAGTATGTGAATTGATATTGCAGTGTTGCATATAGAGGTATTTGGGAGAAATTTTCTTGCTCCATGTTTCTCCTACGTGAAGAGGGTTCGTGGTCAGATTTTTTGGAAGATGGATTTTAGTGTTATAGTATTTGGTAGTGCAATTTGAGTCTAAAAGTTCTGTAAATTCTAAAGATGTGAATTTTTGTAAAGGATTTTGATGGATTTCATGGTGTTAGAAGAATATTCAAGATCGTGATGAAGTGAGGTATGTTGTTAAAAATTCATCCTTGGATTTGAGGAAGCGTGTACTTCAAATTTTAATTGTATTTTCATGGGTATCAGCTGACTTGGTGTTTACACTACATTTGAAGATGTTTATGTATTGATTGAAGTGTAGTGTGGTGTGTGAGAGTTAATTTGGGTGTCATTTATTTATTTTTTGGTCCACGTTGGAATTCTTAGTGTTGACCTATTTTAAAATTGTAAAGTGTAAAAGTGTGTGTAGTCGACTTGAAGATGTTTTTCAAGTTGACAATGGTATAAGTGCAAGGTGAGTTCATGCAAGATGAGGTGTGGAATAGAAATATTTGTTGTGATGTAAAACTAAGTGTAGAGGTTTGAAATGTAGTGCAAGCTATAATGCAAGATTACTAAATGTAGTGAGCTAGGGTACATCTTGATCTCTTGAATATTGCAAGTGTTGTTGGAGCTCTTGTGGTGGATTCTCTATTGCATTGAGAGTTTTTTCATTGTGTAACATTCTATAATTTGTATTCTTTCTATTTTGACAGTGAGCTTAGGTTGTGATCCTTTCTGGATAGCATGTCCTATTCTAGGAATGAGCCTCTTTGTACCAGTTTTTCAATTACTTATATTGTGAGCTAGTCCTCGCTGTGGTTTCTCCCTCATTAGGTTTTCCATGTAAATATGGTGTTCTCTTGTATATGGTGTTGTTTTATTTTTTCTTATCTACGTTACATGTTCAAACATTATAATAGATTAAGGGTTATTGAATGCATGCGGTTCTGATTACTATTGAGGGTCTTTATATTTTAGTTTTATACAACTAATTCATCCCCCTCTCACATGTCTTGTTCATTCAACAAGGGGGTCTTCATTTCAATTCCTCTTCGAATGAAGACCTTCCTTTTTCACTTTTCCCTCTCAATTGCAAACTTAATGGATATTTTTGGCTTTCAAAGGTCAATTTGGAGATACAAATTGAGCTAACTAGAAAAACCAAGTTGGAGAACTATGACCCTGAAAATTTTGTTTTCCAATGATTGTAAATTATATGAGTATATTACTTATATTGAACATAGTTTTTTTTATCAAACATAAAGTTTAGTGAAAACCCATTCTACAAATTTAGTAAATTAGTAGAATTTTTTTTGTAAAATATCTATGGACTAGGTATTGGTGTCCCCATTCCAAAAAAAAAAAAAATTCAATTCATACAAAAAAATTATGTGGAGCGAAGTGCACCTATGCCTAAATTTTTATTGGTTTAACTTCAAAACTTAATTAAAAGAAAAAATATTCAACAAAACATTATGAAATGAAATGCAAGCACTAGAGATCGATGTTACTAACCTAAATTTAAAAGAATCATAATTTTATCTTTTGTTAAAAAAAAATTATGTGCGGTGAATACACACCACTTTTAAAAATGTTGTTTATTATTAAAAACTAGTTATCAAAGCACATGCAAAAAAATACATTTAAAATCTACAAAAAAACCTCATGAATAACTAGTTTGCCTCATCTTCAAAATCTTAATAGTTTACCTTGTATAGGTGTCAAAAATTGAAGATTTTTCTTAAAATATTGATTTTAATGTCAATTTTGGCCAAAAATTGTAACCCATTATTGTGGGATGACCAAGGGTATTTTATCTATTTATCCCTCTCCAAAAGAAATTTCAGAAGGAAAGAGATCACAAGGTGTAAAGATTTAATTTCAACCTCAAAGGTGAGTCAATTAGACCTAGATCTCAATCCTTAATACAATAGGATAGATCTGAAACCAATTGAAATGATATGAAATACTCAAACTAAACAAAAAAATAAGACCGAGAGCATGAAATGAATTTTTTTTAAAGTACAGAAACTAAAACCATAGTTTGTAGACCTGTAGATCTTAGAATTCTAAGGACACATGTACTAGTCACCAAAAATAGGTTTTGAGCTCTTCTAAAGGATAGATTCACCCTAGGGTGAAGGGTCCTAGTTAGGGCTTCTAAAAATTATTTTTGCAATCCTCTTATGTAGGATCTTGGCTTCTGTTTTGCATAGTTTCCTCTATCAGAAATATAAATTAAATTCTAAATATAAATTTCAATAACTTGACAACAATGATGACAACTTATGAAATAATGGAAAATTTCTCTTCAATATCTTCAATTCTTATTCAACCTGTAATCTACACATACAAAGATGGAAAAATTGTTGTGTTTGAATGGGATTTTTCCTTAGTCAAACCACATGTTTTTTAATTAAACCTTGATAGAAAGATAATGAAAATGGAGAAGGAATTGATGAATGAAAACTTGCATGCTACAACTCACCAAACCTTCAATGGATTCCCTTAGAGGACTGAAGTCAAACACATCACTCCAAGGAACTTGATATTTCTTTTTTTGATGGATTTGGATATTTGAAAATGCTTGGATGCTTTAGGATCAACAATGCATATTAGCCTTCACAAGATGATATGAACACACATAAGATTGAACATGATGTTATGATCTTGATTGCTGCAATAAATGACTAAGAAATCAAAACTATAATGCTCTTGGAAATAATATTTTCTCAAATGAAGTCTTCAAAAAGTGCATTTTACAATGCTTAGATTTGAATTGATAAAAGAACTATGTATTTATAGGTGTTTATCTAATTTCCTAAAAATTCAATTCCAAAAGCTGACAATTGTATATGAAATTTGAATCATTGAAAGACATACAAAAAAATATTTAAAAATGGGTCCTAGGACTTAAAAGGGACCCATTCACCCTTGGATGAATGGGCCTTGGCCTAAAATTTAAGATACCCATTCTCCAATGTGATTAAAATTAGAGAACACCAAGATTTAAAATTAAACCTTACACCACAAGTATTCATATTTTTTTTTGTTTTTGTAGAATCCTATAGAGGTTCATCTTATTGAAATATGGGATAATTTGAATACTCATGGTTTTTTTAGTTGCATATAGATATTATGGCTATTATGATAAATAGGAGGAATCAATCTTTCACTAGATAGGATCTTCAAGATTATCACTAGATCTAAATTATTATATTTATTCATGTCAACATATATGATAATTATCTATCCTCTCATGTTGGCACTAATAAGATACAAGGTTGAATATGTATATACATTTAACTCAAATAACACTAACTCCTACTTTATATCAATTTTTTGAAAAAATCAAGTTGATTATCACCTAACTTCATACTAGTGTGGACTAACATTACTAGATAAAATATTCATAACATTGATCATCAACATTAAATAATTCCAATCATTTCAAAACCTGGGATAATAATAGAAATATCTTCCTAGTGAAATGATTTCACAAAGCCTCAAAGAGTTCTACAAAGATTTCCTACTATAATATAATCCAATGATATCAATGTTGATGGTCAAAATAACACAACATTAAACAAAATATCTCTATTTTATTTCTCTTGAAAAGGATAACTAATATAAAACCTCCTACCTTCCAAGGTCTTAGTAGTTGATTCTCAACTATGCTTTCATCATTTAGTGATTCATGCAACTGTAATATTCAAGGGTCATTTGTTGGTAAAATGGTACAAACTAGACATTACAAAGTAATCTAACAGGGGTTTTCAAATAAATAGGAAAAGATAGATCGAGGCTTTGGAATAGAATAATATGAAAAAACATTTCCTTAAGTTTAGACATGCAATTTCTATAAAGAGAATTTCCTAATTAGTTAAAACTGTAGAATCAAATAATTCACCAAAGGTTCATACAATCACATTCATCCACTGTGCAGATTTAGTATACATAACACCATTCATCGTCACTTTTTTTTAGAATTAATTTTACAACAAAAATCACAAGCTCATCAGCAAAATTCAAAGATCAATAAAAAGCAAGAAAATCTCATCCGCAAATAACACAATAGATAGTTTTGAATTCGACCTTTTCTCATTGATTTTTCACCAATTTAAGAAACATTTACACATAGAAAGATTCATTGGCATACAAAAAATCACCATCTATTGTCATCATCATTAAATAAACAAACTTTTGAAATTTAACTATTTTCATTAAAATTGTAGAAAAATGTCTAATTGTTTGCATAAATCTATAAAAAATGAAATATTAGTCTGAAGCAGCAAATATAACTTCAATTTTCCAACCATTACAATCAAGAGAAATTTCTAGCTTATAGAAAGAATTAAACACTAATTTCTCCTTTCAAAAATCATGATCCATCAATCATGGCCCAAATCCACATTTAAAGGATGTGTTTCTAGTTGAGCCTGAGTCTTTATTCTACTAAAAAAATTTAAATTGAAAAGTACATCTCATTCCTATCTTGTCCAAATTAATCTAGAGTTGTCATCAAAACTGATCTAGAGTTTAACTATTGTTCATAGGTCACCTACAAATGGTTGAAACTGATCTGGAGTTTAACATTTACTAACCAGATTCTTTTTTCAAAAACATAGAATATTCATTCTTTCACTTGGTGGCTTTAGCTATTTTGGCTTCTTTGACTTGTTTGAAGTATTCTTAGTTGTTGCTGAAAATTTACTCCAATCTCCTCTTTAGGTGCATCTACCCATTCCACCCTGAACATTACCTTCTCAAACTCCTTGGTGGTGGCAATATACATATCTTGCATCTGGTTAACTTTCCTGGCAGCATCTTGTACATAAAATATGATTTCCATCAACTTATCTAGAAGAAGGCTTTCATCATCGTCTCCTTATTTTATCAACCATTCTAACTTGGTGTTCCATTGATCTTTCATCTCCTATACAAATCAAGATGTGACAAAACCTCCTTACCAATTATTTCAGTAACAATCCCCTTAACCACCTTTGTTTCATCAGAAAAATCTTGCTGAGCATGTTACAATATCCCTCTATTTTCCATGAGAACTTCTATTTTGAAGACTAAAATATTCATACATTTATCAATATAACTAAAGTCTTGATCTTCTAAACTGACATACTCAATTATATCTCCCTTGGGTATCTTCTTCAAAATCCTCAACTTTCACATATACTCTACATATTTATCTTCTTCTCCTAGCTATCAAATATAATTTTATAGAGACTTGATCAGCTCACTTACCTCAATATAACCTTTAGAACCAGTAGTAAAAAATTACTTTGTCTCCTTCCTAAGAAGGTCAACCCATTTTTCCATCATTTGATCCTTTCTTTTCATCTTGCTCAACTCATCAACTTCTTTGTGACTCATCAGTATAGGAACTTGAGTTGATGCAGGTTGTTCGGAAGTAGAAGTGGTGAGTTCCTTCGAAAACCTTCACATCTACCCTACCTAAGCCTTAAGTTCATCCTTGGTCTGCTTGTCTTTAATCATTCTTGGTTTTGTAGTAGTAGCCACAATGTCAATGAGATTCATTAGTTGATTCCTTTTCTGCTTGCATAGATTGATAGTACTAATTTGATAATCTAAAGCTTGAAACTCCCTATCATCTTTATCAGCCATTGGAGGGCGGATGCAAAAAGATGGGTAGCCAAAAAGTGGCCAATTCACTTTTTCACCCCAAAATAGTGAAAACACAAGAACATTTTACTAAAAAGCACTTGTGTTATGGCTTAGTAATTACTAAGCCTAAGCTTGGTCATATCGAGCCAAAAATGTGAGCACATTATAATGTGAGCATGTTATAATGCACTCACGTTATTGTTTAAATTTTAAAAAGTGCACATTTTTTAATTCAAAATATGAACAATTTTTTAATTCAAAATAGTAACATGCTCGCGTATTTGTCTACATTGAATTTTTTTCTTCTCTTTGTTTTCTTTTTCTTGTTATCTTTCAAGGAAACTATATACATTGAGTTTACATTTACATATGTGGAAATTTACTTTCTTATACTTTAAGTTATATTTCTTGTATATATTTTTAGGATGTTTGAGAGTGGTTTCGGATTTGTAAGAGTTATAATGCAAATTCTAGTTTTTGGAATATATCACAAATTTCAAACATAGTCAAATTTTAGTAATTAGTTTGTGAAATTTTAGTAATCAGGAGGTCAAATTGCAATAATCAACAAGTTGTATCATCTTTCTCTCTCTATCTCACTCACTTTTACCTCTTACACTTTAGACCTCTCTCTCACACTCTCTCCTTCCCTCTACACTTCTATTTTGCTAACCTCTCTCTCCCTCCATCCCTCCCTCCTTCCCTCTCTAAATTTCTCTCTCCCCCTCTCTCTCTTCCTTCCTCCTACCCACATTCCCTCTCTATTTCACTCTATCTAACCTATCCCTCTCTACCTTTCTCAATCTCTCCACCTTCCTCTGTCCCCCTCTCTACTTCTCTCTATCCCCCTGCTCCTCACTACCTATCTCAGCCTCCCTTCTCTCTCTCTCACTCTCCACCTTCCCCTCCAGGTACCTCTCTCTATTTCCTTTTATTTCCTTCTCTCTCCCTCCATCCATACCCTCATCACCCCTCTCGGACATCTCCCATCTCTCCCCTCCCTCCTCTATATTTCACCTCTCTATCCCTCCCTACCTCTCCCTCTCACTATACTTCTCACTCCCTCCTCCCCCCTCTCTATCTCTCCTTCCCTAAATACTTATCTATACCTCTCCCTCACTCATTCCATCTCTCTCTCTCTCTCTATATATATATATACACTTATCTCTATCTATTTCTCTCAATCTCTACATCTCCTTCCATCCTTCTCTCTCTCTCTCCCTCTCTCTCAATCTCCCAATCATTGTCCTCCTCTCTCTCATTTCCTCTCTACTCTCTATCTCCCTCTCTCCATCTCTACCTCTCTGTCCCTCCTTCCCTCTCTCTCTCCCTC